>OY728147.1:1503320171-1503819607 GCA_963277665.1 Viscum album | reverse complement strand
TAATCTGTAACTCATATGAGCTCTAAAGAGGGAAAATCAATAATTTAGGTGAGGATAGGTATATTTTCTTCGAGTGGGAGGTGGAATCACCGAAATATAATAAAATTTTAATTATATATAAAAGAAACGAATTATTTTTTTAAAACTGGAATGGGCCCATAGGATGGCCCAGTACCTATATAAGTAACCCCAATTCAGAATGATTATGAATTTTTATGGGGTCCAAAAGGATATTTTGGTTTTAATATGTCTGGGTAGGCAATGTATGAAGTGGAATGAGTGAAAAATGTTAAAAAACAAAGGAGTTATAAAATAATAAAATTTGGTTTTTAAAACTGGAAATGGGCTCACAGTTGGCCCATATCATGAAGTAACCACCCTCTATCCTAAAACTCCTAAACAAGAAATGGGGAACCAAAATTAGGGTGATTATAAATATATGGAAGTTAAAAACTCAAAATTAATCTCACCCAACACCTAAGAAAAGTATAAGGATTTTAAATGAACCAGATCAAAACCATGACATGAAAAGAAAAAAAATGACTGTGACATAGTTAAAAATAATATTGGGAGAAAAACACCAATATTATGGATGAAAGTAATTAAATAATCAAACATCATCCTGTAAACTAATATATCAACCAGAAGGAAAAATGAAATTATATGGAGCAATTCACTAAGAATAAACTACAAGAGAATCTGTATGAATGGGTTATACACAAAAGTTCTTTACCATGGGGTGTAATGAAACACTTCCTCATGAAGAATGACTATTCAATGTGCCTATACAGTGATTATAATGTTCTTAAAAATATAATGATAAAAAAACTAACCTTTTAAAAAAAAATTATTACTCTTTTCTATCAACAAAATTGACTGTAGTATGCATTTACGGTTGATCTTTAGTTATGATATTATTAATTAACGGTGGAGAAGTTTGATATCCATAGGGATGATTTTCGTAAAATGTACAAAACTTATTAGATCATAGTGATTCCATTTCTACTTAATAATACTCCAAGTATATTTATAGATGTAATAGATATATTCATTAGGTATTACAATGAATCATTTGTTGAATTATTTCTTTATAATATTCTTATATACTCCAAAAAGCAAGGATGTACATCTGGAGATTCTGAATTCTATACCAAAAACCTTCTGAAAAGAAAATTTATATACATAGAATTGTAAATTAGAGTAATAGTTGAGGAAGATATCATTCTTGTAAAAGTTTGTCCCCAATGAAGGTATATCTATCAATCCTTCCAAAATAGAGGCAATTGAACGATGACCCATACAAAAATTTGTGACTAATATCTATGGTTTCATTAAATTATCCTATAACTATAATTTATTTGTTAGTAGATTTTCATGATTTTAATGCCTAGTAACTAATATTACATGGAATGGAGTGATATTTATATGGAATTATGAATGATAATATAAATATAAAAAGATAATGAAGAGGATCATAAATGCACATGTGGTCACATTACCCACTAGCGGGGTATCATTTTTCATCTATAGTGATTCATCCAATAAGGTCTTGGGTTGTGTACTTAGGAAAGATGATAATGTGATAGACCATGTATCCATCCAATTATTGATCCATGATATTAATTGTAAAGACCCGTAAAATTCAAGGGAAATTTTTTCTTAATTTTCTTTAGAATTTTACAAGAGCGCAGTTTCAGACGGCACCTGATTCCGAGGCCCGGAGTGCCCGGAATTAATTTCCGAAGTTTGGCTCGGGTACGTTCAGTGAACGAACGAGCGGGAATTCCTAACTTTTGATCCGGTGCTCGGAATTGAAATCCGAGGGCACCGATGAACTCGCAGCGCCGATATTCGCTTAAAGAGACCTTTTCGGGAGTTGCGTTTGTTGCGGGTTGTAAGTTAGTTTTTGGGAGGTTTATAAAAAAGTTGAATAAAAAGTGTAATTCTTTTTATTTTACTTTTTGTAGGTTAACTCCTCTCAAAGGAGGTTGGAAGTGGGACCCACACCCACATAACCTCCCTTGGGAGGATTAAGTGTGGTGGGGCCCACACGAACCCCCCACCTTTTCAACTCCCCACTCTCCCTCTTAATGGTTTGACAAGTTAACTTATATTTAATTATACAATTCATGTATATTAAATAAGTGAGTTAATTTTTGAGTTATCCATTTTGAATTTCAAACCTTTGAAATTCTTTTTGTGAATAAAATAAGACTTTGTCTTATTTTGTTGGGTTAGAACTCTTAGTCACCTTGGGAGGATTTCTTGAGAGGATTTGAGAGCTTTCTCTTCTTCTTCAAACCTCAACGAAGAACGCGAAGAACGCCGTTCTTCAACGAAGAACTTCTTCCGCGTCATCTCTTCCGCGACGGTTTTCCGCGACGAATGCCTTCAACAACGACTCTTCCTCCGACGTCAAAGGAATCGAGTGCGACTATCAAGGTAGAGATTCTTGAGTTCGTTATTTTCTTTTTTCTTTTTTATTTGACTTTCCTCAAGTCTTGACGAGGAACGCTCAATTTCCGACGAAGAACGCCGCTCCGCTCTTCTTCGTTTACCGTGTCAACGAAGGGGACGCCATCTCTTCTTCGGACAACCTTCGTCGGCAAACGAAGATCCGCCATCGTCGTGTCTCTTCGGGCATAGCACTTCGTCAACGGATTTGACGAACGACGACCGCGACGCCCGACTTCCGCGACGCCGTCTTCCGCGGATCGTAGACGATTCTTCGAATCTTAAAACCGAGGTAGGGGTTGTCGATTTTCTTTTGGATTCCTCATTTCATTCTTGATCGTGCTTTTAGCAAGATTAACGTGTGACGTGATTTTTCTTTAGTTGCGTTTTTATTATTAACGCGAGGGGGGCCGGACCGCACGAACACGGCCGAACCCCCCCCTCCAACATTCTTGTTGTTCTTGCGGGTGGAAGCAAGTGGCGTGGTGCCGTCGCACCACGCGGATGATTGTGCGTTTAATTTTACGCAACGCCGTCGCGTTACGCCAAGGAGAATCTTCAAGAACGCGACGCCGTCGCGCCGCGTTGGAAGGAATCATGGCACGGCGAAAGGGGCGCGGTGCCATCGCATCGCGCCGGATGACGAACGCCGCGGCCGGTTCCGGGCCGCGGCGGGACGAGAAGACCGCGGCCGGTTCCGGGCCGCGGCGGGACGAGGAGACCGCGGCCGGTTCCGGGCCGCGGCGGAAGGAAAGACCGGCGGCCGGGCCGCCGGCGTCGGAAGTCGAGGGCGGGACCGGAATTTCCGGTCCCGTTGGTAAAAACCGGCCGGCCAGCGGGCCGGCCGGATGTCACAAAACCGGGGAATTAAATTCCCCGGTCGGTCCATTAAAACCCCCCTCTTAATGAGGGGGGCGGTTCATGAGGGAAGGGGGCAGCAGCCCCCTTTGGTTCGGCGCAAGCAGGCCCCCTCATGTGAGGGGGCGGTTTCTTAAATCGGCGCGGCTAAGCCGCGCCGCCAGAGGAGAACCGCGGGGCATAGCCCCGCGTGCGCAGCCCGTGCGGCGCACCCCGCCGCCGGCGCGGCCCGCTGCCGCCGCCAGCGCGGCCCGCCGCCGCCGCCGCCGCGGCCCGCCGCGCCGCCGCCCGCCGCCGCCGCGCGCCGCCGCCGGCCACCGCGCCGCCGCCGTCCGCCGCCGCCGGCCGCCGCCGCCGGCCACCGCGCCGCCCAGGGGGGGGGGGGGGTCGGGCCGGGTCGGCCCGGACCCGGACCACCCCGTTTCGAACCTGATTTGGTTTTTGGCTCATAACTTGAGCCTCGGACCTCCGAATGACGAACCGTCTGCGGCAACGCGATCCTTGGATCGAGACGGTCGTTTCGATATATCGCACTCAGGGTTTCGGGTTACTTTGAGTTCGGCCGGGTTGGTTCGTTCACGAAACCAACCGGGCCTTCGGAGCGGAAACGCTCATAACTTGAGCTACGGACGTCCGATTGACGTGCCGTCAGTCGCGTTGTGTTCCTTTTAGTGAGACGGATCTTTTGGAATACTCCGCCCGAGGTTCGGACGCAGGTGGAGTACGGTCGGGTTGGTTTTTCCTTAAAAACCAACCGGGCCCCTGAGACGAAAATGCCAATAACTCACAGACCGGGCGTCCGATTGACGCGCCGTCTGTTTCGTTGACTTCCTCTTGATGAGACGGAACTTTTGATATACTCCGCCCGAGTTTTGGATACAGTCGGAGTATGGCCGGGTTGGATTGTACCCGAAATCCAACCGGGCCCCTGGAACGGGAATGCTGATATCTTTCAGACAGGACGTCCGCTTGACGAGCCATCAGCGGCGTTGGTGGTTACGTTGAGTAACGGTCCCTTTGAGTATACCCTATGGGAGTTCGGGGTGCAGTTGAGATACGGACGGGATTGGTTTCGCTCACGAAACCAACCGGGCCCCTGGGACGAAAAGGCTAATAACTCACAGACCGGGCGTCCGATCGACGCGCCGTCTGTTGCGTTGAGACCCCTGTGACGAGACGGACTTTTGAGACACTTCTTCGTGGGACTTTGAGATACTTGGAGTATCGGCCAGTAGCTCGTGGAGCGGACCCTCCCGGAGACGAGCGTGCAGAGTACGGAGACCGTGTAACTAGCTGAGACCTGACGACTGCTTGACCGACTCGACTTGGAGTGAGTCGACTAGCCCAGTGGACGGAGCACTACTTTCTGAGGTGCAGACCCATGGCGGACGGAGTACGTGTGTGACAGTGCAGACCCGCGGTACTCGTCCGGAGAGTACCTCAGCAGGCTATCTGGGTAGCGCCCGGTATTTGGCGACAGACCCTCAGCGGACGGAGCGCCAGGTAGTTGGCCGCAAACCCGCAGTACTCGACAGGAGGAGTACTTCAGCAGTCCTAGGTTAGTGAGCGGCAGCCTCGGAGTCGTGACAGGACCACTGTACACTCTAGAGACGGAGCTCTTCAGCAGTTACGGTTTCGATAATGAAAATCCTGGTTTGAGCTGAGACTTTTGACCTTGTGTTTACTTCATGATTGAGATGGGTCACTTGCTAACTTAGGTATATGTATGGGCATATACCCGGGTAGTGGTTATCCGTCGATTTCACAATCCTTGTGTTTCCTCATGATTGAGATGGGTTACTTGATAACTTAGGTATATGTATGGGCATATACCTAAGTAGGGTTTATCTGTTGAGATCTTCTTGTGTTTATCCTTGTTGGTTTTAGTGAGACCTTGAGGGTCTCGGGGTCCCTACTGAGTATCGTTATACTCACCCCTGCACGGGCTATGCCCGCACCTCGTTGTGTTGGTTGCAGACGACGGCCAGTACTGGCAGAGGCCGAGTGTTCGAGGACTGGACGGTACCTGGAGGTGGACTATACGACGTGGCGGTACCCAGAGGCAGACCACTGGGCGGGACATACTTGGAGCAGACGGCGGGACCCGAGGAGCAGAGGAGCTATCTGTACCCACCCTTCAGGTGGGATTTCCAGTGGACATCTCAGCGTAGCAGCTTTACTTTTCAGTCGCTGTTTTCCCTTTCGAGTTGTACTTTACAGTTGGGCTTGTATTTCCGGCCCCTTTTTCTTTTCAGCTCTTCTTTTTGTACTTAGTGTTTTACTTCCGCTTGTACTCTGTGGTGCTTGTTTTCTTATAAAGGCAATGCCTTCCCAGATATCGGGATTTTACGCCTTTGGTGCTAGTCGCCAGCCCCTGGCCTATGGAAGGCGGGCTTGGGGTAGTCACGGCACGGGCCCCGAGGACGGGTCGTGACAAATTGGTATCAAAGGAGTTCGGTTCTACCGCAGAACTTATAACTCTGATGTTTCTTTCTGTGAAGCAATAGTGTTGAGAGTACCGAGTGTGGTTTTCAGTTCAGGGAGTCCAGTGTTGGTGCGGGCGGCCGACGTATCCATACACCAGGACCCTGACAACTGATTTCCGACTTTGTGCACAAAAACACTGATTGCGTGTGTGTTTTCAAAGGTTTTCCCCCTTAAAACAGCTCAAACCAGGTCAGCTCACCAGGTATAATCGTTTGATCGTGTTACGTTGTTTCTTTCATGATGGCCCACCGAGCAGCGAGACTCCAGTGCAGGGCCCTTTTTCAGTGTTGCCACCTTCGGGTGGTGTACCAGCAGCACCACCACCCGTTAGGCAGCAGATGCCACTAGCTGACGGTGCACGCTAGCAGAGCGCGATGCACGAGTTCCAGCAGTAGAGGCCTCTGAGGATACGAGGCGAGACAGATTTCCCAGGCAGCAGTGGACTGGATGGAGACGAATGCTAGAGTTCTACGCCTAGCTTGGATACTAGTAGAGCGGATGATGATCTTAGCTCCAGGTGTTTCCAGAGAGTGACCATGAGGTTGGTCCTTATAGTAACGAGGCTTCGGTACGCGAACCGATACCTGGATTAGTACCTACGGGTAGAGCGCCAGCTATGTCACTACCTGTTGGTCAGCAGACACTACCGGCAGTACCGGTAGCAGAGACTCACAGGCTTAGTGCCTTACTTATGTTTTAGCATCAGATATCCCTCAAGTTTCGAAGTGAGCCTGACTCGTAGGCGGCTGAGGACTGGCTTGAGGAGGTGGTTGTGAGTTTTCTGGAGCTAATACAGCTTCGACAGTACGACATGTCGGAAGCAGAGCACTCAACGTGGCTTACCAATCAATCTTGGAACTCGTTGGTTACGTTGTGATCAGTTCTTTAGACTCGAACTTCTGAGCGAAGTGTGTCTAAAGGACATCCGAACCATTTCTTTTCCTCTATGCATTCCTACCTATGCTAGGATGCTAGAGAGAACCTTTGTGGTTGTGAACGTTAGCAGTGAAAGGCAGGAGACTAGAGCCAGTCTCAGAGACTCGGGCGTGTAAAATGTTTCAGGAGGAGGAAGTGCTAAGGACAGATGAATCTGCAGGGTAGCAGACGTGGAAGCAGAGCTTGGAGAGCAGCATGTGGTGGTGTACATTTCGACATGTTACGACCACCCGACTTAGTAGTCCCCGCCAGGCTCAGGGAGCAGGAAGGCTGGGGAGGAGAATAGCTGCATTGCGGTCAAGGAGTGTGACCCAGGAGCTCTAAGAATGATTCGGGGTACGAATTATGTCTACTACGAGCTGCCATATCTATAGACATGGGAACCAATCATTCTACCCTTCCACGAATCATGTCCCAGACCTAGAGGTTCCGGGTAAGCCGTAGACTTGACCCTCACGTCTGGAGATACCTTTGGGAGGAGACTCGATAATCACGCTTACGCCGACGGTGTGATTTGACCTCGAGGCGAGAGTTTCGGTTGGAATCTCTTGGTGGCAGCGTAGAGGCCTTACGACGTTGATCTGGGTATGGTTTTGATTCACAAATCATACCCCGGTTGACTGTTTTAGGCAAACGTCGGAATGGGTTTTCCTTGGTCGGCGAAAAGGAAACCCTGGGCAGCTCATGTTAAACTCAGACATAAGAGGGTGTGACCGATCACTCTTGAGTTGGTCAACCCTATCCCTGTGGCAGCAGGAGTTTGAGTTCAGTTCTAACCTAAAAAGGGAAACCTCTTGAGTTCGAGGGTGACGAACACGTTCTTATACGGTCTCAACCCGATGAGGTTTCAGAGATGTGGCCGAGGCGGCATATTATCTCCGAAGTTCGATGGACCCTTTTGATCTTCAGCAGGGTAGGCGAGGAGGTTTACCACTTAACCCTACCACCTCAGTCGCACCGGGTGCATAGTGTCCACCACGTGTCTCAGCTGTGGAGATACGTGTATGTTTCTTCACACGTCATCGACCCCGGGGAGTTGGACGTCGATGACAGGGCGATAAGCACAGAGATTCTAGTAGAGATTGAGGATCGACAGGAGTAGGTTCTACGTGAACGGTTGCTTCCTCTGGGGTGCTTCTCGGGTAGCACGAGATCTTCAGGTGAGCATATGGGAGCGTAAAGCTCAGTTGCGTGCTCAGTACTACTTTGTTTCCCTTAAGTGTGAGTTGAAGCTTTACGGGGACGTAAAGCCCTGAGGTGGGAGTAATGTAAAGACCCGTAAAATTCAAGGGAAATTTTTTCTTAATTTTCTTTAGAATTTTACAAGAGCGCGGTTTCAGACGGCACCTGATTCCGAGGCCCGGAGTGCCCGGAATTAATTTCCGAAGTTTGGCTCGGGTACGTTCAGTGAACGAACGAGCGGGAATTCCTAACTTTTGATCCGGTGCTCGGAATTGAAATCTGAGGGCACCGATGAACTCGCAGCGCCGATATTCGCTTAAAGAGACCTTTTCGGGAGTTGCGTTTGTTGCGGGTTGTAAGTTAGTTTTTGGGAGGTTTATAAAAAAGTTGAATAAAAAGTGTAATTCTTTTTATTTTACTTTTTGTAGGTTAACTCCTCTCAAAGGAGGTTGGAAGTGGGACCCACACCCACATAACCTCCCTTGGGAGGATTAAGTGTGGTGGGGCCCACACGAACCCCCCACCTTTTCAACTCCCCACTCTCCCTCTTAATGGTTTGACAAGTTAACTTATATTTAATTATACAATTCATGTATATTAAATAAGTGAGTTAATTTTTGAGTTATCCATTTTGAATTTCAAACCTTTGAAATTCTTTTTGTGAATAAAATAAGACTTTGTCTTATTTTGTTGGGTTAGAACTCTTAGTCACCTTGGGAGGATTTCTTGAGAGGATTTGAGAGCTTTCTCTTCTTCTTCAAACCTCAACGAAGAACGCGAAGAACGCCGTTCTTCAACGAAGAACTTCTTCCGCGTCATCTCTTCCGCGACGGTTTTCCGCGACGAACGCCTTCAACAACGACTCTTCCTCCGACGTCAAAGGAATCGAGTGCGACTATCGAGGTAGAGATTCTTGAGTTCGTTATTTTCTTTTTTCTTTTTTATTTGACTTTCCTCAAGTCTTGACGAGGAACGCTCAATTTCCGACGAAGAACGCCGCTCCGCTCTTCTTCGTTTACCGTGTCAACGAAGGGGACGCCATCTCTTCTTCGGACAACCTTCGTCGGCAAACGAAGATCCGCCATCGTCGTGTCTCTTCGGGCATAGCACTTCGTCAACGGATTTGACGAACGACGACCGCGACGCCCGACTTCCGCGACGCCGTCTTCCGCGGATCGTAGACGATTCTTCGAATCTTAAAACCGAGGTAGGGGTTGTCGATTTTCTTTTGGATTCCTCATTTCATTCTTGATCGTGCTTTTAGCAAGATTAACGTGTGACGTGATTTTTCTTTAGTTGCGTTTTTATTATTAACGCGAGGGGGGCCGGACTGCACGAACACGGCCGAACCCCCCCCCCCCCCCCTCCAACATTCTTGTTGTTCTTGCGGGTGGAAGCAAGTGGAGTGGTGCCGTCGCACCACGCGGATGATTGTGCGTTTAATTTTACGCAACGCCGTCGCGTTACGCCAAGGAGAATCTTCAAGAACGCGACGCCGTCGCGCCGCGTTGGAAGGAATCATGGCACGGCGAAAGGGGCGCGGTGCCGTCGCACCGCGCCGGATGACGAACGCCGCGGCCGGTTCCGGGCCGCGGCGGGACGAGAAGACCACGGCCGGTTCCGGGCCGCGGCGGGACGAGGAGACCGCGGCCGGTTCCGGGCCGCGGCGGAAGGAAAGACCGGCGGCCGGGCCGCCGGCGTCGGAAGTCGAGGGCGGGACCGGAATTTCCGGTCCCGTTGGTAAAAACCGGCCGGCCAGCGGGCCGGCCGGATGTCACAAAACCGGGGAATTAAATTCCCCGGTCGGTCCATTAAAACCCCCCTCTTAATGAGGGGGGCGGTTCATGAGGGAAGGGGGCAGCATCCCCCTTTGGTTCGGCGCAAGCAGGCCCCCTCATGTGAGGGGGCGGTTTCTTAAATCGGCGCGGCTAAGCCGCGCCGCCAGAGGAGAACCGCGGGGCATAGCCCCGCGTGCGCAGCCCGTGCGGCGCACCCCGCCGCCAGCGCGGCCCGCTGCCGCCGCCGGCGCGGCCCGCCGCCGCCGCCAGCGCGGCCCGCCGCCGCCGCCGCCGCGGCCCGCCGCGCCGCCGCCCGCCGCCGCCGCGCGCCGCCGCCGGCCACCGCGCCGCCGCCGTCCGCCGCCGCCGGCCGCCGCCGCCGGCCACCGCGCCGCCCAGGGGGGGGGGGGTCGGGCCGGGTCGGCCCGGACCCGGACCCCCCCGTTTCGAACCTGATTTGGTTTTTGGCTCATAACTTGAGTCTCGGACCTCCGAATGACGAACCGTCTGCGGAAACGCGATCCTTGGATCGAGACGGTCGTTTCGATATATCGCACTCAGGGTTTCGGGTTACTTTGAGTTCGGCCGGGTTGGTTCGTTCACGAAACCAACCGGGCCTTCGGAGCGGAAACGCTCATAACTTGAGCTACGGACGTCCGATTGACGTGCCGTCAGTCGCGTTGTGTTCCTTTTAGTGAGACGGATCTTTTGGCATACTCCGCCCGAGGTTCGGACGCAGGTGGAGTACGGTCGGGTTGGTTTTTCCTTAAAAACCAACCGGGCCCCGGAGACGAAAATGCCAATAACTCACAGACCGGGCGTCCGATTGACGCGCCGTCTGTTTCGTTGACTTCCTCTTGATGAGACGGAACTTTTGATATACTCCGCCCGAGTTTTGGATACAGTCGGAGTATAGCCGGGTTGGATTGTACCCGAAATCCAACCGGGCCCCTGGAACGGGAATGCTGATATCTTTCAGACAGGACGTCCGCTTGACGAGCCATCAGCGGCGTTGGTGGTTACGTTGAGTAACGGTCCCTTTGAGTATACCCTATGGGAGTTCGGGGTGCAGTTGAGATACGGCCGGGATTGGTTTCGCTCACGAAACCAACCGGGCCCCTGGGACGAAAAGGCTAATAACTCACAGACCGGGCGTCCGATCGACGCGCCGTCTGTTGCGTTGAGACCCCTGTGACGAGACGGACTTTTGAGACACTTCTTCGTGGGACTTTGAGATACTTGGAGTATCGGCCAGTAGCTCGTGGAGCGGACCCTCCCGGAGACGAGCGTGCAGAGTACGGAGACCGTGTAACTAGCTGAGACCTGACGACTGCTTGACCGACTCGACTTGGAGTGAGTCGACTAGCCCAGTGGACGGAGCACTACTTTCTGAGGTGCAGACCCATGGCGGACGGAGTACGTGTGTGACAGTGCAGACCCGCGGTACTCGTCCGGAGAGTACCTCAGCAGGCTATCTGGGTAGCGCCCGGTATTTGGCGACAGACCCTCAGCGGACGGAGCGCCAGGTAGTTGGCCGCAAACCCGCAGTACTCGACAGGAGGAGTACTTCAGCAGTCCTAGGTTAGTGAGCGGCAGCCTCGGAGTCGTGACAGGACCACTGTACACTCTAGAGACGGAGCTCTTCAGCAGTTACGGTTTCGATAATGAAAATCCTGGTTTGAGCTGAGACTTTTGACCTTGTGTTTACTTCATGATTGAGATGGGTCACTTGCTAACTTAGGTATATGTATGGGCATATACCCGGGTAGTGGTTATCCGTCGATTTCACAATCCTTGTGTTTCCTCATGATTGAGATGGGTTACTTGATAACTTAGGTATATGTATGGGCATATACCTAAGTAGGGTTTATCTGTTGAGATCTTCTTGTGTTTATCCTTGTTGGTTTTAGTGAGACCTTGAGGGTCTCGGGGTCCCTACTGAGTATCGTTATACTCACCCCTGCACGGGCTATGCCCGCACCTCGTTGTGTTGGTTGCAGACGACGGCCAGTACTGGCAGAGGCCGAGTGTTCGAGGACTGGACGGTACCTGGAGGTGGACTATACGACGTGGCGGTACCCAGAGGCAGACCACTGGGCGGGACATACTTGGAGCAGACGGCGGGACCCGAGGAGCAGAGGAGCTATCTGTACCCACCCTTCAGGTGGGATTTCCAGTGGACATCTCAGCGTAGCAGCTTTACTTTTCAGTCGCTGTTTTCCCTTTCGAGTTGTACTTTACAGTTGGGCTTGTATTTCCGGCCCCTTTTTCTTTTCAGCTCTTCTTTTTGTACTTAGTGTTTTACTTCCGCTTGTACTCTGTGGTGCTTGTTTTCTTATAAAGGCAATGCCTTCCCAGATATCGGGATTTTACGCCTTTGGTGCTAGTCGCCAGCCCCTGGCCTATGGAAGGCGGGCTTGGGGTAGTCACGGCACGGGCCCCGAGGACGGGTCGTGACAAATTGGTATCAAAGGAGTTCGGTTCTACCGCAGAACTTATAACTCTGATGTTTCTTTCTGTGAAGCAATAGTGTTGAGAGTACCGAGTGTGGTTTTCAGTTCAGGGAGTCCAGTGTTGGTGCGGGCGGCCGACGTATCCATACACCAGGACCCTGACAACTGATTTCCGACTTTGTGCACAAAAACACTGATTGCGTGTGTGTTTTCAAAGGTTTTCCCCCTTAAAACAGCTCAAACCAGGTCAGCTCACCAGGTATAATCGTTTGATCGTGTTACGTTGTTTCTTTCATGATGGCCCACCGAGCAGCGAGACTCCAGTGCAGGGCCCTTTTTCAGTGTTGCCACCTTCGGGTGGTGTACCAGCAGCACCACCACCCGTTAGGCAGCAGATGCCACTAGCTGACGGTGCACGCTAGCAGAGCGCGATGCACGAGTTCCAGCAGTAGAGGCCTCTGAGGATACGAGGCGAGACAGATTTCCCAGGCAGCAGTGGACTGGATGGAGACGAATGCTAGAGTTCTACGCCTAGCTTGGATACTAGTAGAGCGGATGATGATCTTAGCTCCAGGTGTTTCCAGAGAGTGACCATGAGGTTGGTCCTTATAGTAACGAGGCTTCGGTACGCGAACCGATACCTGGATTAGTACCTACGGGTAGAGCGCCAGCTATGTCACTACCTGTTGGTCAGCAGACACTACCGGCAGTACCGGTAGCAGAGACTCACAGGCTTAGTGCCTTACTTATGTTTTAGCATCAGATATCCCTCAAGTTTCGAAGTGAGCCTGACTCGTAGGCGGCTGAGGACTGGCTTGAGGAGGTGGTTGTGAGTTTTCTGGAGCTAATACAGCTTCGACAGTACGACATGTCGGAAGCAGAGCACTCAACGTGGCTTACCAATCAATCTTGGAACTCGTTGGTTACGTTGTGATCAGTTCTTTAGACTCGAACTTCTGAGCGAAGTGTGTCTAAAGGACATCCGAACCATTTCTTTTCCTCTATGCATTCCTACCTATGCTAGGATGCTAGAGAGAACCTTTGTGGTTGTGAACGTTAGCAGTGAAAGGCAGGAGACTAGAGCCAGTCTCAGAGACTCGGGCGTGTAAAATGTTTCAGGAGGAGGAAGTGCTAAGGACAGATGAATCTGCAGGGTAGCAGACGTGGAAGCAGAGCTTGGAGAGCAGCATGTGGTGGTGTACATTTCGACATGTTACGACCACCCGACTTAGTAGTCCCCGCCAGGCTCAGGGAGCAGGAAGGCTGGGGAGGAGAATAGCTGCATTGCGGTCAAGGAGTGTGACCCAGGAGCTCTAAGAATGATTCGGGGTACGAATTATGTCTACTACGAGCTGCCATATCTATAGACATGGGAACCAATCATTCTACCCTTCCACGAATCATGTCCCAGACCTAGAGGTTCCGGGTAAGCCGTAGACTTGACCCTCACGTCTGGAGATACCTTTGGGAGGAGACTCGATAATCACGCTTACGCCGACGGTGTGATTTGACCTCGAGGCGAGAGTTTCGGTTGGAATCTCTTGGTGGCAGCGTAGAGGCCTTACGACGTTGATCTGGGTATGGTTTTGATTCACAAATCATACCCCGGTTGACTGTTTTAGGCAAACGTCGGAATGGGTTTTCCTTGGTCGGCGAAAAGGAAACCCTGGGCAGCTCATGTTAAACTCAGACATAAGAGGGTGTGACCGATCACTCTTGAGTTGGTCAACCCTATCCCTGTGGCAGCAGGAGTTTGAGTTCAGTTCTAACCTAAAAAGGGAAACCTCTTGAGTTCGAGGGTGACGAACACGTTCTTATACGGTCTCAACCCGATGAGGTTTCAGAGATGTGGCCGAGGCGGCATATTATCTCCGAAGTTCGATGGACCCTTTTGATCTTCAGCAGGGTAGGCGAGGAGGTTTACCACTTAACCCTACCACCTCAGTCGCACCGGGTGCATAGTGTCCACCACGTGTCTCAGCTGTGGAGATACGTGTATGTTTCTTCACACGTCATCGACCCCGGGGAGTTGGACGTCGATGACAGGGCGATAAGCACAGAGATTCTAGTAGAGATTGAGGATCGACAGGAGTAGGTTCTACGTGAACGGTTGCTTCCTCTGGGGTGCTTCTCGGGTAGCACGAGATCTTCAGGTGAGCATATGGGAGCGTAAAGCTCAGTTGCGTGCTCAGTACTACTTTGTTTCCCTTAAGTGTGAGTTGAAGCTTTACGGGGACGTAAAGCCCTGAGGTGGGAGTAATGTAAAGACCCGTAAAATTCAAGGGAAATTTTTTCTTAATTTTCTTTAGAATTTTACAAGAGCGCGGTTTCAGACGGCACCTGATTCCGAGGCCCGGAGTGCCCGGAATTAATTTCCGAAGTTTGGCTCGGGTACGTTCAGTGAACGAACGAGCGGGAATTCCTAACTTTTGATCCGGTGCTCGGAATTGAAATCTGAGGGCACCGATGAACTCGCAGCGCCGATATTCGCTTAAAGAGACCTTTTCGGGAGTTGCGTTTGTTGCGGGTTGTAAGTTAGTTTTTGGGAGGTTTATAAAAAAGTTGAATAAAAAGTGTAATTCTTTTTATTTTACTTTTTGTAGGTTAACTCCTCTCAAAGGAGGTTGGAAGTGGGACCCACACCCACATAACCTCCCTTGGGAGGATTAAGTGTGGTGGGGCCCACACGAACCCCCCACCTTTTCAACTCCCCACTCTCCCTCTTAATGGTTTGACAAGTTAACTTATATTTAATTATACAATTCATGTATATTAAATAAGTGAGTTAATTTTTGAGTTATCCATTTTGAATTTCAAACCTTTGAAATTCTTTTTGTGAATAAAATAAGACTTTGTCTTATTTTGTTGGGTTAGAACTCTTAGTCACCTTGGGAGGATTTCTTGAGAGGATTTGAGAGCTTTCTCTTCTTCTTCAAACCTCAACGAAGAACGCGAAGAACGCCGTTCTTCAACGAAGAA
Organism: Viscum album; assembly: GCA_963277665.1. Taxonomy (NCBI): domain Eukaryota; kingdom Viridiplantae; phylum Streptophyta; class Magnoliopsida; order Santalales; family Viscaceae; genus Viscum; species Viscum album. The sequence goes on along the minus strand of OY728147.1, from coordinate 1,503,804,480 downwards.
CTTCTTCCGCGTCATCTCTTCCGCGACGGTTTTCCGCGACGAACGCCTTCAACAACGACTCTTCCTCCGACGTCAAAGGAATCGAGTGCGACTATCGAGGTAGAGATTCTTGAGTTCGTTATTTTCTTTTTTCTTTTTTATTTGACTTTCCTCAAGTCTTGACGAGGAACGCTCAATTTCCGACGAAGAACGCCGCTCCGCTCTTCTTCGTTTACCGTGTCAACGAAGGGGACGCCATCTCTTCTTCGGACAACCTTCGTCGGCAAACGAAGATCCGCCATCGTCGTGTCTCTTCGGGCATAGCACTTCGTCAACGGATTTGACGAACGACGACCGCGACGCCCGACTTCCGCGACGCCGTCTTCCGCGGATCGTAGACGATTCTTCGAATCTTAAAACCGAGGTAGGGGTTGTCGATTTTCTTTTGGATTCCTCATTTCATTCTTGATCGTGCTTTTAGCAAGATTAACGTGTGACGTGATTTTTCTTTAGTTGCGTTTTTATTATTAACGCGAGGGGGGCCGGACTGCACGAACACGGCCGAACCCCCCCCCCCCCTCCAACATTCTTGTTGTTCTTGCGGGTGGAAGCAAGTGGAGTGGTGCCGTCGCACCACGCGGATGATTGTGCGTTTAATTTTACGCAACGCCGTCGCGTTACGCCAAGGAGAATCTTCAAGAACGCGACGCCGTCGCGCCGCGTTGGAAGGAATCATGGCACGGCGAAAGGGGCGCGGTGCCGTCGCACCGCGCCGGATGACGAACGCCGCGGCCGGTTCCGGGCCGCGGCGGGACGAGAAGACCACGGCCGGTTCCGGGCCGCGGCGGGACGAGGAGACCGCGGCCGGTTCCGGGCCGCGGCGGAAGGAAAGACCGGCGGCCGGGCCGCCGGCGTCGGAAGTCGAGGGCGGGACCGGAATTTCCGGTCCCGTTGGTAAAAACCGGCCGGCCAGCGGGCCGGCCGGATGTCACAAAACCGGGGAATTAAATTCCCCGGTCGGTCCATTAAAACCCCCCTCTTAATGAGGGGGGCGGTTCATGAGGGAAGGGGGCAGCATCCCCCTTTGGTTCGGCGCAAGCAGGCCCCCTCATGTGAGGGGGCGGTTTCTTAAATCGGCGCGGCTAAGCCGCGCCGCCAGAGGAGAACCGCGGGGCATAGCCCCGCGTGCGCAGCCCGTGCGGCGCACCCCGCCGCCAGCGCGGCCCGCTGCCGCCGCCGGCGCGGCCCGCCGCCGCCGCCAGCGCGGCCCGCCGCCGCCGCCGCCGCGGCCCGCCGCGCCGCCGCCCGCCGCCGCCGCGCGCCGCCGCCGGCCACCGCGCCGCCGCCGTCCGCCGCCGCCGGCCGCCGCCGCCGGCCACCGCGCCGCCCAGGGGGGGGGGGGGTCGGGCCGGGTCGGCCCGGACCCGGACCCCCCCGTTTCGAACCTGATTTGGTTTTTGGCTCATAACTTGAGTCTCGGACCTCCGAATGACGAACCGTCTGCGGAAACGCGATCCTTGGATCGAGACGGTCGTTTCGATATATCGCACTCAGGGTTTCGGGTTACTTTGAGTTCGGCCGGGTTGGTTCGTTCACGAAACCAACCGGGCCTTCGGAGCGGAAACGCTCATAACTTGAGCTACGGACGTCCGATTGACGTGCCGTCAGTCGCGTTGTGTTCCTTTTAGTGAGACGGATCTTTTGGCATACTCCGCCCGAGGTTCGGACGCAGGTGGAGTACGGTCGGGTTGGTTTTTCCTTAAAAACCAACCGGGCCCCGGAGACGAAAATGCCAATAACTCACAGACCGGGCGTCCGATTGACGCGCCGTCTGTTTCGTTGACTTCCTCTTGATGAGACGGAACTTTTGATATACTCCGCCCGAGTTTTGGATACAGTCGGAGTATAGCCGGGTTGGATTGTACCCGAAATCCAACCGGGCCCCTGGAACGGGAATGCTGATATCTTTCAGACAGGACGTCCGCTTGACGAGCCATCAGCGGCGTTGGTGGTTACGTTGAGTAACGGTCCCTTTGAGTATACCCTATGGGAGTTCGGGGTGCAGTTGAGATACGGCCGGGATTGGTTTCGCTCACGAAACCAACCGGGCCCCTGGGACGAAAAGGCTAATAACTCACAGACCGGGCGTCCGATCGACGCGCCGTCTGTTGCGTTGAGACCCCTGTGACGAGACGGACTTTTGAGACACTTCTTCGTGGGACTTTGAGATACTTGGAGTATCGGCCAGTAGCTCGTGGAGCGGACCCTCCCGGAGACGAGCGTGCAGAGTACGGAGACCGTGTAACTAGCTGAGACCTGACGACTGCTTGACCGACTCGACTTGGAGTGAGTCGACTAGCCCAGTGGACGGAGCACTACTTTCTGAGGTGCAGACCCATGGCGGACGGAGTACGTGTGTGACAGTGCAGACCCGCGGTACTCGTCCGGAGAGTACCTCAGCAGGCTATCTGGGTAGCGCCCGGTATTTGGCGACAGACCCTCAGCGGACGGAGCGCCAGGTAGTTGGCCGCAAACCCGCAGTACTCGACAGGAGGAGTACTTCAGCAGTCCTAGGTTAGTGAGCGGCAGCCTCGGAGTCGTGACAGGACCACTGTACACTCTAGAGACGGAGCTCTTCAGCAGTTACGGTTTCGATAATGAAAATCCTGGTTTGAGCTGAGACTTTTGACCTTGTGTTTACTTCATGATTGAGATGGGTCACTTGCTAACTTAGGTATATGTATGGGCATATACCCGGGTAGTGGTTATCCGTCGATTTCACAATCCTTGTGTTTCCTCATGATTGAGATGGGTTACTTGATAACTTAGGTATATGTATGGGCATATACCTAAGTAGGGTTTATCTGTTGAGATCTTCTTGTGTTTATCCTTGTTGGTTTTAGTGAGACCTTGAGGGTCTCGGGGTCCCTACTGAGTATCGTTATACTCACCCCTGCACGGGCTATGCCCGCACCTCGTTGTGTTGGTTGCAGACGACGGCCAGTACTGGCAGAGGCCGAGTGTTCGAGGACTGGACGGTACCTGGAGGTGGACTATACGACGTGGCGGTACCCAGAGGCAGACCACTGGGCGGGACATACTTGGAGCAGACGGCGGGACCCGAGGAGCAGAGGAGCTATCTGTACCCACCCTTCAGGTGGGATTTCCAGTGGACATCTCAGCGTAGCAGCTTTACTTTTCAGTCGCTGTTTTCCCTTTCGAGTTGTACTTTACAGTTGGGCTTGTATTTCCGGCCCCTTTTTCTTTTCAGCTCTTCTTTTTGTACTTAGTGTTTTACTTCCGCTTGTACTCTGTGGTGCTTGTTTTCTTATAAAGGCAATGCCTTCCCAGATATCGGGATTTTACGTCTTTGGTGCTAGTCGCCAGCCCCTGGCCTATGGAAGGCGGGCTTGGGGTAGTCACGGCACGGGCCCCGAGGACGGGTCGTGACATTAATTCTAAAAATATGATCTAGAATATAGTAAAGTGATATTAACACCAATGATCTGGAGGAATTATACTTATTGGTAGAAGTGAAACATATATACAAATCATAAAACCCTCATGTATATATTCAGACAAAAGTATGTCAATATCTTCCAACAAAGGCGGTTAAAGATGATCAAGTATTAGGATTGTTCACTCCATTACCACTTTTTGAAGGAAATAATTTTTTACATGATCTATGTATAAATAATTACACATACCATCCCATTATGAAAATTGAAGGGGATTAAATATTCTCATACATGAAATGGTTGGATATGTGAATTATAAAATGAAATTTTACATACTTGGATTAAAATAACTATTTAACCATTATTTACCAATATGTTAAAGGTGGATAAAAATGATAATAGGGATTTATAGAGAAATATAGTTAATATTTATGAGTTAAAATTTAGTAAATATAGATTTATAATGCCTAAAACTAGGATATGTGTTCAATCAAAACCTGAGATGAAGTGGGAACTTCTGTATGATTCACATAAGTCATCCTTCTCTATTGATATATGAAGCACTAAGATGAATAGATATCTAAATAAGAACTATTTGTGGGATTAAATGAAGTAGAATATTGTATAATTTTTACCTCAATTCTTAATATGAAAAAAACCAATGATGTATGATATACATAAAAGGGAATGATATAATAATTTCTTATAATACTAGGGAAATGATAAAACATAACCTTGGATTTTTTCATAGATATACCCTAGACATTTGAAGGTAATAATTTCATATAGATGGTAGTAAATCAAATTGTAAATTCATAACATTTCATTTCTATCATTGAATACTTATCCATTGACCAAAATCATCCTGATATATATATAAGTGAAATGGTAAGACTATATGGAGTACCACTGTCAATTGTAGCAAATCAAAATATGATATTTACATTGAGCTTCTCGATAAGACTTTACGTAGTGTTAGATATATAATTTATCACTATTATTTATTATCACCCTAATGTTGATGAAATGTATAAAATAATTGTCCAAAATATAGAGGATAAAGAGTTAAATTATTCAATAAATTTCCAATTATTATGGGATTAACACCTCTCCCTATTTGTGTTTTCATATAGAAACATGCTATTTTCTAGTATTCAGATATCACCTTTTGTAGATCAATATGTGAAGAGGTTTCAAACTCCAACATTATAGAATGAATTTAGATTGAGGACGATTATAAGACATGATAATATCGAATATATAATAGATAAGGTTTAAACTATTCAATGTCATATTAAATCTATATAATGTTGACAGAAAATATTGGCATATAATTATTGACAAGATGTGGAGTTTGAGATTAGAGATAAAATTTTCATCTTATTTCACTATGGTATAAATTCATGAGGTTTTGGAATAAGGTAAAGTTTTTTACTTGATATATATGACCACTTGAGATTATTGATCACATTAGAGATATAGCCTATTGACTAGCACTCAATCCTAACATATCCTAAGTACGTGATATGTTCCATGTATCCCTCTTTAAGAAGTATATACCAAAGCCATAACATGTAATAAATCTTATTATGGTAACTTTAGATAATTATATTTCATATAAGTAGTAGATTATATAGATATTATATCAAAAATACAATGTTATATGAAAAAAAAATCCACCTTCTCAAAGTGCTATGGTGAAACCAAATTTTTGGGGATGAAACACAAGAACCCGAAAAGGAAATGAAAAAAGAACATTCATCATTTTTAGAGTTTTAAATATCATTTCTTGGGTGAAATTTATGAAGGGGGAATAATGTATTGACCTAGAATTTTACAAATGAAATAACATTTTTAAATGAACAAATCCGTTAGTAAGTAATGTGGTGATTAAAATTACATGTAATAATTTAGTTATTTTCGACAATTATAACCTGTTATTTTTTAAAATACCATTAAGAATTACAACCACTGATAATATATCCATTGTATAGTAACGATTAAGTCTAGAGTGTTAAGGGTTATAATAAAATGTAATTTACACTGATGAAAGAAGTGATGAAATCATCCAGTAGAATCATACCCTTTGAAGCCCATTGATAAGAGCATATAAGGGATATGAAATCATTAGGATTTTCCCATAAATAATCCCCAACCAAGATTCAATAACTAAATCTTGATAGACAACATTTATGAGATATGTTATAGATTATTCATATCTCGACCTAAACCATGTTCTATAAACCAACCCAAACAAGCACCACCATCACACACCTTACCCTTATAGTGAATGCTGGTGAAATATAAGGGTTATGTATCTAGAACCTAGTAGATCAAATTTTTATATTTTATTTTTAATAAAATAATAATATTATTTATCAATTTTAAATTATTTATTTATCAATGAATAAATACCAAATTTTCACAAAATTATATTTTTTTATAAAAAAACTAAAATATATTTTTTTGGAAATTTATAGATTTAATTAAGAAATAATTATTTATAAATTATATAATTTTTAAAATAAATGATATTTTTTTAAAATATTATTATTGAATATTATTTTTTTAAATAAATTATAATATATTTTAATGATGTCCAATGTAATTTTAATAAGGGTGAACATGCTGTTAGTATCATAAAAACAAGTATTTTAATGTAAATAGGGTATTTTATATACAAGTGTAAATACTAATATTTATATGTTTAGTTTGATAAAACAAATTTTGTTTTTGAAATCAACATTTGAAAATTATCCAATCAAATATTTTTCATAATTTTTTTACACAGTCGAATTTTTGGGTAAATTTTATATATGATATAAATATATGGTTAGTATGATAAAATCATAATTACCCAAAAGTGAGGTAATAAATCACATGATTTAATATTAGAATATATATATATATATCCCCTAAAAATGTGTTTTTATGTAATTTTATTAAATTTAAAATCAAATAATGAATCCTTTAGAATCTATATTATATTTTAGTTATTAAAAATTAATTTATTATGAATTTAAATCATTTTCATGTAACTAATTGTTTTAATTTAAGAATTTTTGTTCTTGGAATTATAAAATATTTAAAATATATCCTCTTTGGTCTAAAACATGAGAAAACCCATGGAATGGATTTTGGTTTTGATTATTTTATCATATTAAGGAGAAAAACTATATTTAAAAATTAATAAATAATTCCACTATTTTTATATATATAACCATATAAAATCCCATTCCTCATCACTCATAATACATTGATCAGGGATATCCTCTCTATATCCCACTTTAAATAACTCCCATGGTTCTCTAAATATATTAATAAATTTATCCAAATCTTTTATAAGAGTCATACCACGGTATGGGGATCCTCTCATAATCCTCTTTATTCACGATCCTTTCTGTTTTATTAATTTCAATTTCAAAATTTTTATGGAATAATATGTTTTGAAAAATCTATTTTACTATTATTTTATTTTCCCTGTATTCAGATACCCCCTACCACTCTTACTAAACCGTTCAATGAATTTTTCTGTAAACCTGTTATGATGATGAAATTATACTGTGATCTTCCATGAAAAATATTTATATAGTGAATACCCATACCCAATTCCTCAAATAAGTTTTCACCAAGGTGTTTTTATTCTCCAATTTTTTTGGGGTGTTCTATTTTTGTATCCCACACTCCTTAATCATGGGGTTAAAATTGATGAAACATATTCTTAAGTTTTCTGATCTTTGTGGTAGCCAAATATATGTATATGATATGAATGTGATGTGTGAGCCCATAATTATAATTCCCTCCAATGGATCATGTAATTTTATATATCATAAGATACCATTTTTGGTGAGATACAAGTTTTCCAAATCATACTATATTATAATGTATTTACAGTTATCCTTAACATAAGTTTATTATGTCATGTTTTATGTTGTTACCAAAATCCATAAGTTGATATGATGTTATCATCTTATTCCTTGCAATATTGTTCATGATTACTATTCTTACAATTCAATTTCAACAAGTTATTCTTATTGACTAAAATTTCATACTTTACCATTTGTTATTCACTGATTATTCCCTTAGTAGTCTCTACAGCTCACCACATTATTATGTACATCCCCTAATTACTGATATAGTTTTAGAAGATAAATATTTTTTAAGGGAATGATTTGGGGATTTTAAATAATTATATTGTATCCCAATATGAATTTTTTATTTAATAGATCCAATTTAACAAAGTCACAATGTTATAGGTATGTATTATGTACGAGTTATATAATTAATCCTTAAATAAAGTGTATGAAGATATGGATTGTCAATCATAGTTTCCATACGAAATAAAAATGTGATATGGGGTATGTTTTAAATTTTTACCATTAATTTAACGTATCCAGATCGAAACAACATCACTGGAAAATAATTTGATATAGGTAATTAATCTAATAAATCAATAATATGAGTAAGAGGTTTCTTATTCTTGATTTGGGATCTTTTTTGATTTTCTATAATAAATGAAATGTCACATTGATCAATTTTTCATCTGAAAAATGAGCAGGTTTACCCCATGGTGATAAACTTGGATGAATTAATGTCTTTTTGATTTTATGTTGGAGTTTTCTTCATTAATTACTATAACTTAATTGGGTATACTTTATTGGAGTTGTCAATATTTTTGTAGCACTTGGTCTGAGTTATATTGAAATCTAAACTTCACAATTTAAAGGAAGAAAAGAAAACCCATTTGGAATATCAACAAAAACATAATATATAATAGTAATTTCGTATATGATTAGTTTCTATGAAACTATATGAGACAAACACCTCTTTCGAATAAGATTCAATACCCATATAATGGGTGAAATTTCCATTGGAAGCTCATATTTATAATCACACCAATAGATGATCATATTTTATTTTATAATATAAAAATTTACTTACCTTCCTCAGATATTAATTTTGGGGTTTATGTATTGAAATCCAATCCATTCCTAGGATAACCATAAATTATTATAGAGGGAGAATAAATGAACTTAAAGAAATCACATTCCCATAAAATTTAATCGAAGAATAATCATAGATATGATATTTTATCATCATACCATTAGGGGTTCTTAGTAATAATACAACATATACTCATTTTGGTTGGATTTTTATACCCTTAATAAATTATTCACAAATAAAAAAAATTTACATCCAAAATAATATATGAAATTATTTGTTATAGAGTAGATGGTAAGATTAAATTTATTCACTTTGTTATCATACACCCCATCAATAGTGGTGATCACATGATATTTCCCTTTTTGTATGGCCTTAATATGTTTTTGATGTTTATCATTATCAATACCTTTTGAATATGAGAAATTATTAACATAGTGTTAATAATTTTTTCATTTTAATAATAGGAGAGTGGTTGGTGGATTACATGGATATTTCTCTCGATCATTAGAAAACATCTTTTCCACATCACATCATTATTTGATTGCCTGATGACCTTCTTTTCTAAAGAAAAAAATTCTAATGTCAACTTTAGATAATACCATATATGTTTCCTTTGACTCTCTAAGAATAAATAAATTTTTATCTTATTCACCCTATTGTATTGTTATTATTATTTCCTATGAATTACATCATTAAATTCATACAAAAAAAAGATATTATTGGGTAACTCTAATAATTGTTTCCTTATTTTTAGATCATTTAATGATTAATTTATAGTAACTATTGTTGCATATGGTTAACTCCCACTAGATACATGGTTTCAATATAATTAAGAGTGAATCAATCTTACATTTAGGTTGTATGATAATAATTGAATCATACCCCATATTTCGAATAAAATATTCTTCATAGGCACTGATGGATTCATCCACCATAATCTTTAGATAAATAAATAAATTATCAATTTTTTTACTAAGAATACTAGTAATGTACTTATTGAAAAATATGATCCCTAAAACTTCCAAATCCATAAAGTAAGTTTCCTTTGATTTCCTCATATTGTTGATAAGATTCCATTTTTGATCTACTTAATATCCCAAATGATGAATAATAAAAAAATATTTTTCATTTTCAAAACACTAGATAGTGGAAAATATTTTTTCATTGGTAATGATCCATTTCTCAGTAATAAGTGGAATATAAATACAACTAAAATAATGCTGATGATTCCTCATGATGGACTCAAAATAACAGAATTCCTTCCTTTGGACAATTAGAATATCTACATGATTCAAAGATTGATAATTTTGGGTAATCCTAACAATATATTTTTCATTCAATTTCCCATTACATATACTTTATCTAAATAAATATCAGTACATTAAACATTACATTAAATATTAACACTATTCCATTAAGTTCCAACAATTCACAAAAAACAAAAAATCATGGTGAGAGAAAAAATAACCTTTTTATGAAACCAAATTAAAATTAAAATTCATTTATATTATGTTTAAATCATGAAACCCTATTTTCAATCTATGGAACCTTTGGTTTAATCTAGGTCATCAATTATTATAATATATTCAAACCTTCATAATGGTTTACATATAAAATTTGAATGAACCTATGTATATCCCATAAGATTTTCAAACTAGGTTTGTAATAAGGGTTCAATTACCATTCAACTAAATGATGGATGAGATATACTTGACCAAATAATTTTAATGCCATTAAACTGATATTAATTTCTAGAAAAAATCATGACCTATTTAATAATCCATAAAATGATATATTTATAGGAAAATCACATAATCTCTTTCATAATAAAACATCAAGATATTAGTTTATACAAAGACCTACCCCTAAGGACTTAAAAAAATGTTACATAATAATATTAAATAAAGAATGACCAAACTAGCCTCTAATTACAAATATAGAGAACCATACTTTTCAAACATAATAATTATATCTTATTTTATTAATATTTTAAAATTAACAATACAATCCATGATAGAATCTTTGAGTTATTTTGTATTTATAATCCAAGATACGTAAAAAATGTATAAAAGAATGGTATACATAATCTTTTACTTTATTATTTATCACTATCACACATCATATAATTATCATACTTAAAACCTATCTTCATAACATTGTGATAGGAAACATAAAAATGAGTGTGATTAGAAGTTTAATAACAATAAAAAGGGATGTATTAATGACAACTCAATCATAAAATATCCATAACTTTATAATAACAATATATTAAGATTTTTAAATTATACAAATTATATTATAGTTGATAATAAAAAATCATGGAATAAATCATGGTAATTCATAATACATGAATCAAAAATTAATTAAAGATACTTAGATAGGAGAGAATTGCATCGTTATAAGATATTAGTTTGTTCCATACATAAAATGATAGAAAATAATTTCGTTATCCATGGATCATATGCAATACTATCATTGTTTATTGGATTTAGGAACCATTATATAATACCCTTAGTCAAGGATCACTCCTAATACTGTTATAGTTGATAATGTGCCATACTAAATTAGGGTTACTCATACTTACAATATTTATTATCTAATGGGATATTAATATTTATCCAATTTATTGGAGGTATATATAATTATATATGTAAAGACCCAGAATTCCCGTGAATTTTTTTTATATACATGGAAATTTTATGAGTCCGCAGTTTCTGACTGCGCCTGATTCCGAGGCTCGGTGTGCCCGGAATCAATTTCTGAAGTTTTGTTAAGCTTAAATTAATGCGCGTAAGCAGTTTTCCTAAAAAACTAGAATAAATCTTAAATGGTTACTCAGATCAGAAATCCAAGGGAATCTTTGCACTCAGGATGGTGGGTTTACCCTAGGCACGACTTAAGTTTGGTCAGCGTGGGCCTCCTATGAAAAAAATCCCAAAAATGGCATAACCGTAAATAAAATAATTAAATAAATTATTTTATTTTGAAATGATTATAACTCACTAATAGTAGATCAGATTACAAATCTGAGACCACTGCTGAAATCGAGAGGGCATGTTTTGTTTAAGAAGATACTAACATTGGCCGGTGTGGGTTAGTATAAAAAGTTAGTTTTTGGCCACAAATAAAATAATTAAGTGAAAATTATTTTATTATAAAATATATAACTTCTAAATGGTGAGTGTGATTAAAAATCCGAGAGTACCATAGGGTTCATTGGTTCTAGTTTCACCTAGGAAGATTCTAACCTCGACCAGCTCGAGTCGAGGGTGATTGATAATAATTTTCTGAACATTTTTTCGGGTAAGCTCAGTAAACGTACGTTCGGGATTTTATATCTTTTAGACCAATGCTCGAAATTGAAATCTGAGGGCACCATTGAACTCACAGCATTGGTAATTGCTTAGTGAGACCCTTACTGTAGTTGAGTTATGATGAGTTTGGAAGTTATTTTTTAGATTTTTATAAAAGAAAATAATAATAAAATAAAGTACACCACTTTATTTTATTTTTAAGCTGCCATGTGTTGTGTGTGCAGTTATTTGGAATCTCCCTTTGGGGGTTGGTGGTGGGACCGCCACACCCTAACCTCCCATGGGAGGATTATTGGGGTGGGGACCACCCAAGTAGCATAACCTCCTACGAGAGGTTATGACGTGGGGTCCACATGGGGCTTAACCCCCCATTTAATGGGGAGGGAGAGGAAACCTCACAACCCTCTCAATTAATGCTGTGTGTCATCATAAAATTAATTCTGTCAATTAATTTTTGTGTGTCAACTTGAAATTAAATGTTACGTGTCAACATAAAATTAAAGCTATCAATTAATTTTATGGGTCAACATAAAATTAATTGATGTCAATTAATTTTATGCGCCATTTCTTTTTAATTCGCTTGACCCCCTTCTTTTTTTAATTTAAGTAACCGTATTGTTGAGGTTTTGGAAGGTTCTTAATAAATGAACCTTCATAAATTCCACAATGGTTACATTCCTCTCCCCTCTCTTAAATATAGAGAGCTTTGGAGGAGGATTTGGGACGACTTCACCAAGAGACGAAATGCTGGTAAGTGACAAGACGCCCAACACATGGAAGATTATGCTTCCTCCAATGAAGAATGTGAAGACGCCAGAGACGAAAAACTCTTCCTCGGATTCTTCCTCGAAACCCCCCTTCTGATGTGGGATCTCTTTGACGACCCTTCATCCTTCCTCTTCATCGTTAGTGGACTGACACACGAACTAAGAAGTGGAAGTGTATGGCGAACGACATCAACATCATCTTCCCCTATGACAAACGAACGCCAGTCGATTAAAAAGATAGGGGTGTTTTTTAAGTTGTTTAACGCTTAATCATCTCTCGTTAAATCAACTTCCTGAGACGCTTACTTTCGTTCTAACCTGCAGGGTTCATGCCGCACGAACACGACTCGACCCCTCCGCAACCTTTATGGTTTTGGAACCTTGGATTGACATCGACGTAAAAATGGCATGGCAATTTTGGCGATGACGACGAAGACGGAGAATAACGGTCGTGATTCACAAGACCTCTGTGAACCGTGCCGTCAGACGCACGATGCCCGACCAGCCTACTCGTGCACTTCCCAGCGCGTGCCCCGGCCGAAACCGCGGAAGGCCTGGCCCGCTGGCAACCTGCCCGAGTGCCCCGCGGGCTTCCAAAACGCCCCCCGCCTGCCCGGTGCCTCGAACACTTGCCCGATGCCCTCGGCACCCAGGCCACCTGCCAGGTGCCCCCTTGTTCCCATACCACCGGCTCGGCGCCCACCCGGTGCCTGCCCGGTGCCCCGGGCACCCTGGCCGCCTACTCGGTGCCTTGACCACCTGCCCAGCGCCTAGGCTGCTTTCCCGGTGGCCAGGTTGCCCTCCCGGCACCTTCCCGGTGCCCTGGCCGTCTTCCTGGCGTCCCCTAATGCCCGGTCCGCCTGCCCGGCGCACCCCAGCACTTTCCCGGCACCCCAGGCCATCTGCCTGGCGCCTGGCCGGCTGCCCAGCGCACCCTTCACAGCGCACCCGCAGCCTGCCCGCGCCCTGCACGGCCCGCCGTTGGCCTCTCGGGCCGAGCCGTCCAAGACGCACCCCTCGCGACACTATCCGGAGCTGCCACTGGCCTTCGGGCCGAGTCGCCCACGTAACGACTTCAACCCGAATTGTCCACGCAGTCCGCTGGGCCTGGCCCAGCAGATTAAGCCAAACATAGCGGGCTGAACTGCCCAACAAGCCGAGTCAGACCTAGCAAGTCTGACCAGGTCGACCCGGACCGGGTCGACCCCGACTGAGATGGGCCGAGTCGGTCCGACTGGGTCGAACCGGACCTGGGCCCACTTTTCACCCTTTTCTTTCATTGGCCATATCTTTGGCACTGGACGTCCGTTTGACAAACCTTCAGCGGCGCTGGTAATATCTTTGTGAATTAGTCCCTTCAAAAATACCCCAAGGTAATTTAGGGTAGTGTTGAGATACGGTTGGGCTGGTTCGTACACGAAACCAACCGGGCCCCCGGGACTAAAAAGCTAATAACTCACAAACTGGGCGTCCTATTGACGTGCCATCTGTTGCGTTGAGACCCCTATGAAGGGGCGGACCTTTGAGATAATTTTTCGTGGGACTTCATGACACTTGGAGTATCATTTTGTAGATCGTGGAGGGGACCCTCCCGAAGACGAGCATGCAGACTACGGAGACCTAGAAGTTGGCTGAGACCTGATGACTGCTTGTCCAATTCGTTTAGAGTGACTTGACTAGCCCAGTGGGGAGCGCTACAATGTGAGGCGGCAGACCCATGGCGGAGGAGCGCTACTGTGTGAGGCGGAAGACTCTAGGTACTCGATATGAGGAGTACCTCTATAGGCTATTAGGGGGAGAATTACTATGTGAGGCGGCACACCCAAGGCGGGGAGCACTACTGTGTGAGGAAGCAGACCCGCGGTACTCAACAGGAGGAGTACCTCCGTAGTCTAAGGTTAGTGAGTAGTACCTCGAAGTCACGAAAGGACTACTATGCTCGATAGAGGAGGAGCTCTCCAGCAGTCGTGGTTTCTTTAATGAAAAATCCTATTTTGAGCAAAGTTAATGACCTTTGTGTTTTTCCTCATGATTGAGATGGGTTACTTGATAACTTAGGTATATGTATGGGAATATACCTAAGTATTGGTTATCCATTGAATTTTATGATTTTTGGTTTATCCTTGTTAGATTTTTGTGAGACCATGAGGGTATGTGGTCCCTATTGAGTATCGTTATACTCAACCCTACATGGGCTATGCCCGCACTACATTGTGTTGGATGCAGATGATGGACAAAGTTGACGGAGTTCGAGAGCGAGCCAGGACTGGATGGTACCCAGAGGTGGACTACTCGGCGAGATGGTTCACGGAGCGGACCGTAAGATGTGGAGTGCGGAGGTGGACATCTGTACCTACCCTTTAGGTAGGAATCCCGGACAACGATCCTGGAGCTGCTTCTACATTTTTGTTTTTGTCCCTTTCTTTCATTTGTACTTGATTTTAGTTGTACTTTCCTGTTGGGATTGTATTCTGGACCCCTTTACTTTCAATACACTTGTTATAATGTATTTACTTAGTTTTTGTTTCCGCTTGTACTCTGGTTGTGTGAGTTTACATTTTATAAAGGCAATGCCTTCCAAGTTTTAGGGGATTACTCCTTTGGTGCAAGTCGCCACCCTCTGGCCTATGGAAGGCGGGCTTGGGGTAGTCACGATGCGGGCCCCAGGGGATAGGTCATGAAAAATTGGTATAAGATGAATAGGTTCTATCACAAAACATAGAACTCTGATATTTCTTTTCTGTGAAGCAATAGTGTTATGGGTACTAAGTGTGGATTTTAGTTCAGGGAGTCTAGTGTTGGTGAGGAGGCCGACGTATCCATACCCCATGACCCTGACTATAGATTTTCGACTTAAGTACACGAAAACACAGATTGTGTGTGTGTGTTCAAAATTTTTCTTTAAGTCAGCTCAAACCAGGTCAGATCACCAGGTATAATCTTTTTACTGTGTCACATCTATTCAGGATGCCTCCACACAGATATCCAGTTGGAGTTTTTTGAGAGCACCCGATGACGGCCCACCGAGTGACGAGGCTCTGGTGTAGGGTCCCATTACTATGTTGACACCTTCAGGTGGTATACCAGAAGCAGCCCCACTCGTTGGGAAGCAGATTCCACCAGCCACAATGGAGGACAGTTTACGCCGACTAAGCGCATTGCACGAGTTCCAGCAGTAGAGGCCTTCGAGGTTACAAGGAGAGATAGATTCCCAGGCAGCAGAGGACTGGATGGAGGCGATTTCTAGAGTTCTACACCTAGTTTTGACATTAGTAGAGCATATGGTGATCTTAGATACTAGTTTTTGCCAGTGAGTGACCATGAGGTTGGTCGGCATAGTGATGAGGTTTCGGTACATGGACTATTTTACGAGATTGTACCTTCAGGTAGTGTGTCAGCTATATCACTGCCTATGGGTTAGGAGTTTCAACCGGTGGTTCTGGTTGATGAAACATGTATGTTTAGTGCCTTACATGTGTTTCAGCATCAGATACCCCTCAGGTTCTGATGCGATCCTGACATACTGGTGGTTGAGGACTGGCCTGAGGAGGTAGCTATGAGTTCTCTAGAACTTCTATAGCTTCAGCAAGACGACATGTCAGTAGATTAGTATTCATTGAGGCATACTGATCATTCCGGTACTTGATGAATACGATAAAATCAGTGATTTAGAGCTTGTACCTCCGATTGAGATGTGTTTAGGTACATCCGAGCCATCACTTTATTTTTCCTCTATGCATTCCTACCTATGTTAGGATGCTAGAGAGAACCATTTCGGTTGAATGTTCATTGGATGAAAAGATACAGCCCGAGAATGTTAACAGTGGGAAAGGAGGAAGTTGGCACAAGTCTCAGAGACTTTGGTGTGCAAGGTGTTTCGAGAAGAGGATGTGACATGGAAAGATGAATCTGTAGGGCAGCAGACGTGGAAGCAGAGGTAGGAGATCAGCATGAGGTGGTGTACATTTTGACATGTTATAACCACGCACCATTGTAGTCCCCGCCAGGATCAGGGAGATGGAGGGAAGGGGAAGAGAGTAGCTGCATGCGGTCAAGGAGTGTGACCCAAGGGCTCTAGGAATGATTCGAGGTACGGTATGTGTCTTCTTCTAGCTTCCATAACAATAGACATAGGTACCAATCATTACTTCCTTCCACGAATCATGTCTCAGTCCTAGAGTTTCCATTTAAACCATTGACTTGAACCTCACATCTGGAGATACATTTGGGAGGAGACTCTATAATCACACTTACACCGATGGTGTGATCTGACCCTAGAGGTGAGAGTTTTGGTCGGAACCTCTTGGTGGCATCATCAAGGCCTTACGATGTTAGTTTGGTTTTGGACTTGACATCCACAGTTCACACTCACATTGACAGTATTAGGAAAAGAGGTTGTGGTTTATCTACAATGTTGAGATGAGGTTTTCCATAGTCGGAGAAAAATGAAACCCGGGTAGCACAGGTTAAACTCATGCTTAGGAGGGTATAACCAATCACTCTTGAGTCAGCCAACCTTACCCTCGTGGAAGCAAGAGTTTTGAGTTTTTGGTTCCTACAAGACTATGAATTCGAGAAAGTCTATACTCCTGGGAAAGGGAAACGTTGTTGCTGATTATCTTAGCAGGAGATCTGGTATTCAACTGCTAGGAGAGGCGATAGAGCAACTAGCTGCCTTACAGATATCATTTGTGGATAGAGATGGATCAACCTATCTATAGTCTCTTATAGTCATTCCCCCTCTTCTTCAGCGAGTCAAGGAGGTGCAGCAAGGAGGCGCTGACTGCGAGACACGACGTGCTCAGATATCTATAGGGCAGGAACCTGATAGATTTTATAAAGCTGGGGAGCATGTCATCCTCTTCAGAAGAAGTACCATGGTACCAGATGCACTTCAAGAGGAGGTGTTGAGGTAGTACCACACATCCACTTTAGCAGTACATCCAAGCGTGGAGAAGATGTATTAGGACTCAGACGACAACACTGGTGGCCAGGTATGAAGAAGGCACTAGCAGAGTTTCACTCTCGATGCCTCACTTGTCAACAAGTAAAGGTGGAACACCAGGTACCAGCAGGCTTGGTTCAGCCTTTAGGGGTCCCAAAGTGGAAGATGGATTAGATATCCAAGTACTTCATGACGGGTCTTCCATGTACGTCCAGGGGACATGACTCTATTTGGGTGATCATCGACCGACTCACAAAGTCGGCCCACTTCCTACCAACCAGAGATGGTATGAGCAACAATGGAGAAGGTGCAGATCATCCAGGAGAAGATGAAGACTACACAGAGTAGATATAATTCCTATGCTGATAAGAGACAGAGACCACTGGAGTTCGAGGATGGTGACCACGTCTTCCTACGGGTCTCACCTCGACGAGGTTTGCGGAGATTTGGCCAAGGTGACATGTTATCTATGAATTTCATCAGACCTTTCCAGGTCCTCAGTAGAGTAGGTAAGGTGGATTATTGCTTAGATCTTCCACCTCTGTTTCATCGGGTGCATGATGTCTTCCACTTATCTCAGATAAGGAGATACGTTCATGACCCTCCACACATCATCGACCATGGAGAGCTGGACATCGATGATGGGGAGACTTTCACGGAGGTTCCAGTGGAGATTGAGGATCAATAGGAGCGGGTCCTATGTGGATGATCAATTCCTCTATTGTGTGTTTGTTGGCAGCACAAGAACCTCCATGAGAACACATGAGAGTGGTAGGTTCAGATGTGTGCTCAGTAACCCCTTTTGTTCCCTTAGTGTGAGTTGTAGCTTACGGGGATGTAAAGCCATAAGGTGAGGAAAATGTAAAGACCCATAATTCCCATGGAATTTTTTTATATGAATGGGAATTTTAAGAGTCCGCGGTTTTTGACGGTGCCAGATTCTGAGGCCCGGTGTGGCCGGAATCAATTTCTGAAGTTTTGTTAAGCTTAAATTAACACGCGTAAGCAGTTTTCATGAAAAAGTTGGATAAATCTTAAACAATTACTCGGATCAGAAATATGAGGGAACCTTTGAGCTTAGGATGGCGGGTTTACCCTAGGCACGACTTAAGTTTATTCAACGCGAGATTCCTGTGAAAAAATCCAAAAAACGGCATAACCATAAATAAAATAATTAAATAAATTATTTTATTTTTCAAATGCTTATAACTCACAAACGATAGTTCATATTAAAAATCCGAGACCACCACTGAACTTGTGAGGGAATTATTTGTTTAAGAAGATACTAACTTTGGCCGATGTGGGCCATTAGAAAAAGTAAGTTTTTGGCCGCAAATAAAATAATTAAGTTACAATTATTTTATTGTAAAATTCATAACTTCTAAAAGTTGAGTCGGATTAAAAATCTGAGAGTACCTTTGGGTTCGTTAGGGCGTGTTTCACCTAGACAGATCCTAACCTAAATTGGAATGAGTTGAGGGTGACTGATAATAATTTTTTGAACTTTTTTTCAGGTACGTTCAGTAAAGGTACGTTCGGGATTTTATATCTTTTGGACTGGTGCCCAGAATAGAAATCCGAGGGCACCGTTGAACTCACAACGTCGATAATTTCTTACTGAGACCTTCACTGCAGTTGAGTTCTGACGAGTTTGGAAGTTAGTTTTTCATTTTTTTTAAAGAACATAATAATAATATAAAGTACAACACTTTATTTTATTTTTAAGCTGCCATGTGTTTTGTGTGCGCTTAGATGGAACCTCCCTTTGGGGGTTAGTGGTGGGACCACCACACCCTAACCTCCCATGAGAGGATGATTGGGGTGGGGACCACTTGTGTAGCATAACCTTCCACAAGAGGTTATGATGTGGGGTCCACATATGGCTTAACCCCCCATTTAATGGGAAGGTAGAGGAAACCTCACAATCCTCTCAATTAATGTTGTGTGTCAGCATAAAATTAATTTCTGTCAATTAATTTTTGTGTGTCAACATGAAATTAAATTCTATGTGTCAACATAAAATGAAAGCTATCAATTAATTTTATGTTTCAACATAAAATTAATTTCTGTCAGTTCATTTTATGTGCCAACACTTTTTAATTCCCTTGACCCCCTTCTTTTTTTAATTTATGTAACCGTATCTTTGGAATTTAGGAAGGTTTCTGTTAAATGAACCATCATAAATTCCACAATGGTTACATACCTCTCCCCCTCTCCTATAAATTTGGAGCTTGGGAGGAAGATTTGGGATGGATTCACCAAGCGAGGAAGCGCTGGTAAAGTGACGTGATTCCCAACACTTGGAGGATTACGCTTCCTACAACGAAGAACGGGAAGATTCCATAGATGAAAAATTCTTCCTCGGAACCCCCCTTCCGACGTGGGATCTCTTCGATGACCCTTCATCCTTCCTCTTCGTTATCAATGGACTGACGCACGAATTCAGAAGTGGAAGTGTACGATGAACGACATCAACATCATCTTCCCCCGTGACAAACGAATGCCCGTCGATTAAAAGGGTAGGGGTGTGTTTTAAGTTGCTTAACGCTTAATCATATCTCGTTAAATAAACTTCTTGAGATGCTTACTATCGTTCTAACGTGGAGGGTTCGGGCTGCAAAAACATGACCCAACCCCTCCACACCCTTTATGGATTCGAAACCTTGGATCGACGGCAACGTAACAATGTCATGGAAATGTGGCGACAATGATGAAGACGACGAATAGAGGTCGCGCTTCCCACAACCTCCGCGAACCGCACCGCTGGTCATGCGACGCCCGACGGACCGACCTGCGCGCTGCCCAGCATGTGCCCCAGCCCAAACCGTGGCCAGCCTGGCCTGTCAGCACCCTGCCCGCGCGCCCTGCTCGCTTCCGGCGCGCCGGCCACCTGCTTGATGCCCCCGACGCCCAGGACACCTGCCCGGTTCCCTCGGTGCCCTCGGTGCCCCGGCCGCCTACTTGGCACCATCCCGGTGCCTGTCCTGTGCCCCTGGTGGCCTGGTCGCCTTCCCGGCACCCCCTTCACCCTGGTCGCCTGGACGACACCCTCCTAACGCCTGATCGGTGCCCTGGCCGCCCTTCCGGCGCCTACCCGGCACCTTGGCTGCCTGCACGGTGCCCCCGGTGCCTTGGCCGCCTGCTCGACGCCCCCTGGCTGTCTTCCCGGTGCCTGGACGGCTGCCCGGCACACCTCGCGTCCTTTTTGGCACACCCGTAGCCTTCTCGCGCCCCGCACGACATCCTATTGGCTTCTTAGGTCAAGCCATCTGAGGCGTTCCCCTTGCGGCGTCGGCCAAAGCTTCCACTGGCCTTCGCGCCTATTCGCCCACGTTGTGACTTCGGCCCGAATTGTCAACGCAGTCCACTGGGCCGGGCCCAGCGGACTGGGCCAAACATAGCAGGATGAACCACCCAACTGGCCGGGTAAGACCCATCAAGTCTGACTGGGACGACCCAGACTGGGTCGACCCAGGCTGAGTTGTGCCGAGTCGGTCCAACTGGGTCGGACTAGACCCGGGCCCACTTTTGATCCTTTGCTTGCATTGACGATATCTTTGGCACCGGATGTCCGTTTGACGAACCATCAGTGGCGCTAAAAATCTATTTGAGAATTAATCTCTTAAAAAATTCCCCAGGGGAATTTAGGGTACAATTGAGATTCGGTTGGGTTGGTTCGTACATGAACCAAACCGGGCCCCTGGGACAAAAAGGCTAATAACTCACAGACTGGACGCCCGATTGACGCGCTATCTGTTGCGTTAAGACCCCTATGACGTGGAGGTCCTTTGAGATAATTTTTCTTGGGACTTCATGACACTTGGAGTATTAGCTAGTGTCTCATGGAGCGGATCCTCCCAGAGAAGAGCAAGCAGACTATGGAGACCTAGAAGCTGGCTGAGACCTGATAACTATTTGTCCGATTCGTTCAGAGTGACTTGACTAGCCTAGTGTGGAGCACTAATATGTGAGGCGGTAGACCCATGGCAGAGGAGCACTGCTGTGTGAGGAGGCAGACCCGTGATATTCGACAGGAGGAGTACCTCTGTAGGCTATTAGGGGGAGTGGTACTATGTGAGGCGGTAGACCCATGGCGGGTAGCACTACTATGTGAGGTGGCAGACCCACGATACTCGACAGGAGGAGTACCTCAGCAGTCTAAGGTTAGTGAGTAGTGCTGTGGAGTCGCGACAGGACTATTGTGCTCGACAGAGGAAGAGATCTCCAACATCCATGGTTTTTTAATGAAAAATCCTCATTTGATCTGAGTTAATGACCTTTGTGTTTTTCCTCATGATTGAGATGGGTTACTTGATAACTTAGGTATATGTATGGGAATATACCTATGTATTGTTTATCCGTTGAATTTTATGAATTTTGGTTCATTCTTGTTAGATTTTTGTGGGACCTTGAGGGTCTGGGGTCCCTACCGAGTATCGTTATACTCAACCCTGCACAGACTATTCCCTCACTACGTTGTGTTGGATGCAGACGAAGGAAAACATTGACGAAGGCCGAGAGAGAGCCAGTACTGGACGGTACCCTGAGGTAGAGTACTCAACGAGACGGTTCACGGAGCGGACCGTTAGACACGGAGTGCAGAGGTGAACATCCGTACCTACCCTTTTGGTAGGAATCCCGGACAACGATCCTGGAGCTGCTTCAATGTTTTAGTTGTTTTCCCTTTCTTTCAGTAGTACTTGTTTTCAGTTTTACTTTCCTATCGGGATTCTATTCTGGCCCCCTTTACTTTCAATACACTTGTTATACATTTTTTTACTTAGTGTTTTCTTTCGATTATACTCTGGTTGTGTGAGTTTACCTTTTATAAAGGCCAAGTCTTCCCAGTTTTAGGAGATTACGCCTTTGGTGCTAGTCGCCAGCCCCTGTCCTATAGAAGGTGGGTTTGGGGTAGTCACTATGTGGGCCCCAGGGGACAGGTCGTGACAATATACCCACTAGTAACATTATAATAATCTATTCATATGTCTTCCACAATATTATAAAATATTCAACATATATTAAAACCTATGGAAAATAAAAGGATTTTATATACATTAATAAAATTCATTAAAGAACAACCTATGGAAAATAAATGGGTTTCATGAAAATATCTCTATCATAATCATAAACCATATAGAGTAAAAGTATAGATGGTATCCTTGGATCATATAACTGATAAATCATAAGTAATTTGAATGTATGTTATCATAAATTAAAATTCCATAAGAATAACTCATGGATTATTTTTTTATGGAAAATTCCCTTTTAACATTGGAACAACTATTCTAAAACCTAAAAATTTCCAAAACATAATTTAAAAAAATTCATTTAAATAAACTATCAAAACATTTAATTGATTAAAAAAATATTTGAGTGGTCATGACTATGTAAAATTCAATTTATACCATATACGGTAAAAGCAAGAGTTTTTTTATAGTTTTAGTTCAATTCAAAAGTACATCATATGGAATATAAAAAGAATATCCCATTATTTTTTTTCAAAAAAGTTAATCACATGTAGAAATGAATTTAAAATATAATATTATTATTTTAAAAACAATCTTAAAATCATTTTATGAAAATAAGGATATGGAAGTAAAATTATTTTCTACATAAGAGAGAAATAATGTTGGATTTTATTAAAAGTATACATTTAGTATCCTGAGTACCTAAAAAGTTGAAAATAGAAGGAATACCTGAAATATATATAATTAATAATATGATAAGAAAATTCATTGGATTTTGGATATTTTTTTCATAAAATTTTATACTCAAAAACTTAATCATAAAAAATCATGATAAATAAATAAATTGTAAAATAAATCATTTCTTTTATGTTTGAATTTCATTGAAAGAAATACAGCCTTCTATATAATAAATTTAAATTTATTATAAATATTTTAAAGAGTAACATTCAAACTTATAATTTCATATATATGATACTTATAAAATTTAAATGCCCATTAATTTAAAAATTCTTATTAAAATTATAATTTTCATGTGTTAAATGTTTCATTTTTCATTATAATGTTGGTTTGGTAGTTATATTCCTTATACATTGGTCATGGTTAAAATATATCCCTAATTATATCCATTATATAAATATCATACATATTCATTATAAATATTTATATACATTTAGTGTCATTGATAAAATTTAGAGATAGAAAATTTGTTTACACAGTTGATGCAGATGATATGCCATACACATGCATAGAAGTTGTTTTAATTTTCTAAAAAAATAAGGAAAGAAATTTATATATTATTTTATAATTTTTAAACCATTATTATATCATGAATAATAGATATTAATAGAAAATCTATATTTATTAACATTAATGTAAAACTAATATGAATATGTTTTCCATTGCTTCATGGAGGTTGTAGTATACACCTAAAATAAGAAATATTATTGTTTCTTAAAGGATTATAAGGATTGAAGGTAGATATAATATTATAAATACATAATAATAGTTATTTCATAAATATAATATATAAAAGTTATAACCATTATAATATCCACCCCTAAAAAATGATGAAGAAAAACGAATTGTATCATTACATGGAGGTAGAAGTCCACATGTATGCATTATCGATACATTCACATTCCATTTGATGGAAAAGATATTGAATAACTATAGTTCAATAATCATAATAAAATTTCATTCTATTTATGATTTTAAATTTAGTATTTTAGGTTTATTTACATTGAGTTATAGGTGGTATAGGATGAAATAAATTGAAAGAGTTTGGGTTGGATGATTAACACTTATTTGGTAGGCCTCATTTAAATACTTTCTTTATATCTCATGAATGGTCTATTATATATATAAGAACCCATAATTCATATATAAGGCATATAGAAATAGAATTGGATAGGGTTTGTTCATGATATACTGATCAATGTTCTATAAATAATAGATGTCTGTGGTTTCGATTTATATGTGAGAGAGATTACACACTTAAAATTTCTTAAAGAATTAAAATTTGAAAATTCCATAGACATTAAAAATAATTCAAAATGGAAAGATATTTTATGGTGGGATAGGATAATATAAAACTATTTCCATCCAATTGGATTTTAAAATGATTAACTGGTTAACATATCCTTATCTATTGTTTTAACTCCTAGTAAGCTTGTTATAACCTTCACAATGGTGATAATGATTTTTTATAGTTCTTTGTATTCATAATGACAAAAAATTAATTGTGACCTCATTAAAAAAAATTCATTATGGTTACAAATATTTAATCCACTTAATCAAATTTTATTCACACCATTTTTATAACTTAGTTAAAAAAAATAAAAAACATGATTAGAAGTAGTTCTCTAGAATTTTTTTGCTTTTGTATAAAACATTGTCATCCCATAATTAAACATAATATTAATAATAATGATATTAATTAGATTATTAAAAATATAAGTTAATTAATGTTGCATTTAATATCATTTAAAAAATTGATATTTAAAATATAATTTAATGAATATAAATTTTTTAATAAATTATGGTATTTTTCAGTATTCATAAAAAACCCATCTTTTAAATTTATTTTACAAAAGTCACTTACAGAAAATTTTAACATTATAATTCAAAAATATATTCAAATTTTTGAAATAAATTTTATAAATTTTGATTAAATTAATATAATTATTTTCTCAAACAAAAATATTTTACCATTTTTGAGGGAAAACTGTATTTTTAACACATATAATGACTTCACTAAAAAAATTGTACATATTTATAAAAATATATTTTTGATAAATAAATTATGAATATATTTTTCAAAATACGGTCATTCCTTTTCATACTACTAGTTTAATTTCTATGATATAATTGTATACTATATTATTATTGATTTATAATTTGGGGCGCGTTTATTTAAAGTTATAAAAAAAATATTTGAACGGAATTTTTTTCATAAATTATCAAAGAGTTATAGGTTTGGAATAATGTGGGTAATGTGGGTTTACATGGTTTTTTGGGTATAATGAATCATGTTATGAATGATTTTGATTATATTACATGAGTTATTTTATTCCATGGGAACAAATTTGGTGGGGGCCATGTAACTATGAGTGAATTTTTTCATTACATGGGAGGTTATATGGTATATTTAGAAGACCTAGTTGGTGTTGATAAAAGTACCTAACATTAAAAAATATGTTTGTTGAATCCTTAAGAAATAAATGAACTTCCATAAATTTTATGATTTTTTCAGTTTGTATTTTGAAAGAATTAAGTCATAAATATTACATAAAAAACATATTACAAAGAGGTTACTTCCACTCATTATTCATTTTTTTCAAGATATAAATAATTTATAATGAATAAAACATATTTTTTAGGAAAAAAACATCATGAATATCAACATGATTTCCTGTTTTTTTACTCATCATTAAAACCTATTAAAAAATAGATTACTTAGGATAGAAAAAAAATATTAGTATTGTACAAACAAATATTGAAAGAAACTTGTTAGTTCATTTAAAACCATGATATCATGGTGGTGTATTTTCAATTAATAGAATAAACCTCAAGATTGAATAAAAAGTTTATTTACACATATAATAACTTTTATATCCCAATTTTTTTCATTAAAAAAAATAATTAAACGCAATGGTAAAATCATAATCACGATGGTTTTATAAAAAACATGAGAACCCTTGAAAACATTTTCTTAAAAATATAAATTTTAATCCTAAAGGGTTTAATAATTCATTTTGAATTAAATAGCATTAGAATACCATTTTAAATCATAATATTTCAATGAAAAATCCTTAGTAAGTGTATAAAACTCATTAAAATCTTTGCTAATAATCTCTATAAGATGCCTTACAAGAACCCTTACAAGTGAAATAACCAATATGGGGACCTTCAAACATAATTCTTGGGAGACAAAAATCATTACCTAATAAATTGTAGAGATATACTAGTATCACCTAATAATAAACTATTTCCAAGGACCATTACATGTATAAAATACATATAATATTTCATTTTCTATCATCAAACTCAAAAAATATACTTAACTCATAAGGAACAAATTTCAATTTTTTGTATATCCCATTCACTTAAAACCCAATTTTAAATTGTAAAATTACTTAAACAATTAGAATAGGGTTTATATTTGAAGAAAAAATAGAATATTATTTTGGAATAATATTAGTAAATAATGTTTACCAGGGAATTAATAACAATTTACGTCGTATACTTTAATTATAACATTCAATTTTTCATTTTTAATGAAATTTAAAATATTTTATATAAAATATGATAAATGATATCATTTGAAAAAAACATTGAAATAAAGATAAAATAAACCTAAAATTTGATTTTTAAATAATTTATTCCCATAATAATACATCAATTAAATATTTTAAAGAGTATTTAATTTGATGAAAATATATTTAAAATAAATCGTTAAAATATTTAAAATGTGGCTTTATGGTAAAGTGTCCCTTACATAAAGGCCATATCATCATGTTCAATATTAATCATACTAAATAATAAAATTATTATAACTATTTAAATTCTTCTAAACCATTTTATTATTTATTATTTATTTTATTTTATTTTTTACCATGTAATATACAATTACTTAATCAGTAAAATCCACATCAGATGTTTTGATGATATTAGAAACATATATACCAAATGGAACTGGCATGTTGAACATGGTAAAAGAGTTGATTAATATATAATATCCAATATAATAATCATTATATAATTATTATATTCATATGTATGTATACTTCTAAAACCATATATTATGTATGGTTATGAAAATTAATTAAGTTACAATCGTTGAGATTGTAGGTCATATGTACAAATGAGTAACATTTTAATTTTCAAATAGAAATAAGTAAAGAATACAATAACATTTTATCATTATATAATGATATTTATATAAAAAATATGATATTATATCATAAAATACACTTGTATACACCATCCATGTTATGTAGTGATGAAACATGGATCACATTGCTTTGTGGAGGTGGTAATCTAATGGTACAAGTGAACTATGTTGTCAATTTTCAATAGATAGAATGTAAAGAAAAGTGGTTATTTATTATCTTTATAGAATTATAAATATGTTATTAATACCATATATAATATAAAGTAATCACTATAACCATTTTTGAGAGGTGGTGATGGAAAATGAATTACATCTCTTTGTAAGGTGGCGGTCTGCTATTCCCATGAATGATACTTTCACATACCTTTTGATGGAATAAGAGAAGAATATTTGTTATTAAGTAAAAATAATAACATATAATTATGTGGGATATATTGACCTTAATATTTTAACAATTTAAAGGACTTTAAGAAGGGGTAAAAGATTAAATAAAATCAATATTCTCAGTTAAGATCCTTAAAAATTATTCAGAAAACCTCTTTATGCTTATACCTAAATCATTCCTATGTTGTTTTTTAGATTTAATGGTGATTTAATAAATGGGAAGGTATTTTAGGAATTTATTTGGGATGTTCTTGTTAGATATATAGATATAAAATGTTGCAAGGAATAGAGGAGAGGATGATCCATTTGATAAATGAGGGGAATGACACACATGGAATTTATTATAATATTAAATAATATATATATTAGAATTTGGTCAACTGACACCAAGGCACCCAAAAATATAAGATAATATTTCATTGGATAGAAATTAACTCAAAAAAATAATATTTATAATAGCATTTAATACATTTTAATCCCTATCTCCTAGTGAAACCACTTAAAACACAGTTTAAAAATAACCATGATAACATTATTTTTTGCATGACATATTAAACAAATTACCAAAAAATGAAAGGTTCCTTTAATTTATATATTATTTATTAAAAATTAGTAATAAATCTTGTACGGTTCTAATTTTAAAGGTGTAATAAATTAATTCTAATATAATGACATGAATGACATGATTTTGTTTAGGAAAATTCTCTATTTAATGGGAGAAATATTTTTCCTTGAAATAAAGTAATAAATTCGTTTCATTGATTTTTTTTGTAAAAAAATAAATAAATTTGTTTATAATTTTTTGGAAATAAAAAAATTAATTTAATGTTCCTTCAATTCCATTAAATTAAAAGACACAATAACTGTTTTTATATTGAATAAAATATTAATTACCATTTTAAAAGTCAATCTTGAGTTCTCAAATACATTATAATGTTTTCAAAACTCATCTTATAACAAAATAAATAGAAATATAGTATAAGAAAACTAATAAATATAATAAATTCATTCATTAGATACATTTTATATCTTTATTAAATAGTTTTTACTTCGTTCTTCTAGTTTTACCGTTAGTGAGATGAGAAATATTTACAATTGTTACTATTCAAAAAGTAAAAAAAATAAGTTTTACATATTTATTAATATTTATTTTTTTATTCAAAATATTAAATCAGTTTTATCAAATTTCATACATATAATTTTATGAATTTTTGTTATATAAATATGTAAATCCTAATGAAACATAGTTTTTAGTAAAATGAGTTTTTTATCCAAAAATAGACTCATATTAAAATTAGGTATAATAATGATTAAATTGAAACTAATTATATTATAACTAATCAATGAATACCTATTTTATTTTATGAAAATATTCAATGATAAATTTGAAATTGAAAATAAGGGAAATGGTAGTTTTATAAAAATCTATATTTTCACTATTCACTAAAAATCCATATTTTAAAAAAAATCACAAAATTTGACCCTATATTAATTTTGATATACTATTTTTAAAAAATATGATATATTTATTTTGAAATTAAATTCTAATAGTTTCATAAATTAATTATTTTATGAACTCAATAAAAATAATGTTATCATTTTTATAGAAAATTTATTTTTGATGCATAAAATGACTTTACATAAAAATTGAATACCTATTTTATATAAATTAATCAAAAAATATGTATTTATTATTAATTAAATCTATCATATATTTTTATTCCTGTTGACACCTACTAATTCCTCCACTAGGTTATAAAATCCATATTTATATGAAAATATTTGATAGTTCATTTAAGCATTCTGTTCGGTGTTCAATATGATATCAAACATTAATGTTCATAGTTTAAAATATCATGGAATTAATATTGGCCATAGTTGTGGGTGGTATACTTGGAGTTATTGTGGTGATAAAGGTTCAACTGTGGTATAACCTAGGGTGTTAATGATTCCACTAACCGTATTTGGTAAATGAGGGCATTTGGGTCATGTTCACATAAGGTAATGCCTGTGAGGTGGTTTAGTCATTTTTTATGGGTGGGGCCCTTATTGGAGTATGGAAATTAGAAAATGGTGTTGACTATGAGTATAGAGTTGAGTTTCACCAAATAAGGACACATTTTATTATTGTTTATACCACTATATGGATTCTTTTGGATCACTATTTACATTGTGGTTGAGGGAATGAATTATGGTAGGATGAGTGTTAATGTACCTTTGGGTTTTGTGGCTATTTATGAAGTTTGTGGGAAATAATTTGGAATACATTGTGTTTTATTACATTGGATATATAATTTCATTCATATTATTGTGAAGTCATTATATGATTTTATGGTTATGTTTTGTGTGTTACCCTTTTTGGTATGAAATTTTGTAGAAGGATTTATTGTTAACCATTATGGAAGATTGTGTATGTATCATTCCACTCTGGCACAATCCAAATATGGTGATTGGTTACTTATGTGTCATTTAGAACAAATGGATTTTGTTATATTATATATTGACGTCAACACGTCATGTTTTTTATACACATGTATTTACATTAAAAACATAGGGGTCACGATTATTAGGAGCCTACTGAGTTCACACTCACACCTTCCATGATCCCTAAAGACATGTGAGGTCTTTATAGTTCATGGTAGTAAAAGTTAAAAACGAATAAAATATTGGATTTAGTGTATAAGTTACTTAATTTGGTTCATATACTTAATACTATGATTTTTAAATAGACTGAGTGGTTTATCCTTACTGGGATACATGTTATTTTTTATTTTATATATGTATATATTCTTGTTCAACCTGATCTTGTTTACACATAATTTATTTTAGTGGCTTGTTGATTTAATTTTTTATATCAAGTATATTTATATCTTAATATTGTTGTTTCTTTTATTTGTTTCTAATATATTTATATTATTATTATAAATAACCATATTGAATAGTGTCCCCACTATAACCTCATTAACCCCTACTTCTAGTTAGTAGCCTTCGACATTTTAGGATGCATGCCTATGGTTCAATGGAATACCCAGATTTTGATTTTGGTGAGTGGTAGTCCTAGTCTAGTGGAGTGTTTCACACTAATTATTTAACAATGTCTGAGAAGTTTTTGAGACCATGTACATGGGATCTATATGGATTTCTAGAATCTGTGAGCCAATGATTCTACTATAGTTCCATCCCACCTTCATCAAAATTTTAGATTAATTCCCTGAAGCATCTAATGTTTCTCAATGTGGATCTTAACACAACCATAAAAATAAATTACCACTTCTAATCAAAACTAAATCCTGAATACATAGTGAAACTCAAGTATCATCATGAATTGTGGTGATATGCTAGTCACTCTTTACCAACCTCTTAATTTATAAAAAAATATTGTCTCATTAATAACCAAATGATCCTAAATAACAAGGTGGTTCTATGATATCATTTTTTTATAAATCATATCATTCTACATATGAACTAATATCTAAGATGATCTTCCACTAGGATCAAGGAACATTCCATACCGATATGGGTTTAGAAAAAGTGAAAGGGTATTAAAAGATGACCTTTTTGAAATTATCAAATCCTTGAATATTATTTAACAAGTAGTTTTGAAATATAACCATAAATCAAGAAAAAAATCCATGCATCAGATGTCCATACAATTAAATTAAAAAATATTTTAATAAAAAAAGATGGAATAAATAGGAAACACATCCACATGTGACAAAATTATTATTTTTTTGTTACTATCATGTTTGAATCAAAAGTAATAAATCAATTATATTCTCATAAAACCAAAAATAGTAGATAAATAAAACAATTATAAGAATATAAACTAGATCATAAGCCTTTAGGTATCCATCCAAAAAATAAATAAACCCAATAATCTTGATAAACATGTCAATGTGATCCATAACCACCAACCAAATCCACAATTTCATTATAGACTACCTAGAAAAATTATTCTTGACATAAAAAAATGTGAATATATATACAAACATGAGATCTTCATAAACATGAACACATGTACGTATATTGGGTGTGACACAAAGAGGATCGATATGATCTCACAAAAGTGTCTATATAATAATTTTTTAAAATTTTTTTCACAAAATTAGGTTTGAAATTATATAGAATGTATGTTTTCAAAATATAAATCATAATAACAAAATAACATTAATTTAACATTTCTACAAAATAACCTAATGTATGTATTTTTTTGAAACAAATCACTATCCTATTTGAAAACCAAAACATCAAACAAAAATAATTCACACATTAAGTTAAAAATTTCTATAAAACTCATTTCCTAAGGGATGTAATCTACAATTTAAAATAGAAATTTTTTTAAAATATTCAAAATAAGGGTGTTTATATGTATTTTAATAAAAAAAATTCCTATTACTTCATAAAAATCTTTTAAAAAAATTACTATTTCAAAAATTAATAGAAATGTAAACCTTACAATCAATAATGGAATGAAAACACTATGGGAAACTTCATATCAATGAATCCAAATAGAAACAAAGAAAGAGTAATGGAATATTTAGAAAGAACATACACATACGAAAATAAAATGATGTAAAATTAATGAATCCCCTCTAAAAGATAATCAATGAAAAAGATATAAATCATGGGAACTCACTAGGTTATACTATGAAATGATCTTATATCTTGTATATTGAAATAGATTTCTAGCTACAAGAACTATTATATCCTTATAGTATCCCTCTTAGGCTAGTGGGGATACATTATTCATCTGTGATAGTAAATATAATCCATTATATTTTTCTTATAAAGAAAATTAGGCCCACAATCCCAAATATATTACACAATCTAACTTGGTTAACAGTCATCAGAATTATTTTCCTCATCTATATAGGTTTATTATAATAAAAGTCTTAGAATATGTGAGAAATAAAATAATCCAAAATGGTTATTATTAGAGTTTGTTACCTAAAACCAACTAATTTTTTCTTTTCTAATTCATGTATATTTACTATCTTAAATAATTATAAATAGATTATTACATGATGTGCATTCCTCTGTGATATTTTAATGTGATAATTCCATTAGTGTATCTATCACGTCAAAAGGTTATATCAATAACCCAAAATGATGAAAACCAAGAAGTTCTATAACAATAATCTTAAATATGTTATAATTATGATTTATATATGACTAATGGGTCATAGATAATATGAAATATTAGGTGTAGGGGTATTATAAGACATAAATACTTTTTATCATGATTTTCTCACATAGTAATATCCATGTGATAATGTTACCTGTATAAAACTTCCCCAAGGTATTACACATGAATTAAGTGTCATTGGATATTCTTATATGATAAAATGTGTAAGGTTCATTATAATTTTTATTATTATTAATCCATATGATGAGAAACATACAAATATGTACTGATGAAATCTGCAACGAAATATGTACATGGTAAAGTAGGATATATCGGGTGTCTCATAAGTGACACAACATTAATGAATATATGAAGAAATGGTTTTCACTTTAGAGTTAATGATTGAAAATATATCTAGAAACATGAATATATATTAAAGTTCATATTAATTCCATGTCCATGGACATTTTACTGAAATGTTCATTAATATAATTTTAAATTGTAATATATCCATCATATATGTTATTGATTCTGGTAATAAATTAATTTTTATGAGATATTGAGAGAATTTTTTTTATTTTAATTTATGATCATTAGAAGGTGGTTATTGTAATTTTAATATTATTTTCATTCTCTATGGGTACCTTGATGTCTTTCAAGACACATATATTGGGTTTTAGGTGTGTCAGCCTAATTCCACTGATAAAGAGTCCTAGAGGTTGACACACTATGAGTATATAGAACATTTATTATATTCGATATGAATTTAATAACAGAATAAATTTTATTCTAATTTTTTAAGGAATAATAATTATTTAGGTTATGATAATTACAAAATACATTTATTATACTAATAATATAGTAATATTTATTCACTTAAATATATAGTTATTATTCAATGTTCAATAAATATTGAAGAGAATTTATTGGATGAGTTAATGTTTCAGAATAAATATTATATAAATGTACATAGGTTTATTTATTATAAATGAAATAATAATATTATTATTATGTTTTCTCAACATGCGGTTCCCTTAGAGTAATAAAATTATCTAGGAGATTTGTGCAATAAAAATTTTGTAACCATAATTATAAAATCTATATTACATCATATTTATTGAAGATGATTATTTTCCATAACATGTACTATGTATAGAATTATCTGGATTCTAGATATTACCTATTCTCAATAATTTCTTTAATAATGGAGATAATCACACTTCCTCCCTCTAAATAACAAATTTGAACTTCATAGAATCTATCAACCATTGTTGTAATTGTTGTTTCAATAAATTTAGAATGAATTAGGTTGTTATAATAATTCACATTATCACTTAGTGATTCTATAGAAACATTTCAATGTTCATAGAGAACCTATATAATTATACTAGATGGATTCTACCCTTGGATCCTCTATCAGAATAACATTATAGCAAGATTTCATGTAAAATTTGATAATAAATAAATAATTGACAATGAAGGTAATTTTTATTAATATAAATTAGTTATAAAATATTTGGAAAATGATCTACTATATAACCATTTTTGGTTTCTATAATACAATTTGAAAAATTTATCCAATTTATCTCAAAATAAATAAATCTTGGGTGTAGTCCTAGAATACAATATCTGTGCCCAAAACCCATCAATTCAAACATTAATTAAAATAATTAAACAAAAAAACTCCTTTCACCTCAAACACATTCATCCAAAAGATCCAATTTCTGATCAATAAGGAATTAGATAATTATAATAATAAATTTAAATCCCATAAATTAGAAAATGTATATAAAAACAGACAATTAAGGGGTTGAAAATATTTTGAAATATCATCAATAAAACCACATTATAAAATTATAATTGATATGTTAAAAATATATAGAACAATATGACATAAAATCGACATAAACACACACACCCACAGAAACACACACACAAACACACGTAAATACTATTGAATTATTTTTTTATCAAAATGAATATGGGATTCTATATAAAGAACCAGATTTTCCATGTATTTTTTATTAATTTTATGGAATTATTATTATTTTGAAAAAATTGGCTGTATGTGATTCTGAGTCCCGGTGTGCCTAGAATGAATTTATGAACCTTTTTAGGGTATGATCAGTAAATGCACGAGCGATATTTTCTATCTTTTGAACCAGTTCTTGGATTAAAAATCCAAGGGAACCGTTGAATCCACAATGCCGGGATTCACTTAAGGGAGGCTTCACTTCAACTGCAGTAAGGCTGGAGAATAAGGTAGATTTTGCACTTTTTAAAAGAATAATAAAATAAATTTTTTATTTTATTTCTTTCATTATTTTCCTCTAATGGAATAGCTGAATTGGCAGGACCAATGGCGTGTCATGCCATTAAATGTATTGACTCCTCAAATCCTTTGTAAAAGCTCCATTGGAATTAAGAATGTTTTGATTAAATGAACCCCCATTAATTCCACAAGCATTACTCACCCTCCCCCTCTCCTATTTACATGGAGCTTGGGGAGAGGTATTGGCATGGCTTCACCAAGCGATGACGTTCTGATAAAGTGTCACGATGCCAATCACTTGGAGGATAGAGCTGGTTCCAGTGGGCGGTGACGAGCGACACCGAATCACGAACTAAAGGATGAAGTTCGACTGACAACGTTGGTAGCTTGTTGTGGGGATGTTGAACACCAACTCTTCCTAAATAGCGGGTATTTTCCAATGATCTTGAGGTAGTCAGATTATTTTAATAAATATTATATTTGATTAATTTTTCTCCCACCTATTATCATGCTAACGCGGAGGGTGCAGACCAAATGAACAATGCCCGGACCCCCTATTGTTTCATTTAATTTGTATTATTCGTGGACGTTTTCCTTAGGGTGACAACAATGAGAAGACAATGAAAATGAGGAATAAATCTTAGAACCACCAGCATGCCAAGTCGGCGGCGAACAACGGTAGCTGGTGGAGTCCCACCGCAAACGACCCAAGCCAGCTGCGCGAAACAAGGGGTGGTGCCTGTAGGCATCGCTAGCAGGTACGATTGAGGCCATCATGCCACAGTAGGTGGAGAGCAGCATGGCGCCATGCCACGCTATGTTGGTGGACCCCTGGTCTTCCAAAACGGCCTACCGTTACACAGTGGGGTAGCGTCCCACCGACTAGCCGAAATGGATCTGCACCCACAAGGACAACTGAGAAGACCGGTCCGCCTTAGGGCAGATTGGGCCAGACGTGGGCCAACCAAACCCGCCTAGTGGATAGGACCCGCCAAGCTGACCAGACCCACCCAGTGGATAGGACCCACCCAACGGACCAGACTCGCGGCCTAGTGGGCCTGATAGAACCCACAACCTAGTGGGCCAATGCTGGTGGGTTGAGCACCACCCGACGGGCTGGGCCAACCGTGGCCCGAGACCAAAAACCGAATAAGGCCGACCAAGGATGGCCAGACCCAGTAAACTGGGGTGAAACTTAGTGGGTCAGACCTGAGTGGGTTCAGGTAGACCCTAGGACCCGTTGCGTCGGGCCGACCTGACCGAGTCGGACTGGGCCCAGATTCAACAGTCCCTGAATAACGAAACGCTCATAACTAAGTAACTGTGTGTCCATTAAACTCATTTTTAGTGGAATTGGGACCTCTTTTGGGAAGTGTTCCTTTTGGAATATTCCGGAAGGCCCTATTATGCTGGGCCGAACTAAGGTGTGATAACCCACGTTTTACGGAAAGGGGTGTAACTAACAGACCGGGCATCTGTTTGACATACTGTCTGTGGAACCAGAACCCTAAGGATGAGGAGATCATTTTTTATACCCAAATTCTATTTTGGAAAAATTTGGAGTGGGTCTTGGTTGGATCTACCCCGAATCCAACCAGGCCCTCGGAACAAAAACGCTTATAAGTCACAGACCGGGCATCTGATTGACACACCGTCTGTCACCTTGGAACCCTTATGACATGGCGGTCCTTTGGGATAATTATTGATGGAACATTGTTGTGGTTGAGGTATTAATGATTTATTAAGTATATGTTCTCCCAAATATTCTCTGGGTGGGAATCCAGTGGCTGACAGTGAGGTAGAGGATGGAGACAGATCATACGGAGGTTAGTACTGAGCAATCCTGTGTGGGTCAGCACTGATGTTGTCTGGGTTAGATCCTGTGTGGATTAGGGCTCAGTGATTTTTTGTGGGTCAGTGCATACTTATGTTGTGTGGGTCAGATCCTGTGTGGGTTAGCACTCAATGATCCTGTGTGGGTCAGCGCATACCAATCCTATGTGAGTTTGCGGGAGTTAGTGTCTATCATCCTATGTGGGTCAGGATCCTTATGGTCAAAATCAGTTCCTCTTGATAGAATAAGATAATATAGCATTGTGACTAATCATCTGTACTTCTATACTTCACTTATAGATGGTGTGAGTTGAGTCTTTTTCCTTCGTGTTGTTACCATTGTGGTACCTTCACCTACATGGTGTTATCTTTGTGGTGTTACCTCTGTGGTACTTTTACCTTCGTGGTGTTATCTTCGTGGTGTTACATGTATGTTACTTTTACCTTTGTGGTGTTACATTCATGGATTTACCTTTATGGTAATTTTTTCTTAATGATGTTACCTTTTTGGTATTCTTCCCTCGTGTTTGAGATGAGTATATTTTGATAACTTAGGTATATGTATGTTAATATACCCATGTAGAGTTGATGAATGCTTCATGCTTTGTGATTGAGGTCTTTATTTATGTTTTTTCTTTTGTGGAACTCTAGGAGACCATCAGGGGTCTCAGGGTCCCTAGAGATTATTGTTATACTCACCCCTACATGCGCATTTCCTGCACCTTGTTGTGTCTTGTGAAGATGACAGACAATGTTGATCATGGCTAAGGGAGCCAGGACTGGATGATGCTTAGAGGTGGACTATTTTAAAATATGTAACACAAGAATACTGTTTGTGAGATTTACCTACCCTTCAAGTATGATCCTCAATATACATTATAGGGGTTATTTTTATCTTTTAATTTGTACTTGTACTTTTTAGTTGGGCTTGTATTCTGTCACCTTTACTTTCAACACACTTTTTACTGTAGTAGTTTACTTCGTGGTTGCTTCTTATTGTGTTCTTGGATTATTTTTTTGTACTGGTTTAAATGAAATGACTTTCCATTAAGGGATATGCCTTTCTGGTGCTAGTCTCCAGCCCCTGGTCTATGGAAATAAGTCTTGGGGTAGTCACGGCATGTGCGTCGGGGGATGGGTCGTGACGAAGTGGTATCAGAGGAGTCGGTTCTACAGAAAAACTAGGACTCTGATATTTTCAATGTGGCAATAGTGTTAAGTGTTATGAGTGTGGTTTTTAGTTTGGGGAATCAGGTGTTGGTGCAGAGGCTGACGTATCCACAAACTAGGGTCTTGAATTCAGATTTCCAGCTCAGTGCACGAAAACCCTGATTGCCTGTGTTTTGAAAAGTTTTTTTTATGATTTCTTTGAGTCATCTCAATAGGTATAACTTATTTACCATGGAAAACCTATTTTCTTAGAGGATGATTCTATGTAGAAAACTGGATTGGATTTACCAGAGATTACAAGATGATGCCCCCTCAAGCGATGATGCTTCGGTACAGGTCCCTCTTCTGATAATAGTGCCATCGGGTGGTGCACCAATAGCACCACCACCCATAGGGTAGTAGATGCCACCTGACCCACTAGTATAGGGTGCACACCAACTGAGTGTGTTGCATGAGTTTTAGCGGTAGAGGCCTCTGAGGTGAGATGGATCCGCAGGCGGTTGGGGAATGGCTGGAGGGTGTGGCAAGAAGTTTTCTCATAGTTGGGACACCAACTGATCTGATAGTGATCCAAGCATCCAGTCTCTTCCAGGGAGTAGTTTGGAGATGGTGGAGTCTGACACTGCAATTAAAAGATGGGGAGACCCTCACCTGGGTGAACTTAAAGGGACTTTTTATGGTAAAGTTCATCCCAGTGACTCTACACTCAGTGCGTATATAGGAGCTACTGCACTTATAGCAGGGCATCATGACTGTGGCCTAGTACTCAATGAGGTTTACTAATCTCTCTTCCTACTCCACAAACATGGTATGGGAACCTTTATTTAGGGATAGAACCATTGCACAGGGTATTAGATGGGAGATCAAAGAATCTATAATATCGCTCAGTATTCCAACGCATGCTGGGGTGATAGATCAAGCACTTTTGGTGGAGATCTTCCTAGTTAAGTACACATCGATTGTGAGAGCTACCACCAGATGCCATGTAGCAGAGTCATCCTCAACAGGCTGTGGATGGATGATGCAAGGACCCAAGATGGCCAGACCTTCTAGTGGATTACCTCAGGATACAGGGTCGTTGGTGAGGGGATCACAGGAAAGAGTAGGATAGTTGAGGATCAGGCAGTTCTACTCATGCAGTGGGTAGGGTCACATGGCTCACGACTACCCGACCTGCCGTACATATAAACAGCTGATGGTTGAGGGACCACTGAATAAGAGGTGGATGTCTGATCAAGGAGGTCCTTTGGGTGGTGGACATGGTAGAGGAGATGGTCGTGTAATAGGCGGTGGTCTGCGATTCAATGTTCATCCCCCACCACCTCTAGGTGGTCCACCCCGACCATAGGGAGTAGGAGGATAGGGACGAGCTCAGCTCCATACAGCCGAGGCCATTTACCATGACACTCTATAGATGATTAGAGGTATGATCTTTGTCTTCTCCACCCTAGCTAAAGTACTTATAGACATAGGTGGTAGCCATGCTTTTATTTCCACGAACCTCGTTCGGATCTCGAGGATACCAACAAAGCCATTGGCTCGATCCTTACGGCTAGAGACTTTTAGGAGAGGGGATTATATGATTACACACTAGTTCCAACAATGTGAGATTACTCTAGGAGGTGTGAGCTTTAGCTGGGATCTTCTAGTAGTGGTGCTGAGGACTTACGATGTCATATTGGGTATGGACTAGTTATCCACAGTCCATGCTCATATTGACCGTATTAGGCACAAAGTGTGGTGTGTGTACGAGTATGGGACTGGGTTTTCCTTCACTGGTGAGAAGGAAATCGTTGTAGCATAGGATGGACATGCCTGGAGGAGGGTGTTTCCGATCACACATCAGTTGGCTAGACTTACCCTTGGGACAATTGATGTTGAGAGTCCGAGCTATCCTATAGTGGTGGACTTGTATGCCAATGTCTTTCCTGATGATGTTTCTGGACCACCTCTACGTAGAGAGGTAGACTTTTAAATCAACCTATACCCTGAGATGGAACTGATATCTACACATGCATATCAGATGGCTCCCATTGAGCTTCTTGATTTATGGGTACAATTCGGGTCCTTGCATAGGAAAGGGTTTATAAGGCATAGTTTGTCTCCATGGGAAGCCCCGATTTTGTTTTCCAAGAAGGAAGATTATAGTTTCAGACTCTGTGTAGATAATTGGTGCCTGAACTAGGTGACCATGAAGAACAATTATCCCCTCCCAAGGATTGATGATATCTTTGATCAGTTGAAGGGAGCTTGATGGTGTTTGATGATAGACCTCAGATCATTCAATCATCAACTTAGGGTACAAGATGCAGATGTGCAGAAGACTGCATTTAGATGTCAGTATAACAACTATGAGTTCTTGGATATTCCTTTTGGTGTGAAAAATGCCCCTACATTGTTCATGGGACTCACAAACTAGATCTTCTTGCCATAACTTGATTGCTTTTTGGTGGTCTTCATTGACAAAATCTTGGCGTACTTAGTGACGGAGGATGAGCATGCCTATCATCTGTAGATAGTTTTGGATACACTTCGAGAGCACCAACTTTATGGTATGCTCTCAAAGTGCCAGTTATGGATATGAGAGGTTCACTTTCTAGGAAATGTTATCATAGAGTCTAGATTTGTAGTATATCCAGCGAAGATAGAGGCTATGGTAGATTGGGATCAACCCAGGAGTGTGACCAAGGTGGGGAGTTTCCTAGGGTTGGTTGGTTACTACTAGATTTCCATACTCGTCTTTTACAGAGTTGCAGTACTCTTGTATTCCTTGAAGAAGAAGGGAAATCCCTTCACGTGGAAGGAGAAATGCCAACAATGATTTCAAGTGATAAGGTAGAGACTGATGAGTTCCCCCATATTGAGGCTACCAGAAGAGGGTGTTGGGTATGTAGCCTACTGCGACACATCAGGGACCAGACTTCGGTGAGTCCTGATGCAGGAGTGAGCAGTGATCACTTTTGGTTTGCGATTGATGAGGCAGCATGATAAGAACTATGCTACCCATGACCTAGAGTTAATAGCAATGGTATTTCACTTGATGATGTGGTGATATTACTTGATGGGAGAATGTTTTACAGTATAATCTGATCACAAGATTACCAGATATATCTTCTCACAGAAAGACCTAAACCTGAGACAATGACGATGGCTGGAGTTCCTATAGTACTGTGACTTTGAGATAGTCTACACTCTAGGGAAGGGGAACGTAGTAACAGATGCACTCATCAAGAGGTCTGGTCTAGAATTACTAAGTGAGGTTACATAGCAGCTAGCCGCATAGTAGATATCCTTTGTAGATAGAGATAAAGTAGCTTACCTTCAGTCTATGACTGTCATTCCTCCACTTCTTCAGTAAGTTTTGGAGGTAATTCTTAAGGACATTGACTGAGAGGCTCTACGTGCTCAGATATCCTCAGGATAGGCACCCGATGGATTTTCTGAAGGTGGAAAGCACGCCATCCTCTTTAGTGGGAACACCATGGTACCGATGGCACCATGGGAGGTGGTGTTGAGGGAGTTCCATATGTCCCTTATGATGGTACATCCTGGTGTGGAAAAGATGTACAAGGACCACCAGAGTTAGCACTGGTGGCCAAGGATTAAGAATGCAGTGGCAGAGTTTGTTTCACTATGCCTCACTTGTCAGTAAGTGAAGGCCGAGCACCAAGTTCTAGCAGTCTTAGCGCAACTACTAGAGGTACCAGAGTGGAAGTGAGAAGGTATCTACATGGACATTGTGATAGGTCTTCCATGTACATCAAATGGAAATGATTCCATCTTGTTGATCATTGACCGACTCACCAAGTCATCCCCCTTCCTACCCATCTGAGAGAAGGGATCAATAGAGTTCTTGGGACGCCTCTATGTACAAAAGATTGTATGACTTCATGGGGTGCCATTGATGACTGTCTTCGATCACGACACACATTTTACATCTCGGTTGTGTGAGGGATTACAAGAGGCATTCTGAACTCTGCTAAGTTTGAGAAAAACCTTTCATCCATAGACAGATGGTCAGATGGAGTGGACCATTCAGACATTGGAGGACATGCTACGTGCTTGCGTCATATATTTTGGCCGCAGTTGGGAGGATCACTTTCCCTTGGTGGACTTTTCATATAAAAATCTCTCACTCCACCATCAGTATGGCACCATTCAAGGCCTTATTCATTCGACCTTGTCGATCATTTCTATGCTGGATAGACCCAGGGGAGTCCACACATATGGGTCCATAGTTGGAATGGGCTACCACTATGAAGGTGCAGATCATCCTAGAGTATAAGAAGACTGCACAGAGCAGACAAAAGTCTTATGCTGACAGGAGATGGAGGCCCTTGGAGTTCGAGGATGGAGACCACATCTTCCTATGGGTCTCACCTCTACAAGGTTTACAGATATTTGATTGAGGCAGCAAACTCTCACTAAGGTTTATCGGACCATTTCTGATACTTTGAAGGATTGGTGAGGTATCATAGCACATAGCACTACCACCGTAGTTAGAGAGAGTGCAAAAAGTCTTCTACGGATCCCAGATGGGGAGATACATGCATGACCCATCTCACATCATCAACCATGGTGAGCTGGACTTTCATAATGGTGTGATGTTTACAGAGGTTCCAGTGGATATTGAGTATCGATTGGGGAGTGTCCTTCATGGACGATCGATACCTTTTTTGCGTGTTTACTGGAAGCATGGGAACATCCAGGAGAGCACATGGGAGCGGGAGGCTCAGATTCATGCCCAGTACCCCCATTTGTTTCCTTAGTCTATGTTGTGGCATTCGAGGATAAAAAGCCCTAAGGTGGGGCGAATTTAAAGACCCAGATTTTCTATGTATGTTTTTTAATTATATAGAATTATTACAAGTCTGAAAAAATTAAGGCTGCGCAATTCCAATTCCCGGTGTGCCCAGAATGAATTTATGAACATTTTAAAGTTACATTCAATAAAGGTGAGGGAGAAATTTTATATCTTTTTAACTAGTGCTCTGATTAAAAATCTGAGGGCGCTATTGAATCTGCAGCACCGAGATTAGCTTAATGGATGCTTCACTTTGACTACAGTAAGTCTAGAGAAAAAGCTATATTTTGTACTTTTTAAAAGAATAATAAAATGACTTTGTTTTTTT
This sequence comes from Viscum album, assembly GCA_963277665.1. Classification (NCBI taxonomy): domain Eukaryota; kingdom Viridiplantae; phylum Streptophyta; class Magnoliopsida; order Santalales; family Viscaceae; genus Viscum; species Viscum album. Next base: position 1,503,761,293 of record OY728147.1, on the reverse strand, counting down.
ATTTATTTCTTTATTTTCCTCAAATGGACAAGTGGCATTGGTGGGACCAACGACATGTAAATCCATTAAATGACTTGACTCCTCAAATCCTTTATAACAACACCGTTGGAAGTAGGAAACTTCCTATTAAATGATCCCCCATTAATTCCAAGATTGTTACTCACCCTACACCTCTCCTATTTATATGGAGCTTAGAAAGAGGTATTCGCACAAATTCACCAAGAGACGAAGTTCTGATAAAGTGTTGTAACACCAATCACTTAGAGGATGGAGCTGTTTCCAGTAGGTGGTGATGAGCGACACTGAATCACGAATAAAAGGATGATGTTTGATTAGAAATGTTGGCAGCTTGTTGTGGGGATGACGAACACCGAATCTTCCTCAATCACTGTAATTCTCAAATGATCTTGAGGTAGGGGGATTATTTTAATAATTATTATCTTTGATTAATTATTATCGTTCCTATTATCATGAAAACGTGGAGGGTGAGGGAAAAACCTACTAGGCCAGGAGCCCCCACCAATCTGTTTAAGTTGTGTTCTTCTGGGACATTTTCCTTAGGGTGACGGTAGTGAGAAGACAATGGAATAATGAATGAAACCACCGAACCGCTGGTGTGCCAAGTTGATGGCAACCGGAGGTGGCTGGTGGAGACCCGCAGTAAGAGGCCACTGTTGGTGGAGGGTGGCAGGCGACGATGTGCCACGGAGGCTAGAGGCAGCCGACCCGAGCTGGCCATGCGGACCAGACCTGCCTAGCAGAACAGACCTACCCAGCAGGCCATGCTGAACCCATGACTCAGTGGGCCAATGCGGGTGGGCCGAGCCCCACCCGACGGGCCGGGCCAACCACGTCCTGGGCTCACGAACCGAACTAGGATGACCCCGATGGGCCAGACCTAGTAAACCAGGCCAACTTTTAGTAGGCCAGACCCAAGTGGGGTCATGTAGACCATGAGACCCATTACGTCGGGCCGACCTGACCGAGTCGGACCGGGCCCTGACCCAACTGGTCCTCAAATAAAGAAACACTCATAACTGATGAACCGGGTGTCTATTCAACACGTTGTTAGTGGAGTTAAGATCCCATTTGGGAATCAGTCCCTTTGGCATATTCTGGTGGGCTCGACTGAGCTAGGCCAGACCAAGGTACGATCACCCCCATTTCACGGAAAGGGGTGTAACTAACAGACCGAGTGTCCGTTTGATGAACCTTCTATGGTTCCAGAAACCTTAGGATGAGGTAGTACTTTCGGTATGCTCCACTTGAGGTTTGGATAAAGTTTTAGTGAAGCCAGGTTGTATTGAACCCAAATCCTTTGAGGCCCTCAAAACTAAAACTCTTATATATCACATACCAGGCGTCTGATTGACGTGCCTTATGCCGCGTTGGAACCCTTACTACATATAATTCTATTGGGATACTTCTTCTAAGAACTTCATGGTGGTTGTTGTATGACCGTTGGCTTGAGGATCAGTTCTCCCAAACGTGCTATGAGTGGGAATCTAGTTGCTGGAAATGATGAGGAGGTTGGAGACAGATCATACAGAGGTTAGTACCAAGTGATCCTATGTGGGTCATCACCAATCCTATGTGGGTCAGATCCTATTTAGGTCAGTGCTCATGGATCCTGTGTGGGTCAGCGCATACCAATCCTATGGGTCAGCACTCAACGATCCTGTGCGGGTCAGCGCATAACAATCCTATGTAGGGAAGATCCTGTGTGGGTCAGTAGGGGTTAGTACTTATCGATTCTATGTGGGTCAGACTCCTTATGGTCAGAAGTATTACCTCTTTATAGAATAAGATGATATTTCTTTGTGACTAATCATTTATACTTCTATACTTCACTTAAACTTGGTGTGAGAATATTTTTTACCTTCATGGTATTACCCTTGTGGTACATTCACCTTTATGGTGATACCTTCATGGTGTTACCTATGTGGTAATTTTACCTTCGTGGTGTTATCATCATGGTGTTACATGTGTCTTACTTTTACCATCGTGGTGTTACCTTAATAGTGTTACCTATGTGGTACTTTTATCTTTGTGGTGTTAAATTTTTGGTATTCTTCCCTCATGTTTGAGACAAGTTTCTTTTGATATCATATGTATATATATGGTCATATACCCAAGTAGAGTTGATGACTACTTCGTTCTTTATGATTGAGGTTTTTCTTTGTGTTTTTTCCTTTATGGGACTCTAGGACACCTTAGGGGGTCTCGGGATCCCTAATGAGTATTGTTATACTCACCCCTACATGGGATTCACCTACACCTTGTTGTGTCTTGTGCAGACGACAGAAATCGTTGATCGAGGCTGAGGGAGCCAGGGATGGATGGTGCTCAGAGGTGGACCATTTGATGTGACATGAAACATGACTATTGATCACGAGTTTTACCTAATCTTCAGGTAGGATCCCAGGTGGACGTTCCAGGAGCATTACTTCTCTTTTCAGTTGTAGGTGAACTTTTCACTCGGGATTGTATTTCAGCCGCTTTAATTTCAGCACAATTTTTACTACAACAGTTTACTTCGTGGTTACTTCTTGTTGTGTTCTTAAATTCTGTTCTTGTACAGGTTTAAAGTCAATGACTTTCCATTAAGGGATACACCTTTCTAGTACTAGTCCCTAGCCCTTGGCTAATGGGAGACGGGCTTGGGGTCATCATGGCATGGGCCCCAGGGGACGGGTCGGGACATTCTATGTCCCTCACTGATATCCCTATTCAAATATGAGTTTTAAAAAAGGATTCATAAATTTAAAAGCAAATATATTCTATTTTATGAGTCACTTTTAGTCCAAAAAGATCCTTTTTAATAAAACCATTCCATGAAATTTGGGATTTCTTTTCTGAAAATAAATCCAATTTAAAAACACATAGTTTTTAATAAAACCATTTTGAAAATAGGATCACATTAATTTTTTAAAAACACATAGCATAAAATAATATAGTTTAAAATTAATTACTAAATATACATTGAAAATACACTATTCTATGTAGAGGGAGGTATGAAAACTTTTAATAATAACCTTAAGGTTCATATATATTGATATAACACTGTAGTATAAAATTTTTTAACACTGAGGCATGTCATGAAATTTATATAGAATGTAATTTCATGAAAATACTAATTTCAACCTAGGAAAAGAAAAATATCCTTCAATAAAGGATGGGAAACCAAATAATAAAGCACAATATACATGAACTACAAAAATATCCAAAATATTAAACACTTTAATGAACCTATATTCAACCCAAAAAAGTTATTAAGGTTATTAGGATAGAGGTTAAAAAGGATAATGGATGGATTGAATGTGGGGGTGAAGAACAAATTAAAAGGAGAGATTTTACTTCTAAAATGATTTTAATTTAATAGAGGAAATCAAGAAATATGAGGTGGAATGATGAGAGAGATACCTTGAGCACACTCCTAGGTAACATAAATGCCAAGGGAGGAAGGGATGGATAAACCTTTTAAAAATAAAAATAGCGATATATATAGAAATTTACAATATTAAAAAGGGAAACTGAACATCATGAAATTACTTCCTATATTGTGGTGTGACACACATTCCCAGAGACATTGAAAAATATCATGCTCAATACCAAGGTTCATATATTGGTGTTTCCCTATTATTATTATGTGATTACCCTCACACTTGTGACCCCTTTATGGTGTGGCACTATACTATGACACCTCCCTAGAAAATGACCATACTTCCCCAGTGCTGTAATGGAATGACATCACTAATTATAAAGTGAACTCTTATTAATTTAAAATAAACAATTGAAAAAATATCAAGTCAAGGTATGAAACACCTATCCTAGAATAATTATTTCAATTCTAGAAATATGGATCACCAAACACAATTGACATAGTGTGATCAACATGTTTCATGGAATGACTATCTATATGTTGATTCACATAATTTAGAAAGAAAATAAATATTCCAATTTCAACAAAAATACCAAAATTTTCAAATACACATGAAATTATTAAATATTTAAAAATAAAATTTGGTGGGAGTTTCAAAATAATGAAATGAATTAACCAAATTTTCCACTTATCATATTTTATATATCATGTAGTTTCTAATTGATTATTTATACTATGACTTTACATGTGTATCATATTTCATATATAGTTCTCAATGTGGTATTTCTATTAAAAGAAGGTATATGGATAACTACATAGGTTATATATTAGTTAAATATATATATATATATATATATATAGGATAATGACTCCAAAAGTAAATGGGATAAAGGTTGAAAAAATTATTGAGAAATTTTCTTTAGGATATTACTATATTTTTAATCTTAGCACCACTATTTATATCTTCTATATTTTATATGTTTGAATTATTAATTTTATTGGATTCAATTATAAAATTAATCATTTATTTAATATGGTTTTCATCTATTATAAAATTGGATTAATTCCTTTTGGGTTTCAATTCATGTTAGAAGGAAGTTAGAGGATTTCAAGTGAAGATAAAAGGAGAAATAAAGGATAGATTGTGAAAGAATAGAATAATGTTCCCAATAAAAATGTACTATTTACCAAGTGGTTACTTATGTTATATAATTATACATTCATCTCTATTAAGTACATGATATACTTTTACTAGTTACCAGTAGAGAAAATTATTTTTTTAGATGTTGGTGGTAAAAATATTTTTCCCTTAAAAAGAAAAAAACCTAAAACCTATGTACATAGTATTTATTCCATATTATATACATTAATCTCCCAATAAATATTTCCATCCTCTCCATCGATGATATTAAAATCCTAATTTTATCATTTCCTAAATAAATTTCTCAAGTTTAAAGGAGCCTATATTTGATGATGTGTCCATAATGGGTTCTTTTAATCTTCCCTTCTCCTTTGTTTATAACGGAAATCAAGGTCAACAAAAAATTACCTTATCCATGATTTTTTTTAAGATTCATTATATTTTATAGGATTTATTCCATCAAAATATTATGGGAATTTTTCCAATGTGAAAGAAAGTTATTAATTTCGTTTTAACACTTGGACTTCTCTTCCTATAATGGATGCGATAAAAACTACCATAATAGATTATGGTAGGTTGATACAAATATTTTATTGGCAGTGTATCATCTGCATATGGACCTCAAAAAAGTGTTATATAAATATTTTAGTTGGTAACTCTTTCATTATCAAGTAAACCTAAAGGATTATCCTAGAAATTGTATTAGTTTGATTGAAATTAATTATTTTTTAAAAATATTTCATATTAAATATTTACATGAATAATTTAATGAAAATTGAAAATGGTTTCAGTTTGTATAGTTATTCTATTCATTCTAGGATACCTAGACTATTCTATAAATATATAATATTTGTTTTTTTCTTTTATAAAATCATATAAACATAATATATTTAATATTACATGGAATAGGGGCTACCCTTATAGTTTTATAATATTTATCAATGTTTTTATTGAAATTTAAATGTATACTAAATTTCTATTAGTGTGTTTCATTGAATGAAAATTTTCCTAACTGTGATTATTATTATTTTTTGATTATAAACAACAATATAAGATTTATGATAATGTTAGAAGGGTTATATTGATATTATGTAAAAAAATTACTTGGTTATCCAAATCATGAAAAACTGTATGATAGATTGAGATTGCCCTTAGAGTTCCCAATATGGTGTAGTCATTTCCCCATTTAAAATAATAATGGATACCAATATCCTAAAATATGTGGACATAATTATCTTCCCCCCAATATATGGGTATCATACCTATTATTTTATTATTTTTTATAATGTTATATTTTTATGCATATAGTAATGAATTATGTATGGGCCCCACATGTATTGGGGGTTAAAGTAAGAGCTATGAATTCTTTATTAGCTTAAATCGAAGTCTCTGAATGGATTCAACAGTAAGAGTCTTCAGTAACTATGAATAAATCATGCAATTTTACCTTATATTAGTAATTCAAATAAAATTCACAAATCTATATCATGGTTTTGATAAGAATAAAATGCTAAAATTTAATATAAATTATTATAATAAAAACCTTGGGGGAAGAAGATCAATAAAATTTTATCCCAAATGTGTGGAAATATACATGAATAAAATTGTATTATAAAGACTAGTAAATGTTGTATATGAGTAAAGAAATGTAATTAAATAATAAAATGTTATATTATGGGAAGAAATATAAAACAATGGGAATAAAGAGAAAGGTCTATTAAATGTAGTACTCGCACTCCATTGTTTCAAATGAAAGTATTATGGGAATTATTCTGACCAGTTCACTGATCCTTCGGTTAATGACAATGATCATTTTTATAAACCTCTTAATCCATGAGATAATGGAAAATGTCAGGAGAGTACTATTTACAATTTGGTTTGTGACAATGATGTGTTGAAAAGTATAGTAATCATCCACTCTAGAATTGTTATTGTCATATTTTATTCTATATCTACCCACCTTTTTATATATGATTTTTTTAAAAGTGTATCACATAACCACATCAAAAATTAGATGATAAATTATTAGTGAAAACCCTAATGGTATGATGGCCACATAACAAGTCTATTACTTCTCTCTAATTGATGTTCATGGGAATGTGATACCTAGAAATATTTTTATCCAATATCTAGTTGAATTAGATGTTATTTTGGGTATGGAATGATATTCATTATATTGATAACATATCAATTTTAGTGAAATAGATGTAACATTTTATATTCCAAACAAACATATGATTATCTGTCATTGAAATGAAAAATATAATCATCCAATGGAAATTGCTTCCACTATGTGAATATTGATTCCTATTTAAAAGGTTAATTTACCCTATATATTTAAGAGAAACTCAACATTGATGTTAGTACATTTTTATGGGAGTTTGTTGACATATTTTTGGAATATTTTCTAAGTCTCCATCAGAAACATGAAGTGAAGTTTTCAATCAAGATCATACATAGTGATACACCTATTTCATGGACTCCACATAAAATTGAAAATAATGACTTTTATAAATTGATGAAGAAACTCTAAGAGAATATTTAAAAGGAAGTCATTTGGCATTATGCACAATTTGGGGAGAACCCGTATTTTTAACAATAAAATTACACCAATGAGACTCTTCATTGATTATTGGGAACATAATAATACCATGATTAAGAAAAATTATCATTTACCTTGTATTGATGATTTTTTGATCAATTACATTGATTTAAATATTTTTACATGACTGATATTCAATATGGATACTATTAGTTTAGGGAATAAAGTGAGGTCATTCCTAATACAAACTTCTATATGAGTTATAGACTCTAGGAATTTGTTATGATGTGATTTGGTTTTTCTAATTCTCCCACCATCTTCATGGATTTAATAACATTTTCATATATAGATTACCCTGATTAGTTTATGGTAGTATTTATTGATGATATTTTTATATATTAATAGGGTAATAAAAATCATGATGATCACTTATGTATTGTACTAAAAACACTATGTTATTAGATCCTATATGAAAAGTTTACAAATTTTGAATATTTACAACAAAAGTATTCATTTATGGGACATATAATAACAAGTGAGTGTATATCAGTGGATCCCTAAATGTTATTAAAAATTAAGCCTAGTATAATGACTGGGACTGAGATCCATAGTTTTCATAGACCATATAGATATTGTCAATTCATTGGGTAGAATTTTAAGAACTATGTAATCCACTTAACAAGTTAAAACATGTGAGAGAGAATTTCCTTTAGACTGATGAATGAGAAAAAAATTTCCTAGAATTGAAGAGCAGGGTTGTGAGTTCACTAGTTCCTACACAACCATTTAGTGGAAAATGGTTTTTGATTTACATTAATATATGAACAAATGGGAATGGATATGTTCTTATTCATAATTATATTATGATATTTTATGCCTCCTGACAATTACATTTTGATGAGAATAATTACCTAACCCTTTACAAGGTGGTAGATGTAGTAATATTTTTATTATAAATATGGATGAATTTTATTTTTAGAGAATAATGTGACATATATATTGATCATTAAATTTTATTTTATATATACCACCACATTGAGTTGAACATTCTCTTGAGAATATGGATATAATTGAAAAAAATATTTTGACAGATCAATACATTACCAACCCTGGAAAGAGATCAAGGTGTCTGATGCATTGTGTTGAAAGGATTATTCTTGGTTATCTATTATGACAATAAAAATGATCCAATATTTCTAAATTTTAAAAGGATACACCTTGAAATAATTCTTTAACAGAAGAAATAAATCCATTATCAAACGGTATTTAATATTTTTTCCATGTGAAGACTAGAGATGTTTAAAGGAAGGTGAAAAGTGTTTAATTTTTCCTTTTTCTACCATGATTGTGATGAAATGATATTTTTATGGAACCTACTATGTGTCTCATCAATACCAAGAATGGATATGAAACTATTTAGAGTATCTTATATCTCATCATTCTCTATTCATCCTGTATGCTTAAACATGTACTGATATATTGAAGATTATTTATATTAGGACAACCTAAAGAAGGATATTGAAGAGTATGCATAGAAGTTCATGATATTTAAATAGGTTGAGTATAAGAGATAGAAGTCGAAGTGTATCATACAAATATTAAATGTACTTGAAGAAAATATGTAATCATCCCCATATATTTCATCATTATACTCCCCAATTAATCTAATTGAAATAATTCTAATTGGGTTACAGTTCAACCCCTTATGAAGTCAACATACTTTATTATAATCAGAGAATAATTATCTCAATGCCATTCTTCTAGGATATACATTTATATAGTGTTAAGCTCCCTTGTAGTATGACATTATATTTTATATGATAAAGATATGGGGTTTACTTTAATTTTCTAACAATGTATTCAACATGATCAAGGTATATAGTTTTGTTTTAGTACTACATGTTATCCTCACAAAGATGGTTAGTTCCATAGGAATATTCAATCCATAGTAGATATGATAATATATTTTTCTCTCTATTTACAATGTTTTTATGGATCACCAAATTCATCTTTTCAAATTCTCTTATAACAACAGATTTCCCTCAAGAATTCTAATGGAACCTTATTAATCCCTTTATAGAAAGTTGTGATCAACTTTGACATGATAATATAAAGATATAGAATGAAATCTATTGGGATATTTGATAACAATGGGAATTATAGTGATGGTTAGATTCATTCATAAACTCATCAAGGTAGTTCAATGTTAACTGAAGGTTTACTTTGACTATCTCTTATGAGATTCCAAAATCCTAGTTGATTATATGTTATTTTTTAGAATTTATATATGGAGGAGGGATATCAGATTGATAAATGAGTAATGTACCAACTCAGATCACTCTATGAATTGTTACATGGTTAGTTTTCCATTGGACCTCAAGCATACCTCCTCAAATTCCAGAGGCTTCCAACTAGTAGCAATTATCCAAGGAGTAATTTCTTGGAGGATATACCCTGTGTATTATTTTTTAAAATATAATATAATACATATAAATATCATCCATTAAAAATAAACTAAAATATGTATGAGATACAATTAAAGTGATAATAAATGAAATGACATAAAGGCCCAACCTTCTATAGAATACTTAAAACAGACTTTCATCATTCACAATAACACATATAGTATAGAATTAAAGGAATTAATAATGATGGAACCATGAAATATTACAACCATATCACAATCTGTAATACTAATTACCTTTAATCTATCCCACTAAATGGACAATATTTAAGAGTCCATACTGATCCTAACAAATATCTACATCAATTGATTATTTTCAAAGGCACACATGTGTAATGGAAGTCCAAGAGTGGATTGATCGTAGAACTTTGTGGAGAACGACTAATGGAGTCTTGTACTGACTAGAATGTTCAATGATAGGTGCATATAACAATCTAATATAAATAAATATTTATGTACAGTAAATAAAATAAAAAAATAATTAGTACTTTGACCAAATGTAATGATATCTCTGAGAACATCACAATGATCAGGTGGACATAGTAACCAGTTTCAATCCTCAAGTATGAGATATTGATTACTAGTTTTAGGGTTTATATGAACATTTCATGAACTATGCTAACCATCATAGTCCTCTGACCAATACTCAGGTGAAATAGGGTGTTCCATTGAGAATTGTTCTATAGGGGGAAATATACCCATCCTCATAGCATGTGGAATAATCCAAATACAGGTAATATACCCATCCCCATGCCACAGATGAACCCCCATATGTGTAACACCATATGTGGTAAATATTCCCTTTTTTAAATCATTGTTAGAGAAATTTCCTATGAAGGGTTATATACCCATCACTGTGGCACATGGGGTCATCCAATTGGATGAAATATGCCCACCCCAATAGAATATAAACAACTACCTCTGGAATTACACCATTTATGATAAATATAAACCTCCCTATAAAATAATTATGTATTAAGGGTAATATTATTATCAATGACCCAAGAACAATTAAATGAAAATGAAGACACTTGTTTAGGGTATCAATCATATCAGGTTGTTATGAATGAGAAGTTACAAAAGAATTATGGGACAACGTCATGATTGACCTACCTCAACCACCATAGGATTATGAGCACACAATATAAATGGGGCTCTAAAATTACTCTCATAGTAATATTCACTAATATCTATAGATAATCCTAGCCCCACAAGGTTTACCATTTTACTCAATCTACATGAGACACCTGTAACTACAACTGCTCATATCACACACACCTATTTAGTGTTGGTTTTTCATTGGTCACCTATTGGGGTCAACTCAATCAATTAAAAAGGAGGTAGTCCCCTATGAGTCATTAGTATCAATTTGGTCACTCAGTTTAACACCTATCACTGAGGAAAACTATTAATATTAGTATAATTCTATATTAATCATGACTCCAATGTTTAATAAGATAATATACACACTAGGAAGGTATGAAGTGATGACACATGAGACATTCTGATGTCGGTGGTCCTCCTAGGTTAGTATGCATACTCATCCCTCACAACTCAACTTATATTCTCCCACCTAGACTAATAATATTAAAATTCAAGAGGGTTACTCACCCCACACACATATCAAATATTATTCACATATTTAAATGATATTAAATTGATCCCTTTACATCCTAAATATCCTATAATCACTATATATAACCCACCTCCATCTTTGAGGTGTCTTAAGAGCCTATTCATGGTCAAGTTAGTCTAATTTGGTTTATACTTAGAAAAAAATATGTCTAGAGGACACCATTTATCTTAATAGCCATGGAAACTACTATTGATGGATGAGGAAGAAAGCTAGAACAGAAGGGTTTTTCATGAAAACTAGTTAATTCATTTTAGGGGTTGTTTTTTAATAATCGAAACAATTCATTTAACATAACCATTTTGTTAAAATTTATATAGAATTTTACTTATCAAATTCATTTAAAAAAATCAATCACCCATGTGCTCAGATAACATGGTCCATATTATATACAATAACATTAGTAAACCATAATTTCTAGTACAAATGAAAACTTTCCCAATTTTAGAATTGAAGATTTATTTTCATGGGACAAAAAATATACTGAGGCCCATCGAGGTACATCCTTGGTCAATCAAACCCATTCTAACCACCGGGGAACAAATCTCAAACCATAAAACACAATTCAATAAGAATCATACATACTATCACACACTAGACGATTTGATATAAGAAATGATTATATAATTTAGTACAACACAATAACTAAAATCAAAAATCAAGATCATGAGATTCAAATTTATTTGGACTAAAATTACCAATATCCTTCAATTATTATCTCAGTAATCAAAGATCATACCATATTATCTCATCTAATGTCCAAATATCTTACCTATGTTGGGGATAACCATATATTTAACTATCATCTAAAATCATTCCTTGTTATGAGAATCTACCTACATTCAACCAAGCATTAAAATACTAAAACTCAAGGTTCCTTCCCCGAGAAATCTAATTCATCACCAAGAATACATCATTGATTCAATGAAACCTCCTTACATCAATCTAATCACCCAAAAAAATTCTCATGCATCATTTCTCAAGGGAACTAAAAAAACCTATGACAACCCCTCTGATGAGATTCCCTTTTTCATTAAATTGGTTTTATCTCAGTAAACACTATGACATATATCATTGTTTCTAGTTTATCCCACTTAATTTATAAACCGGGTCTCTCTAGATTCCTAACTCACATGCATCATGATGTGCTTCCCACAAATATATATATGTACAATCATGTGTTATCACCCAATAAAGGGACATCTCTATGTAGTGACATCACATGTCAAGTAATACCCTAACATCATCACCAAATCTCATGACCATCCCCATATTGACTGCCCTTGGGGAATCACCATCTCATTTATAAAAAATTATACAAATGATGATATTTTTATTGGTAATCCATGACATGAAACTACATCTAGATAGATCATTTTAATGTAATTCCATTTAAATCTATATGGTAAAGCACTATATAGGTTCTTACTAACACAATATGTTACCAAACCCAAATAAAAATCACCACGAATGGGTTTAATATTAAGAAATCAAAAAAATAGTCCAAAATAATAATATTTATTATAATTACACTACTAAAGGGATTGAATTATCATCAACATTGTCTAAAATATCATTATAGACTCACATGTCCTAAAATTTGCAGGAAATATTGGCACATGTCTGCCCAGTTATATAGAATTACAAAAATTAATTAAATAAGAAAACATAATATGAGTATTTATTAAAATATTAAATAGCTAAACCTCAATACTAGGTAACATTTCACTCGATAATTATTTTATATAATGTGAATCATACCTATGTAATATGATGATTTAAAAAACATTCAACAAATGGGAATGATCCATATCCATTAACTCACGTCTTGAAAATGAAAAAACAACTAATAATTAATAACTCACAAATAATACATTTCAAACATAATGTGTTTAAAAAGTAGTTTAAATTCAAAAATAACCATAACTAGATAATCCAAAATAGAAATCCCATACCCATGGTAATATGGACCCTCATCAGAAAAAGTTTTCATAATGCATCATTCTAAGTTTCATCACATGCTCTAAAAAATCTATATTTTTCCATTCTACCCAAATCCTGAATACTGAGATAAGAAAATATTTGATACCACTTTATAACATCACTTTCTAGTTAATGTTTATAGGGTGAACTAGGTTGTGATTTTATTTAAGGGATTTCTAAAAAGTAGGTATATAAGTCACGTTGAGATTCTTGGTTGAGTATGGAGTGTAGAATATCACTTAGTGCTTCTATTAAACCTCTATCATGATTTATGATGTGTTCCACCAATTTCATTTGAAGAAGTATATACTATATCCATCAAATGTAATGGACCCATAGGTTGTACCATTATAGAATGACCAATCCTATGAAGAGAAAAATGATATAAATTATGGATTATAGAGATAATGTGAAATGAAATAACATTACCCAATAGGTTAAAACTCTCTGGAGGAATCATTGAATTAGGGAAGCAAAATTAGAAACCGATGATGTGTTTTAGAAGAGATATTATAGATTTTTTATTAGAGTGAAATAATTATTAGGAAGAAATTAATTTTTAGTAGGTATAATGTATCACCCTTATATTTTATATTTTTTTTACTTTGAAATAAATATGAAGTATTAGATATATTACTTAACAAAAAACCTTTAGTCTAAATGAACCTGTGATATAATATTTCTTTATAACCATGCCATTGGATTTTAGGGTATGAATTTAATTGTCCATATTATTATAAATATAAATTTTCTTTCATAAATTCAAATGTAATTATCAATGCTAATGAAATAATAATTACAATTTTAATTAAATAATTTTATGATTAAAAGGATTATTTTTAAGAAGAAATGTATTTATCTAGATGTTATGAATTTGTTTAAATAGAGAAAATAAATTTATGACTATTAAAATGTTATTTTAATGAAATATATTATTAATGTATGAATAATAATTCATAATTTAGTTATAAAAATGTTAGGAATGAAGTGAAAATAATATAACGTATAAAATATTTATTCTTTATAAAATTATTTTTATATATACAATGAATTAATATCATAAAAACATAAATAAATAATTATTAATTAAAAATAATAAGAAATTGAAATATTTTATTTAAATAAAATATATTTACATTATTTTTATGGATTTTACTAGGCACAAAATGATTATAAATTAATTTTTATGATTCCAAATATTTTTTTTAAAAATATGGTTTCATTTAATTTTGGGTGCTTATTTTTAAAATAATTCTTGAAAATTATATAAAATGAATTTTAAAATATGGATTACATACTTTGAATCATAATTTTCAGATACTTAATGAGGAAAATTTCAACTTTGGTCATAATGTAATGTTAAAATTGTTAAAATTTGTTACTATAGTGAAGTTTAAAACATGATTATAAGTGAGGGTTGTTGAGGTTAATCTAAGGAATAAGGGTAAAGTTTCCCCATAAAATCATATAATTATTATTGGATGAATATATTTTGAAACAGACATATATTAAATTCATCGATTTATCCATTTAGAGCCACTTTCATGATAACGTGTCATTATCCTTTATGAAATTTTTTGCCTATCATCACCCTCAATTATAAAAGAACACAACACATCCTTCCTTATTCATGAAAATTGTGATTAATATATTTTACAATCCAAAACCAAAATTATTTTAATATTCCACAACTTAAATAGACTTTTCATGGTATTCATCTAATTCCCATATTTTAAGGGTTAAAGTGTATGCCAAATGTGGTCACTCAAAAAAATGATATAAATATTAACAGAGACCATTAAATAATATATCTTCTTCCATATTAAATAAAATAGTTTTTTACACAATAACATGATGAGTCTACTGTAATAAATATACTTTTATGTTATTATGATGTTTTTATAATGATTTAAACCTCTTTTCAATCAATTGAAAAATGAAATTATCACTCATGCATGGATGTAAACCACAACCTCCATGTAGATATATGATTCAATTTTTATCATTTCTTAAAATTGATGGATATAATGATAGTTTTTATAAATATATATTATATTTATGATAAATTTATTTTTATTTAATGATAATATATTTTTTATCTTTCTTTTTTTCTTTTTGATGGAAAATGGAAAGATCTTTCTTTTGTATACATAGACTGGAACCTGAATGAACAATTTAATTCATTTCTATATATTTATCTATTTATGATTTCTTATAAATCTATATAAAATAAGTATACATTTTATTTATTTCAGGATTAAAATTTTTGATATTATGGAAGAATATTCATGATTCAAGGACCATAATAGGTGAATCCAAACAAACCTGAAAAATGATATTGTTATCACATAAAATAGTGATTTAAAAAACAGAATTATCAATGAATATGTGATAAAATAATTAAATTAAACCATTAGTGATTTTATATGATCGAATATGGTTATATTTTAGAATTAATATACATTTAAATTTATTTTAATGGAGTTTAGAGCATTTATATATAATTTCAACCATGAGGTAAGGTTTTCATGCTACAATATCTATTTTTAGAAAGACTGTTAATGAATTAATAAAAAATGAATTATTATATGATATATCTATAAAAAATATTACTAATTTTCTTATATTATACTTATTCTATATATTAAAATATTTCTTTCATTTTTATCTATATATGTACTCCAAATTATGAAGGAATTTTACTAATGAAATCCAACCTTGTCTATTTATATGTTTGGAAATATTTTCATTAAAATTATTTATTTTATTTATGTTGATTTCATTAATGTTAATACTAATATACATTAATTGATTAAATTATGTTTTAATCATGTTCTATATTCTATAATGTTTTAAATGGTATATTATCATCATTCTCTAAATGAGTTACTTTTTAACAAAAGTGTAAACAAAATAATTGCTTTAAGTTATACAAAACAATGAGATTTTCATAATATCATGAGTAATATATTATTTGAAACTTCATTTAGAAATTTTCCTATATTATTTAAATTAAAATATATTTCTGAATATTTTGGATATTTTTAGATTAAAAAAATATGATTTCAAAATGAAAAAGGTAATTTTCTTAAGAAATGTTATAGTGACATCTTAAAGGTATTTTCATATATAAAGAAATCCAATGATGTTAATTATTATTATTGGTATATGATCACGTGATAACATATTTTTTCATTCTATATATGGGTTATGATTATGATGATTAAATATTTATTAGAAGAAGATTATTTACCATGAACAAAATTATGACTAAAAGTTAAATGTTTTCTAGATATTATGGAAATCATATAAATGGATAATTTCTATGTTGTAGGTGGTAAAATTTTATCCCTAGAATTGATTGGGTAAATAATAATGTTTTAGGAGCTAAAAGGATATATGAGAGGTTATCATAAGACCTACAGAGATATATAAAAGTTTATCTCTATCTAAAAGTAGGTACACAAGGGTTTAACCTAGGACTAACATGCGACAACTATGTTGGTGGGTAGCCTTAACCTAAGACTTGTATGACTACGATTATGAAAAAAACTTTTCAGCACTATTTTATTAGATAATTTAGTGAAAATTTATGTATTTTATAGATTATATTTTTTTATTCTATTATGATTCATGTTTTATAAACCAGTACGCATTTTTCCTTAAATATTGATTATGTTTTATGAATTTGTGGCCAAGATTTTCAAATGTTATGATATGTTTATTATACGCTTATGGTCATTTAATTCTAAAAATGATTATTTTTTGATATATCCCTTATTTAAACTTATTTATAATATGATTTACTATTTTATTACTCTTTATTTTCCCTATGATATGAAGATAGTTTTTATGTATGATACGTTTATGAAGGTTTATAATTTAGAAGAACCTAATCTGGTATTTTTTAGCTCATTTTTGTACCATGTGTTTTAATATCCATGTTTCCAAACACAGTAATCCATTATAGTTCCATCATAAATCATATTGATATATATATAAAATATTCATATAATAAGATGAAAATATATCTATGTATGGTTTTCATCACATACAAATGTGTAAATTACAAATTATATATTCATAAATATATTTGAAATTTTCCACACAACATTAGAATTGGATTTGAATCACATGAATATGAATTTATAGACATGATCCATCCCCATTATTAAATATATCATATTTTTTACATAATTTAAGCACATTTGGAGTAATATTTGTGTAGAGACACGAATATTGACATACATGGACATTATATTACTTTTTCGGAATACTTAGTACATAACAAAAACACACACATACAAGGATCGTAATAGTTTAGTGTCTTTGGAAACTCGGAATATAATCTTCTAATAGTGGTGGAAGATCTTAAACATCTCCCATAAAGATCTTCCTTTTTATACCTAAAACCTTTATTTATATCCTGGGGAAAAGAAAACATAAAAGGGTGAGCTCAAATGCTCAGTAAGGGTAAACAAAAGAAATATCAATCACATCATATACATAAGAACATAGCTTTTGGAAATCTTAACCAGCAAAAGAGATCATAATATCATAACATGGGATAAATCATGGCAGTGAAATGTAATCACAATAATCATAACTTAAAACATGAAACTTTGTGGCATACACACATAATCATAGAGAATCATTTCTTGTTAGTCAAGACTCATTGCCAAGACTATCTTAGTGGACAAAGTCCCTTTCTGAACCGAGTCACCCTCGTTCCAGTCCTGTTTCACTGAACCGGTATAACCTACCGTTCCAGCCATGTCTATCTCATGAGATATAAAATATTTACCCAATGCATTGGAGGGAGATATAGGTCCCACCCATCTCATAATGATACCATTCTTATGTGTGCCACAAAATCTTAAATCATACATCATTGCATAACCCATGTAATAAAAATGGGAATCTTAAACATCATAAAACAATTCATATAAGAAAAAGGAATTCATAAAAATATAATTCCATCACAAAATAATCAAATAAATGTAATAATAGGGATAAAAACAGAACCCTTTATTATCTTAGATGGAAAATAATTTTGATAAAACACTTGAACTCCATTCTTGAGGAAAATATCATTTCTGCTTCAAAAACATTTTTCCTTTCTTAACATGTAATACAACTTTAAACTAAAAGAAGTTGATTAAAAATAAACTTGAAAATTTTTAAAGGAATCTTCTTGGAAATAATGTTTTAAAAATCCATTCATTCCGTATAATTTAAAAAAACATCCTTCTCGTACTTTTGCCGGAAAAGTCAAAAAAGTACCTCGTACGAAAAAACGACAAAATGTTCCTTTCATATTCTTTACTAAAAACTCACCGAAGGGTAAAATTGGATTTAAACAATTGTAGGTGGATGGAAATAATATTACATATTGAGGAAACATGGATGTGGATGATAAAATATACCCCAGTAAATGCCAAAGTATAAACAATCTCGGAAAAAAATGAGATTGTGATATTTCCCTTACCTTAGGTCCGATTTGCTTCGTAAGTGTCCGAACCTCCTGTATAATGATTTAAATCATGTTATTGACTTATTACAGAATCATATTCATTGTTATTATATCATATACGGTCCACTTATGACTTTATATTACCCGTTCTTTTGTAAATTCGTGTTAAAGTAGCGTTTTGGGTAAAATCGTCTCATTTGTCGTTCGTGTTTTTAACTTGTAATTATTAATATGATTACTTGGATCATGATTACTTATATAAAGATTGTAAAACATGATTTATATATAATATATATTACGAATATATATATATATATATATATATATATATATATATAATATCGATAAATGGAATGAAATACACCGTTCATGGAGACGGTAGTCCGTACGTACGCATGAACGCTGTTTTCGTTTCCTTATTGAATTGAATGGAATTAAGTAGATGACATACATATACATAAATCCAGTATCATTATTATGTCATATATTTCATTAGTACTTATTATATATACTTTATAATCATTCATGAATGGTTAATTATTGAGAATGAATCTCATCGCGTCGTGGAGACGGTAGTCCGTACGTACGCACGAGCGATGATATCGTTCCCATGGTCGTGGAATTGTGTTGAAGTGTATGTATACTATTTCAGTATCAATATAACTTTATAATAATAATATATAGTTACTAATTACACCATTATACCCATCCAATTAAGGTGGTGGCGGAAAATAGATTACACCACGGCGTGGAGACGGTATTCCGTACGTACGCACGCGCGGTGATTTCCTTTTCCGTAGGATGGATAGAAGGTTAATTAGAGTTGTTTCATATTTATAATAACATATCAGTATATAAGAAATAATTATGTTATTACTTTATCATGAAAAAAACTAAAGAAGAAGAAGTTGAAGAAGAAAGAAATTGAAAAAGATCGGTAATGGATATTACCTCTTTTTGACGCGCCTTCACTTAACCTCCACTTAAATAACTATGGATGGTCTTTGAAGAAGACCAGGACCTCTAGGATGATACTAGGGAAGTGGAGAAGATATTTTTTCAGGGGTTGGCCGAGCTTTAATGCTCAAATTGGTGTGAGGAGGAGAGAGAGGAGGTGCCCTTTTATAAGGGAGGAGAGGGGCATCTTAGGAATATCTCAAAATATTATTTTATATTAAAGTCAAAATCGGTTTATAATGGTTCCAAAGGGTCTTATTTAGAAGTTAAAGTGGTTATGGGTAGAAATAATATCATCCAATAGGATTTATACAAGTTTAGGTTATTATTTTAACCTTATCAATTAGATTTAACTCTAAGTTAAATAATTTAACTTTTACCGTGTCTTTTTGTTTTCTTACACTATATGGTTAATACACTTACTATAACATTCCAAACGAACCCCAAGTTGTTTATTATTAATATATATATCATTATCTAAGATATTTGGCCGAACCGTAGATTTTTAGGAATAAAATAACAATTAATAATATAATATTTGATTTACAAACTAATTTATGTCAATTTTGACACTATTTGGTACATGATTTTTATGAAATTTCTAACAGAATGATAAGTTAGAACCAAGTTACTTACATCAAAAATAACATGTCATATTAACCTATAAAATTAGTTTAAGTCATAAAAAGTCTCAAATTATATTTATTTGGGCATTTATAACATCAATTATGTTAATATTTTCTTAAAAAGGTAATTACTGCAACATCGTTGTGTCATAAATAAATTAAATTATTTAAAGTATAAAAATTAAAAATAAAATACCATTATGTAGGAAATATTTTTAGATTTCTAATGAATATTTATAGTCGAAATTATATTATGTATAATCCAATATTAAAAATTCTTTAGTAAATAAACTTTGATTTTAACTCTTTTAACTCTTCTTTGAATTAAATAATAATAAATGTCCTAATCTAAATCAAGTGGGCCTAAATGATAATATTTTACACTTAAGGTTGTTTTTGGTCGAGATACACTTGTCCAATAGGATTAGGACATGTGTTAGGGTAATATTAATATCATTTTTACCCTTAATTACCCTATTTACTTTTAACCGTGGTAAATAAAAGTAAAAAGTTACTATTCACCAAAAATTATTTTCATCTCATTGAACCACATTTTACTTATTGACATCAACCGTGTCTCTCGGATTTTTGAAATTCCATTCACATAAGTGGTAAAATTAAGATTTATGAAAAAATTAATTTTTTTAACTACCACTTAGTAGTTTCACTTTTCATCAAAAATTGAAGTTTTTCAGAAAAATGCCAAAATTTCACTCTAAGCTATAATTGATATTCCAAATTCAAAAATGATTTCTATTTTACAAAATTCCCAACATATAAGTTGTGTTAATTAATTTTATAATTAATTTCCGCTGTCACAACAAATAGCGTGTTTTTAAGAGATAATAACTATCAAAAGATTAACACTTGTTTTTATCTGGTATAAATGTGAAATTACATCCAATGACCAACATTGTATTGAATTGTAAAAATATATTGTAAATATAATTTAAAACCACTCAAATTAATAATTTATCACTATTAATTATTTGGATTAAAAAAGTAGTTTTTAATTAAAATTTAGTAATTTTCACTATTCATCAGAAAATGAAAGTTATCCGAAAAGTACCAAAATTTCACCCTAAGCTAATTTCGATATTACGAATACAAAAATAAAGTCCATTTTGAAAAATAAAATTTAAAAAATTTCAAAAAGTGGTTATTAATATTCGTAATGGCTAGTTTTAATAATATTTTAATAGCATATTGCTATTTAGTGAAACTCGTTATTGCATACTACACACGCTATCGAGGAAGGTCGTGATTGCGTGTAATGAATGCCAAGTCAAGGATGCGTGTTGTGCAAGCTCATTTTGGTGTAGTGTACAACACAAGATATTAATGAAATTAAAAAGAATATTTTTCATAAAATCAAGGGGTGTTACATTCTACCCCCCTTAAAATGAATTTCGCCCTCGAAATTCGTCGAGGTTATAAATGGTTTACTATTCGAAAGTTTCTTTAATAGAAACCCACATCGTAAAAAGGAATACCAAAACCAATCTTTAAAAACAAAATTATGAAACGTAACGGTTACCCAAATAAACCAATCACTGGGTTTCCACATAGGTGAAAATATGGATATGGAAGAGAAATCTAACCATCATGTTCTGATGGAGAGTGGTAGAGAACATGGCTATGGAAAATCCAGCAATCACAAAGCCATAAATTTGTGATGATCTAGGGTACCATCTGATTCATCAGTTATAACGGCACTAGGACAACATTTTTGGTTTTCAAGATCATTTCCCTAAAGATGAAAATTTGAATTAGAATAAATACTTACTTTATTTTGGTACAATCTCACTGTTGTTCGTGCCTTAAACAATTTCCACTTCATCTCTTAAATAAATGAAGTTGAATTTTTTATTCATGAAGTGTTAGCAGATCATGTGATAGAATGACGGGTCATTCCATCTGTCTCAAACAAAAGGTTAGCAAAAATTATATACATAAGTCGCTCTATAGTGAGATTAATCATATATGGTTCCTAAAATGGACTTATACTTCATATATCATACTGCTTAATATAATAAAACTAGTTTCTACTAAATAGGGACTTCCTGTAGGCCAGTGGTAGGTGATAAAGGCCAATTGTACTTCGATTGTGGGTTCGATTCCCACATCCTTGTCCGATGCGATGGGCTGTCACCCATCCTACAGGTTTTCCTTTTTCTAAAACTACATTACTATAACATCCCATCAATAATATCGAAAATCTTCTATCCTTAAACAATACTAACTTATGTCCAACATAATCCATTCTAATCTTTAGGCTTATCCATAATACTGCAGTCCACTCTCATAATATAGTGAAAATGATTACCAGAGATTTAATACTGTCGTTGATCCCCATATATCATAAGATATGTCTTGTTGGTCACATTCCAAACATTCAAAGGCCGTAATCATGTATTCTCTTGAATACCCATTGAAAATTAGTGAAAACATGAATGCAGTTAAAATTTAACTCTTTCCACATACCAAAATCCAAAAATTCTATATACTCAAACCATGATATAACCTTCTCCTTATGTCAGTCATGAGATCATGAATACTATCAAACATTTAATTTTTTTCCTTATTCCTTCATTATGCGCATATCTACATTCCAAAAATATCTGGATAACCTTTCATGGATACCAGTACCATTAATCATACAATTTCAAAACTCAAGGAAAGACAACAGTGTAACAATCCTTAGATGTCTCTTTATTCCATAGTACCATGAGATTACTTATACAACATTACACTTGATAAACATGTAATCATTCCATTACCTTCTTAAACCATTGACCGAGCTTCAAAAATTCTTTCATCTGACATATCATTTGTAGTCTCTTCATCATCATCAACATAAATACTTCCCATACGACCATAATGATTCTCTTCATGAGACTTTCCCTTAGGGCATTGGTTTTCATAATGCCCGTACATTCCACATTTAAAACATTTAACCATTGTTGATGTCATAGAAATACCATTATCCTCATTCATGTTGTTAACTGAACCTTTTCCTTTGCACTTACTTGCTTTGTGTCCTTCTTTTCCACACCCAAAGCATCTTCCAGTTCCTTTGAAACATTCTCCTTGATTCCTCTTCCCACATGATTTACATAGGGGAAATTGAACTTTCTTTCCTCTATGATCATCATGAAACTCCATCTTTCTCTTATTAGCTGAGTCAGGAAACTTACCAAATTTTACTTTATTGATCATATTATGAGATTGCTAATTCGGCATAATAATGATGTCTGGACCTCCAAATCCCATTTCATTTGGTTTCTCATGAAGAATATCATTCCATTGTCCATCATATCCTCTATTATCGTGAATCATCTTATTTACAGCTATTTTCTAAAACCCAAAAAGAATAGTGTGAGAGGCAAAAATCATAATAAAGGGGGAGTAACTTCAATATCTAACATCTTTGGTTTAATCTAATATTGTTACCATAGTTCTAGGACTATATACTATACGTATACTTATCCTTAGGGACATCCCTAGACATACCTTAGAAATATCTCTAGGGATCTCACTAATGCTTTCGCATCCTAGTTTCCAAAGGTTGACTAAACCTTTCCTCTGATACCAACTGTAGAGACCCGAATCTTGACATACATGGACATTATATTACTTTTGAGGAATACTTAGTACATAACAAAAACACACACACACAAGGATCGTAATAGTTTAGTGTCTTTGGAAACTCGGAATATAATCTTCTAATCGTGGTGGAAGATCTTCAACATCTCCCATAAAGATCTTCCTTTTTATACCTAAAACCTTTCTTTATATCCTGGGGAAAATAAAACATAAAAGGGTGATCTCAAATGCTCAGTAAGGGTAAACAAAAGAAATATCAATCACATCATATACATAAGAACATATCTTTTGGAAATCTTAACCTGCAAAAGAGATCATAATATCATAACATGGGATAAATCATGGCAGTGAAATGTAATCACAATAGTCATAAATTAAAACATGAAACTTTGTGGAATACACACATAATCATAGAGAATCATTTCTTGTTAGTCAAGACTCATTACCAAGACTATCTTAGTGGACAAAGTCCCTTTCTGAACCGAGTCACCCTCGTTCCAGTCCTGTTTCACGGAACCGGTATAAACTACCGTTCCATCCATGTCTATCTCATGATATATAAAATCTTTACCCAATGCATTGGAGGGAGATATAGGTCCCACCCATCTCATAATGATACCATTCTTATGTGTTCCACAAAATCTTAAATCATACATCATTGCATAACCCATGTAATAAAAATGGGAATCTTAAACATCATAAAACAATTCATATAAGATAAAGAAATTCATAAAAATATAATTCCATCACAACATAATAAAATCAGTGTAATAATAGGGATAAAAAGATAACCCTTTATTATCTTAGATGGAAAATAATTTTGATAAAACACTTGAACTCCATTCTTGAGGAAAATATCCTTTGTGCTTCAAAAACATTTTTCCTTTCTTAACATGTAATACAACTTTAAACTAAAATAAGTTGATTAAAAATAAACTTGAAAATTTTTAAAGGAAGCTTCTTCGAAATAATGTTTTAAAAATCCATTCATGCCGTATAAGTTAAAAAAAACATCCTTCTCGTACTTTTGCCGGAAAAGTCAAAAAAGTACCTCGTACGAAAAAACGACAAAAGATTCCTTTCATATTCTTTACTAAAAACTCACCGAAGGGTAAAATTGGATTTAAACAATTGTAGGTGGATGGAAATAATATTAAATATTGAGGAAACATGGATGTTGATGATAAAATATACCCCAGTAAATGCCAAAGTATAAACAATCTCGGAAAAAAATGAGATTGTGATATTTCCCTTACCTTAGGTCTGATTTGCTTCGTAAGTGTCCGAACCTCCTGTATAATGATTTAAATAATGTTATTGACTTATTATAGAATCATATTCAATGTTATTATATCATATATGGTCCACTTATGACTTTATATTACCCGTTCTTTTGTAAATTCGTGTCAAAGTAGCGTTTTGGGTAAAATTGTCTCATTTATCGTCCGTGTTTTTAACTTGTAATTATTAATATGATTACTTGGATCATGATTACTTATATCCAGAATGTAAAACATGATTTATATATAATATATATTCAGAATATATATATATATATATAATATCGATAAATAGAATTAAATACACTGTTCATGGAGACGGTAGTCCGTACGTACGCATGAACGCTGTTTTCGTTTCCTTATTGAATTGAATGGAATTAAGTAGATGACATACATATACATAAATCCAGTATCATTATTATGTCATATATTTCATTAGTACTTATTATATATACTTTATAATCATTCATGAATGGTTAATTATTGAGAATGAATCTCATCGCGTCGTGGAGACGGTAGTCCGTACGTACGCACGAGCGATGATATCGTTCCCATGGTCGTGGAATTGTGTTGAAGTGTATGTATAACATTTAAGTATCAATATAACTTTATAATAATAATATATAGTTACTCATTACACCATTATACCCATCCAATTAAGGTGGTGGCGGAAAATAGATTACACCACGGTGTGGAGACGGTATTCCGTACGTACGCACGTGCGGTGATTTCCTTTTTCCGTAGGATGGATAGAAGGTTAATTAGAGTTGTTTCATATTTATAATAACATATAAGTATATAATAAATACTGATATTATTACTTTATCATGATAAAAACTAAAGAAGAAGAAGTTCAAGAAGAAAGAAATTGAAAAAGATCGGTAATGGATATTACCTCTTTTTGACGCGCCTTCACTTAACCTCCACTTAAAGAAATAAGGATGGTCTTTGAAGAAGACCAGGACCTCTAGGATGATACTCGGGAAGTGGAGAAGAGATTTTGGCAGGGGTTGGCCGAGTTTGAATGCTCAAATTGGTGTGAGGAGGAGAGGGAAGAGGTGCCCTTTTATAAGGGAGGAGAGGGGCACCTTAGGAATATCTCAAAATATTATTTTATATTAAAGTCAAAATCAGTTTATAATGGTTCCAAAGGGTCTTATTTAGAAGGTAAAGTGGGGATGGGTCTAATTCCTATCATCCAATAGGATTTAGACCAGTTTAGGTTATTATTTTAACCTTATCAATTAGATTTAACTCTAAGTTAAATAATTTAACTTTTACCATGTCTTTTTGTTTTCTTACACTATATGGTTAATACACTTACTATAACATGCCAAACGAACCCCAAGTTGTTTATTATTAATATATATATCATTATCTAAGTCATTTGGCAGAACATTAGATTTTTAAGAATAAAATATCAATTAATAATATAATATTTGATTTAAAAACTAATTTATGTCAATTTTGACACTATTTGGTACATGATTTTTATGAAATTTCTAACAGAATGATAAGTTCAAACCAAGTTACTTAAATCAACAATGACATGTCATATTAACCTAGAAAATTAGTTTAAGTCATAAAAAGTCTCAAATTACATTTATTTGGGAATTTATAACATCAATTATGTTAATATTTTCTTAAAAAGGTAATTACTGCATCATCGTTGTGTCATAAATAAATTAACTTATTTAAAGTATAAAAATTACAAAAAAAATACCATTATTTAGGAAATCTTTTTAGATTTCTAATGAATATTTATATTCTAAATTATATTATTTATAACCCTATGTTACAAATGTTTTAGTAAATAAACTTTGATTTTAACTCTTTTAACTCTTCTTTGTATCAAATAATAATAAATATCCTAATCTAATCCAAGTGGGCCTAAATGATAATATTTTATACTTAAGGTTGTTCTTGGTCGATATAAACTTTTCCAATAGGATTAGGACATGTGTTAGGGTAATATTAATATCATTTTTACCCTTAATTACCCTATTCACTTTTAACCGTGGTAAATAAAAGTAAAAAGTTACTATTCACCAAAAATTATTTTCATCTCATTGAACCACATTTTACTTACTGACATCAACCATGTCTCTCGGATTTTTGAAATTACATTCACAGAATCGGTAAAATTAAGATTTATGAAAAATTAATTTTTTTAACTACCACTTAGTAGTTTCACTATTCATCAAAAATTGAAGTTTTTCAGAAAAATGCCAAAATTTCACCCTAAGCTATAATTGATATTCCAAATTCAAAAATGATTTCTATTTTACAAAATTCCCAAAATATAAGTTGCATTAATTAATTTTATAATTAATTTCCCATGTCACAACAAATAGCGTGTTTTTAAGAGATAATAACTATCAAAAGATTAACACTTGTTTATGTCTAGTATAAATGTGAAATTACATCCAATGACCAACATTGTATTGAATTGTAAAAATATATTCTAAATATAATTTAAAACCACTCAAATTAATAATTTATCACTATTAATTATTTCGATTAAAAAAGTTGTTTTTAATTAAAATTTAGTAATTTTCACTATTCATCAGAAAATGAAAGTTATCCGAAAAGTACCAAAATTTCACCCTAAGCTAATTTCGATATTACGAATCCAAAAATAAAGTCCATTTTGAAAAATAAAATTTACAAAATTTCAAAAATTGGTTATTACTATTCATAACGGCTAGTTTTAATAATATTTTAATAGCATATTGCTATTTAGTGAAACTCGTTATTGTGTACTACACACGCTATCGAGGAAGGTCGCGATTGCGTGTAATGAATGCCAAGTCAAGGATGCGTGTTGTGCAAGCTCCTTTTGGTGTAGCTTACAACACAAGATATTAATGAAATTAAAAAGAATATTTTTCATAAAATCTCGGGGTGTTACAATTTGACTAACTAATGACTCATTATGAATATAACAATATGGTACGGTTATTTCCTCAAAGGTCACACAACATGATATTTTGAAGGAAATGGGTTGAAGAAGAATATGAAAATAAATATAATGAACATGAGGTTTTAAGAGCCTTATATTCCATAGGAACTTATTTTATATGGTGAGATTAATTACATTTAGTTTTGTGAATATTGAACAAGTATTTCCAATAATTGTGATGGGGAATAATGAGTTTCAAAAAATATTGAGTTGTATTTTTTTGAAATTATTTTAAAGTATTAATTTTTAAGTATGAATTTGATGATGATTGATTTGATACCATGTTTAATGGGAAATTATGTATATGTATACTATATAAAGGATAAATATTTAACATGAAATAATTTAAAAAATAGATAAAATATAGTAACCCATTTTTAAACATGGGATAATTGATGTTATTATCTTCAAGTTATAATCAAGTGATGATTTATGGGTGTACTATATAGAATATATTAAATAATATGTTTAAAATACTATAATTAGGGAAAAATATCTATCCATTAATGCTGAAACCTTTGTATAATGATTTTTTTTATTTGAATTGTTTGGGTGTGGATGGAGATAGATTTAAGGAACACTAGTTTGAATAAATTAACTTAAAAAACTATTAATAGAGATCAGATATATCCTATTTTCTTATTATAAAAATATTAAAAATGATAGGATGCTTATGTAAGATATTTAATAATTTGTACATTGAAAACCTTAAATGATCTTCTTTTCATATGGATATAAACTCTCGTAAGACATCAATGTCATATGAAATATAGATAATGTTAAGTTGAAGAAACTTATTATACATGGATCACATATGATATTTTAGATACATAAGAAATTACACATTATTTTAATAATCCACCCCATATGAAATTGGATTTTATATTAAAGAAATGAAATAATACTCATTAACTAATAAAAAAATCTATCTACAAATCCAAGCATATTTAATAAGAATAAAAGATCATCTTTTAAAGAAAACTTTCAGAATAATAAAATATTGTGAATGAGATTAAATTAGAATATTATATTTTTATGATGATAAATGATTTAAACATTTTAATCTCATTAAATCTCATATAGTATTATATGATATTTATGAAATAAACAACAGGGATAATATTGGCGCTGAGATGAGATTGACGCTGCAAGTCATTATTATAATATCCTCTACATGAGTTCATGTACAATTGGATGTACATTTCAAATGATTTAAATGGTTTGTATTTTTTTTGAAGAAGATATTGTGATATTTGATATATATACTAAAAACAAAACATTAGAGTGTTAAGGATGACTGGAATGAGAACCCATACTTGATTCAAATGAGGATTTTTTATGTGAATTAAAACTAGAATACATTATACATATTTGAATGATGATCACCTATTTTCAAGATAATATATGTATCCCAATAAATTAGAGATATAAGATATTTATAATCCTATAAGCATTAAATAATAAAATGGAGAATGTAACACTATAATAATTTAAAATAATAACATTATATTCGATAGTGTACGTGACATACAACACAAAGTTCAAATGAACCGTAAAATACTATTATTTAAATATATCAATTATAAACTAGCTATTAAATTAGATAGTATGAATCAGATTAAATTTTTTTTGAAATAAATTTAAGGTTTATTCTTAATATAGATGAATTAATAAAATCATTCCAAATTATCACCCAATATTTACTAATGTATCTTTATTCATTAAAAAAAATTTTCTTCAAAAATGATTTTTATTAATTTCAATGAAAAAAATATAACAATGAATTCTTGGAAAATATTTTAATTTTTTTTATAAAATTAATACAATTTTTTAAATTTTAAAATCAAAAAATTCTTATGTTCAAATTTTGGAAATTTTATAAAAGGGTTGATTTTTTAGTGAATGGTGAAAAATACCAATTGTTGTGAGATTTTAATTTTTTTAATAAAAAGAATAATTATGTTTTGAAACTAATCTCAATTTAACATAGTTATTATTTAATAACATATTATCTAATTATATTCATATTAATAATCATTATACCTAATTTAGGAATTAATGTATTTTTGCGTTTAAAAATACATTTTTCTAAAAATTATTTTTCATTGTGTTTTAAAAATTTATTTAAAATGTAATTTCTACCTGATAGATGAATTTAATCTTGACAGTGAATTAAATATTTATAATTAGGATTTTAAAATTTGGTAAATAGATCCCCTTAATTTTTAAACATTATGAATAATAAATTT
Source organism: Viscum album (assembly GCA_963277665.1). Taxonomy (NCBI): domain Eukaryota; kingdom Viridiplantae; phylum Streptophyta; class Magnoliopsida; order Santalales; family Viscaceae; genus Viscum; species Viscum album. The sequence goes on along the minus strand of OY728147.1, from coordinate 1,503,730,995 downwards.
ATTATTTTTATTACATCACTGAAGGGTTAAATATACTTATTAAGTTTAAAAATAATATTTTAATGAGTAAATAGTAACCCTAACCATTGAATTAATTTTCTTATTAGATTATTATTCATATACAATATTCAAAAATTCAAATATAATACCCTTTTCCATTTTTCATGATTTTGACCCTTTATATTATTTTGTATAAATATAATTTTAAAATGTTATTCTCCTTGTTTTATTATCATTAAATTTTATACATAGGGATAAAAAGAACATATGATATGTTAGAAATATTAATGTTAAATATAAATGATTTATTTTCATCCTTGTAATATATGTATTATTTTTAGTGATGAAGTATGTACCTTTAAATATTCCGCAACAGCTTTGCAATGAATGTGCAAGAATTTATAAAATAAAAAAATAGTATTGATAACACATTAAAAGATATTATTCAATTGATCATTTTTTTCACCATTTTTGATGATAAAAATTAAATATAAATATTTTTTGGGTGAAGTGGATTCAAATTACATTATTTTTATGTAGTTTTAATATCAAATTAAATGAATTGTTAGAAAATTGTCATCAATGGTATTTTATAATAAATAATATTTCATTAAATGATCTAAAATTGAAAAAATCACAGATTCAGAAAATTGAATTTTATATAGTTATAAACATCAACCATTGTACCTTCAAGGGTCTCTTTTCATTTTATAGTAAAATTATTAACCCACATATGATATAAAGCATTAACATTTTCATAATTATCAAAATGGTTAAGGAGTGGTGAAAACTAAAAGATAATTGTGAACAAAAAACTAAAATTTGTAAACAATTTATAGGATGTAAGTATTTAGACTCAAAATAATAATATAAATTAGTTATTAAAATTTTGATCCATTTTACGATTATTTATAATTTATATTAATTTAATACTTTAAGAAATTCCAAGAATGCACCGCCACTCTCTTATAGAAGGACACTCATTCTGACAATTCCTCATAAGAAACCAGGGAATCTAGTTAAAAAATCCCTAATAAATTCTACTTATAAACATAACTATTCATTTATATAGGTTCTTGACATTCCAATAATACAATCATATTCCACATTAGAAGATATATAACAAAAATCTACTGAAGAGGAGGCAATCATCATTATAGATTTTTGAAGTGTATTTCTTGTTCTAATTTTTATCAATGAGTTGTAACATAGCTATGATAATAAATAAAATATAATAAATACATTAATATATTAGTTTGATTATTTTTAAATCCATATTCTTTATCTTATACATCCAACAAAAATAAAAACATAACACATTTATAAAAAAAACTTATTGTCTCTTTTTAGCGGTGTTAATAAATTTTTATAGAAATTTTACAAAGACTATTATAATTATGGAAATAAAGACTATATATTATATGTGTTAAATAAATATTATTTTTGAATCATAATATCATATATAGGTTCTTATCTTCTAATCTATTAGAAAATAATAATGTCTATCATGCGTACATGTGGACTATAACATCCACGAAGTGATGCGACCCATTTTTCATTAAATTTTTACATGGATGGAAATAATTATATATTTAATGAATATAAATGATATATAATATATATGAATGAATTTTAAAATATTTATTATTACCTACCTTTATTTATTTCCATCAATCAAAAACTGAATACAACGTTCTTGTGTATGTACGACCTATCGTCGCCATGGATGATGTAATTCATTTTTCTATCTCAATAATTTTTGAATGAATCTAAAAATCCATATAATGAATTTATAATATATTTAAATCTTGAATAAAATTTTGGATATTATGACATCATGATATAGTGTAAATGACTGATACTACTAAATCAAAACATACTAGAAAAAAAAATAGATAACACCCAAAATAATAATAATAATAGTAAAATATTATTAGAAAACAGGTGATAAAACGTTAAAAATAGATTATATATGATATTAATGCTATTAGTTTTTTATGGTATGCAGTTATAAAAAATTCAAAAGTTTTATATAAGAGGTTATATAACCAAAGTGAAATGTTACACCTGAGGTAAGGGATTTCGTCTCAATTTCCACTCCATTGGGACATATTTTCTACTATGAAACTATTTATTTTTATGTGTTGTATATAATGGAAATTTGTGTTAATTAAAATGAATATATAATTATTCATGATGATTAATATTCATTTTTCATTAATCATTTAAATATATTTTCTTTTTTCTTCAACCATTCCCTCTCCATGGAACTTGAATCACGTAATCAATTTATTAAAAGAAAAAATGATCTTATTTTTTTGATAGTATATATTTTTATTAAATGTGCATTTTTTGTTTAAAATTATTTAATTTTTTTAATTTATTAAACTATTTATCAAAATAAATTTTTACCCACGTTAGTATTATAAGGCCCTAGCCTTAAAGCTTACTTAATCTTGAGTTATTACAAGATTACACATTGATGATCTTTTCAGGTTTAGAGTTTTAGAGAATTAGATCATAAAACTTGCATTACATTCCACATTTAAACAAAGTGGTTACATAAAGATAGTATTCATTTTTTCCCATCAACGGAACATATTTAAAATAAAACATGGATTATTTCTTGACAATTTCTTGACACTATCATCATATCATGTACCTTTCCCTTGACCTGTGAAAAATATTTCAAAAAAAGACTTGGGATGAGCATAAAAAGCTCATTATGGGTTATAAAAATATGGAAAGGAAACATAAGTTCATATATACATAAGAATGAAATCATAAATTACCCATAAAACACAATCACTTTAGCATACCTCATCAAATCATGAATAAATCATAGAAATCATAAGACATAAAGGTAACTTGTGGCATTCATAACATTCTTACATAGGGAGTAACCCTCTTGGTTACTTTTGGAATACCCATCACAGTATATTCCCTAAATATATTTGGATAAACCTTAACGTTTCACTCCTTCATGTTACCCAATTCATTGGAGAGCTATATCGGGCTCACCCGCCCGTAGTTTATCACGGAACCACCTGTCTTCATAATAATGCCCAAGAACCATAACATAATCGTATCACATAAAACATGCATAAAGGAAACATAACATTTCCACATTTCAATCGCAAGATATCAATACAACACATTGATATAATAAAAACATTATGAAAACCATTTTCAATACCAAAATAAAAGAAAAGTAAAACATGGTATTTATTTTTCTTTTAAAAATAAGGTATGGCTTGTATAGGAAGCCGAAACTCAAATAATAGTCACAGCAATGGAGAAGTCATTGTCGCTGCATACGTACGACAAAAACATTCCCTTTTTTCGTTTAGTAAATGCTTCGTATAAAAAAGATTCCTTTTGAATAAACATAAAAGTTAAAGGGTTTTATACACCGTATAAAAGAAGGTTGTGTATAAAACAAAATATTCCTCAATGAAAGGAGATTGAGATGAAGTCCCATACCTCGGGTCCGACTTGACTCGGCCGTTATTTAATCTCATGAATAATAAACTTGAGTTAATTTATACTTGTTTGAGAACCTTTTTCATGTTCATTATTCCTTTTATATCACTTATTTCCATCTCATGAACACTATGTAATTATTTAAGTTAATAACGGTCGTTTTAACGATCATTGGTACTTGAGTAAAAAATAAGCCCTTTATAATTACAAGTGGTTCATGTATCTATTATATCCAGAATGGTATTCATGATGTAGATATCATATATTTCATATATATCCAGTACATGCATGCATTTATAATATTACATAATCATTTAGAGATAAGAAATGAAATGCACCGTTCATGGAGACGGTAACCCGTACGTACGCATGAACGCTACTTTCATTTCTATTTTTTATTTTATAGAATGGAATCATAATGATATAAAGGTATATTATAATTCCAGTTTAATATCATATATAATATCATAACTCCATCCTTTATACGTCTCACATATGGTATTTAACAAATCAAATCACTTTGAGGGGGCGATAGTCCGCACTTCCTTAAATGAAGATATCGCTTTTACCCAAAATGGGAACCATAAAGGTATTCCCAAAATGAAAAATACAAAAGCTTAAGAAAAACATAAACATATTATATATCATATATAAATATAGTTTCATCTTAATGGACACTTTTGAATGTGTGAAAATAATGTTGAACAATCATCGTTTCGGGAGGCAGAAATTATCCATCCACAGAAATAGTTTGTTCTTTAACCATTAGTAGTATGTGTTTGTAAGTGTAGCTCAAATAATTCTTATAAAAACATCCTATTATATTTAATATACTGGAGTTGTTACAAAATAAATGAATAAAAAGAGTTTAGGGGGTTGGAGAAGAAAAATAAAACAAAAGGACTCAAGTGAAGACATTACCTTAAAATCGGGTAACTTCCTTTGGTTTGAGCTCAAATGCTTCCTTGGGAAGACTTCTGCCCAAAGTGAGGCTTCAAGGAGTAATAGAAAGATGTGTAAAGACAAAATGGGCAGGTTTTGTCCGAGCCAAAGGCTTTGGAAGTGTGGGTAAGGAGGTAGAGGTGGGGGCCTTTTATAAGAGGAGAGGAGGGGTACTCTTGGAAAGTAAAGAAATGATACTTTATTTTAAAATTATTTTCGGATTAAAAAGGTCCCAAATTTATATAATTTGAGGATAAGGTGATAAGGGTTCGAAATATACCAACCCTATAGGTTTTGGACATGTCTAGGTCTTAGATTTTACATTATCTTTCCATTTTATTTAAATCGTCAAATAATGAGGTCATCGCTGCATCATTATGATGTCATAAATAATTTAATATATTTAATGTCTAAAAATTATAAAAAAAATACTATGATGTATAAAATAATTTTATCTTTCCAATGACTATTTATAGTCTAAAATATCATTTATGTAGACAAAATTAAAAATATTTTACCTAGGTGATACATTCTTTGTTACATTTAACATTATTTAAAAAATAAAAAGATAAAAAGTCACTTTCTCACAAAAGTGATTTCATGGGGCCCCAAAGTTTGGCACAAGGCATCCCATGGTCGGCCATGAGACAACCAGTAGCCTTATGACACATTTTGGTGTCATTTTTTATTATTATGATATTATTTTATTATCCTTAACTACCCGATTACTCATTAATCAAGATAATTAAAGATAATTACCATCGTTGCTATTCATAATGTCCAAAAACAAAAGATTCTTAATTACATAATTTTGACCTTCTGATTCCAAATATGTAATCCATTTTACCAAATTCCAAACACATAAATTGCAATAATTGATTTGAAAATAATTCACATTGTCAAAACAAATAGCGGATTTTTTTGAAACAATATCTATGAAAAGATTGACATTAGTTTATGACCAATTTAAAAGTGAAATTAATACTAATGACAACAATTGGATTAAATGGTAAAAATATATTCAGATTACACTTTAAGACCAATTAAAAATATAATCTAACCATATAATTAAATTAAATGAAAAAGCAGTTTTGATGTAAAATGCAGTATTTTTCACTATTCATTAAAAAAATGAACATTGTCAGAAAAATACCAAAAATTTATACAATGTAAATTTCAATGTCTCAATCATAATGAATATGTTTATTTTGACAAATATAGATTATAAAATTGTCAAAAGTTTGATTTAAAAAGGGTTTTCCATCAAAAGGCAGTAAAACAATCTTTTAAGAATATTAGTGTATTCCATGCGTAAGATTGGATTTATTTTCATTTTAAGCCTCTAAAACACTATCTAATTCATTAATAGACATAGATAAAAATATCTATTATTCATTACTTAATAGGGATGTTACATCCTTCCCCCCTTTAGAAAATTGCATCCCTGCAATTTATTTACTTATCAAATAAATGGGGGTACTTATCCCTCATTGCATTTTCAGATTCCCAGGTTGCCTCTTCCATCATGTGGTTTTTCCACAAAACCTTTACCTGATTAATCAACTTATTCCATAACACTTGTTCCCTGTGGTCAAAATCTGGACCGGTTGTTCCTCATAAGATAGGTTCTCTTCCAGCTGAACTACCTCTAGAATCAAAACATGAGATGGATCTTTCATGTACTTTCTCAGCAACGAAACATGAAAAACATTGTGTACTTGAGATAAACTCGGAGGTAAATCCACTTGGTAAGCAAATGATCCAACTCTCTCCAGAATTTCAAATGGTCTAATGAACCTTGGACTCAGATTTCCTTTCTTACCAAATCGCATCACACTTTTCCATGGTGATACGTTGAGAAAAACATGATCACCTACCTCAAAAGAGAGATCCTTCCTCCTGTTGTCCGCATAACTCTTCTTCCTACTCTGAGTTGTTCTCATGTGTTTCTGTATCAGCTGAATTTTTTTTGCCAACTCTTCTACCAATTCTGGTCCCATCAACTTCCTTTCACCCACTTCATCCCAGAAAGCTGGATTTCGACACCGCTTCCATATAACGCCTCAAATGGTGCCATCTATATACTGGAATGAAAACTGTTATTATATGAAAATTCAACCAAAGAAAGATGTTGGTCCCAAATTCCCTGATAATCCATCAAACAAGCTCATAGAATATCCTCCAAGGTCTGAATTGTTCGTTCTGACTGCCCATCTGATTGAGGATGAAAAGTTATACTAAAATTTAATTCAATACCCAACGACTTCTGAAGGCCTTTCCAAAAGTTAGAAGTGAACCTTGGATCACGGTCAGATACAATGGAGAGAGTAACTCCATGTAACCTAACTATCTCTTTAAGATACAAACAGGAAAGTTGATCTAGGGAAAAAGTATCTCGTATAGAAAACAAATGAGCAGATTTTCTCAAGCGATTAACAATAACCCAGATTGCATTATTACCTCAAGATGTCTTCGGTAATCCCACAACAAAGACCATGGATATATTCTCCCATCTCCACTCTGGCACTGGTAAAGGCTGAAGCATCCCTTTCGGTAACTTCCGCTCTACTTTAACCTACTGACAAGTCAAACACTTCACAGTAAAATCAGTAATATCTCTTTTCATTCCATCCCACCAGTAATACTCCCACAGATCTCTGTACATCTTAGTACTGCCAGGATGAACTGAAAACGGAGAACTATGATCTTCACATAACAACTCTCTCTTCAACTGTGAATCACAAGGAAAACAAAATCTCTTCCCAAATCTCAAAACACAATCATTATCAATGTTGAATTCAGGCAAATTACCGTTCTGAACCAGCTCTACCTTTTTCTGCAACTCACTGTCTTGCTTCTGTGCTTTCTTGATTCTGTCTGATAGATATGATCTCACTGATACCTGAAACAAAAAAGAATAACATCCTACACCAACAACTTCTATGCCAAAGTTCATCAAATCTTTAACCAAAAGATCACGTTCCAAACGCAACATTGCTAATGAAGCATTATTTTTTCGACTCAAAGCATCAGTCACTTTATTTGCTTTTCCCGGATGGTAATGAATTGTACAATCATAATCCTTGATTAATTCTAGCCATCTCCTTTGTCTCATGTTCAATTATATTTGAGTGAATATATACATTAAACTTTTGTGATCGGTATATATTTCACACTTTACTCCATACAAATGATGCCTCCAAATTTTTAAAGAAAAAACAACAGCAGCTAATTCCAAATCATGTGTAGGGTAATTTACCTCATGATTTTTCAACTGTTGTGAAGCATAAGCAATTACCTGATCATTCTTCATTAAGACACAACCAATTACTTTCAATGAAGCATCATTGTATATAAAAAACTCACCATTTCTGGAAGGTAGTGCCAAAACTGGAGCATTCACCAATCTTCTTTTCAGTTCCTGAAAACAATCATCACATTCTTTTGTCCAGATAAACTTAACACCCTTCCAAGTTAGCTTAGTCATTGGACTGGATAATAGTGAAAAATTTTCTAACAAACCTTCGGTAATAGCCTGCCAAACTAAGGAAACTACGAATCTCTGTTAAATTTGTGGGTCTTGTCCATTTTTCAACAACCTTTGTTTTTGCAGGATCAACGGTTATCCCATCTTTAGAAACAATGTGACCAAGGAAAGAAATTTGTTGCAACCAAAACTCGCACTTGCTGAATTTTCCTTACAATTTATTTTCTTTTAAGGTTTGCAAAATAACCCTTAAATGTCTTTCATGCTCCTATTTACTTTTCGAAAACACCAAAATATCATCAATGAAAACCACCACAAACTTATCCAAGAACTCATGGAAAATTCTATTCATTAAGTCCATGAATATAGCAGGTGCATTGGTTAGCCCAAAAGGCATTACTACAAATTCATAATGGCCATATCTTGTACGAAACACAGTCTTCGGAACATCTGATTCCTTTACCTTCAACTGATGGTACCCCGATCTCAGGTCAATCTTTGATAAATACTGAGCTCTCTGGAGCTGATCAAACAAATCATCGATATGAGGAAAAGGATATTTGTTCTTAACAATTATATTATTCAAGGCCCCATAATCAATGCAAAGTCTCATAGAACCATCTTTCTTTTTAAAAAATAAAACAGGAGCACCCCATGGTGAAATGCTAGGTCGAATGAAACCTTTCTCTAATAACTCCCGCAATTGTTTCTTTAACTCTAAAAGTTCAACTTGAACCATTCGATAAGGGGGTTTTGAAATTGGATTAGCATCAGGAACTAAGTCAACAGTAAATTCAACTTCCTGATCTGGTATTATTCCAGGAAACTCATCAGGAAAAACATTAGGATACTCATTTACCACTGGCACATCATTAATCTGAACAGTTCCTTTATTTTTAACGATGTGTGCAAGGTAACATTCATTTCCATCTTTTATGAGTTTCTCAGACTCTTGATATGTTATCAACAGTAAGGGTTCATTCTTGTACAAAAAATGAAATTCTTTCTAAAAAAAACTTCTTTAGATCTACAATCAATCTTAGCATGGTAAATAGAGATCCAATCCATACCCAAGATAACATCAAACTCTACTAGAGGTAAAACAATAAGGTTTGCTAGTAGGTTATTTCCACGGATAAGGATAGGAAGATTCTTATAAATTATTTTTGTCTCAACATTTCCCCCAGGTGTTTTTACCAAAAGATCAGGAGTCATTTCTTGAGATGGTATTACGATTTTACTAGAAACGTTTTCAGAGATGAAGGAATGTGTAGACCCCGAATCAAACAACACATTGGCATAATCTGAAAAAACAAACAAAGTACCTAATACAACTTCATTTGTTGGCCCGACATCTGCTGAAGTAGTTGCAAAGGATTTCACCACCCCATTTTGCTTGTAGTCTAACTGCTTCCCATCACTCAAGATCTTTGTCGGACACTCGTTTGCACAGTGACCCATCACATTGCACTTATAACATTTCACTAATTGTAAATAAAATTTAGTCTTACCATCAACCTGATCTTTTTCAGTGAAATCACGAGCCTTATGTCCCATATTACCGCATCGGTAGCACTTTCTTGAATTCAGAAGACATTCCCCAGCATGCCTTTTACCACATTTATCACAAACTGGAAACTTAGTTTTCTTACCATCAGTCTTTTTTGAAGAATTATTTCCTTTCTCCTGCCACCTCGGTCTCTTCTTCTGCTAGTTGTTATAGAACACTTGATCGTCGGCAAACTCCATTTCCACCTTCTCAGCACATCGAACAAGATTTTCATAACTTTTAAACTCATGAGAAGCTAAAGCCCTTCGATATTTTGGCTTTAATCCTGAGTAAAAACTATTGATTTTACTATCATGGTCTCGGATAAAATTTGGAGCATACCTTGCCAATCGAGTGAACCTCTCTTCATAGGCAGCCACTGAGTTTTCCTCTTGCCTCAATTCCAAGAATTGATTTTCCATCCTAAGTCGAACAGCCTTAGGAAAATACTTATCAAGAAACATACCTTTGAATTCATCCCAGTCAAGAGCATCAATCTCATCGGCGTCCCTGATATTTTTAACCATAGACCACCACTGATCTGCCTAACCCTCCAAATGGTAAATAGCAAGACTAACCTTTTGATTGTCTGAACACCCCATGACATCGAAAATATTCTCTAGTGCTTTAATTCACCCTTCAGCTAGCACATGGTCAGATGATTCTCTGAATGATGGGGGATGTTGCCTCATGAAATGTTCCACCACTGACATGTTCCTCTGCGGTTGATCTGGATGATCTCGTGCATGGATACCACCACCATTTATCATTTGATTCAACTGCACAATTACTGCAACAAATTGTTTAGTTCCAATTCCAACCATCTTAGGATGCTGATTCGGAAGGTTATTTCCTTCTATATGCCTTCCTAGCACTGCTTCCCTATTTCCTCTGCGGAAAACCATTCTGAACAAACATGTATTAGATGAAGAAACATGGTAATCTTCAAATGCTATATCATTTCAAAAAGAAATATTTTTGGATAATCATTTAATAGAATTCTAACTCCTAAAGTTATCTAAACCGACCTTTGATACCAACTATAAGGCCCCAGCCTTAAACCTTACTTAATCTTGAGTTATTACAAGATTACACATTGAGGATCTTTTCAGGTTTAGAGTTTTATAGAATTAGATCATAAAACTTGCATTACATTCCACATTTAAACAAAGTAGTTACATAAAGATTATATTCATTTTTCCCATCAACGGAACATATTTAAAATAAAACATGGATTCTTTCTTGACACTTCCTTGACACTATCATCATATCATGTACCTTTCCCTTGACCTGTGAAAAACATTTCAAAAAAAGACTTGGGATGAGCATAAAAAGCTCAGTATGGGTTATAAAAATATGGAAATGAAACATAAGTTCATATATATATAAGAATGAAATCATACATTACCCATAAAACACAATCAATTTAACATACCTCATCAAATCATGAATAAATAATATAAATCATAAGACATAAAGGTAACATGGGGCATTCATAACATTCTTACGTAGGGAGTAACCCTCTTGTTTATGTTTGGAATACCCATCACAGTATATTCCCTAAATCTCTTTGGAGAAACCTTAACGTTTCACTCCTTCGCGTTACCCAATTCCTTGGAGAGCTATATCGGGCTCACCCGCCCTTAGTTTATCATGGAACCACCCATCTTCATAATAATTCCCAAGAACCATAACATAATCGTATCACATAAAACATGCATAAAGGAAACATAACATTTCCACATTTCAATCACAAGATATCAATAAAACACATTGATATAATAAAAACATTATAAAAGCCATTTTCAATACCAAAATAAAAGAAAAGTAAAACATGGTATTTATTTTTATTTTAAAAAGAAGGTATGGCTTGTAGAGGAAGCTGAAACTCAAATAATAGTCACGGCGGCAGAGAAGTCGTTGTTGCCGCATACGTATGAAAAAAACATTCCCTTTTGTCGTTTAGTAAATGCTTCGTATAAAAAATGTTCCTTTTGAATAAACATAAAAGTCTAAGAGGTTTATACACTATATAAAAGAACGTTGTGTATAAAACAAAATATGCCTCAATGAAAAAAGATTGAGACGAAGTCCCATACCTCGGGTCCGACTTGACTCGGTCGTTCTTTAATCTCCTGAATAATAAACTTGACTTAATTTCTACTTGTTTAATAACCTTCTTCATGTTCATTATTCTTTTTATATCACTTATTTCCATGTCATGAACACTATGTAATTATTTAAGTTAATAGCGGTCATTTTAACGATCATTGGTACTTGAGTAAAAAATAAGCCCTTTATAATTACAAGTTGTTTATGAATCCATTATATCCAGAATGGTATTCATGATGTAGATATCATATATTTCATATATATCCAGTACATTCATGCATTTATAATATTACATAATCATTTAGAGGTAAGAAATGAAATGCACCGTTCATGGAGACGGTAAGCCGTACGTATGCATGAACGCTACTTTCATTTCTATTTTGTATTTTATAGAATGGAATCATAATGATATAAAGGTATATTATAATTCTAGTGTAATATCATATATAATATCATAATTCCATCCTTTATACGTCCCACAAATGGTATTTAACGAATCAAATCACTTTGAGGGGGCGGTAGTCCACACTTCCTTAAATGAAGATATCGCGTTTACCCATAATGGGAACCATAAAGGTATGCCCAAAATGAAAAATACAGAAGTTTAAGGAAAACATAAACATATTATATATCATATATAAATATAGTGTCATATTAATGGCCACCTTTAAAGGTGTTAAAAGAATGTTGAACAATCATCGTTTCGGGAGGCAGAAATTCACCATCCACGGAAACAGTATGTTCTTTACCCATTAGTAGTAGGTGTGTGTAAGTTTAGCTCGAATAATTCTTATAAAAACATCCTATTATATTGAAGATACTGTAGTTGTTACAAAACAAATGAATAAAATAAGTTTAGGGGGTTGGAGAAGCAAAATAAAACAAAAGGACTCAAGTGAAGACATTACCTTAAAATCGGGTAACTTCCTTTGGTTTGAGATCAAAGGCTTCCTTGGGAAGACTTCTGCCCAAAGTGAGGATTCAAGGAGTAATAGAGGGACTTGGAGAGACAAAATGGGAAGGGGTTGGCCGAGCCAAAGGCTTTGGAAGTGTGGGTAAAGAGGTAGAGGTGGGGGCCTTTTATAAGAGGAGAGAAGGGGAACTCTTGGAAAGTAAAGAAATGATACTTTATTTTAAAATGATTTTCGGATTCAAAAGGTACCACATTGATATAATTAGAGGATAAGGTGATAAGGGTTCGAAATATACCCACCCAATAGGTTTTGGACATGTGTAGGTCTTAGATTTTACATTATCTTTCCATTTTATTTAAATCATCAAATAATGAGGTCATCGCTGCATCATTATGATGTCATAAATAATTTAATTTATTTAATGTCTAAAATTATAAAAAAAATACTATGATATAGAAAATCTTTTTAGATTTCAAATGAATATTTATAGTCCAAATGATTATTTATGTAGAAAAAATGAAAAAAAATTTACTTAGGTGATATAGTCTTTGTTACATTTAACATTCTTTAAAAAATAAAAAGATAAAAAGTCACATTCTCACAAAAGTGATTTCATGGGGCCCCCAAGTTTGGCACAAGGAATACCATCATCGGCCATGAGACAACCAGTAGCCTCAGGACACATTTTGGTGTCATTTTATATTATTATGATATTATTTTGTTATCCTTAACTACCCGATTACTCATTAATCAAGATAATTAAAGATAATTAACGTCGTTACTATTTATAATGTCCAAAAATAAAAGAGTCTTAATTAAATAATTTGGACCTTCTGATTCCAAATATGTAATCCATTTTACCAAATTCCAAACACATAAATTGCAATAATTGATTTAAAAATAATTCACGTTGTTAAAACAAATAGCGTATTTTTTTGAAACAATATCTATGAAAACCTTGACATTAGTTTATGACCAATTTCAAAGTGAAATTAATGATAATGACCACAATTGTATTAAATGGTAAAAATATATTCATATTAAACTTTAAGACCAATTAAAAATATAATCTAACCATATAATTAAATTAAATGAAAAAGCAGTTTTGATGTAAAATGCAGTATTTTTCACTATTCATTAAAAAAATGAACATTGTCAGAAAAATACCAAAAATTTATCCAATGTAAATTTTAATGTCCCAATAATAATTAATATGTTTTTTTGACAAATATAGATTATAAAATTGTCAAAAGTTTTATTTAAAAATGGTTTTCCATCAAAAGGCAGTAAAACAATCTTGTAAGAATATTAGTGTATTCCATGCTTAAGATTGGATTTATTTTCATTTTAAGCCTCTAAAACACTATCTAATTCATTAATAGACATAGATAAAAATATCTATTGTTCATTACTTAATTGGGATGTTACATCCTTCCCCCCTTTAGAAAATTGCATCCCCTCAATTTATTTACTTATCAAATAAATGGGGGTACTTATCCCTCATTGCATTTTCAGATTCCCATGTTGCCTATTCCATCATGTGGTTTTTCCACAAAACCTTTACCTGATTAATCACCTTATTCTGTAACACTTGTTTCCCATGGTCAAGAATCTGGATCGGTTGTTCCTCATAAGATAGGTTCTTTTCCAGCTGAACTACCTCTGGAATCAAAACATGAGATGGATCTTGCATGTACTTTCTCAGCATCGAAACATGAAAAACCTTGTGTACCTGAGATAAACTCGGAGGTAAAGCCACTTGGTAAGCAACTGATCAAACTCTCACCATAATTTCAAATGGTCCAATGAACTTTGGACACAGCTTTCCTTTCTTACCAAATCGCATCACACTTTTCCATGGTGATACTTTGAAAAAAACATGATCACCTACCTCAAAAGAGATATCCTTCCTCCTGTTGTCCGCATAACTCTTCTGCCTACTCTGAGTTGTTCTCATGTGTTTCTGTATCATCTGAACTTTTTCTGCCAACTCTTCTACCAATTCTGGTCCCATCAACTTCCTTTCACCCACTTCATCCCAGAAAGCTAGAGTTCGACACCGCTTCCCATATAAGGCCTCAAATGGTGCCATCTGTATACTGGAATGAAAACTGTTATTATATGAAAATTCAACCAAAGAAAGATGTTGGTCCCAACTTCCCTGATAATCCATCAAACAAGCTCGTAGCATATCCTCCAAGGTCTGAATTGTTTATTCTGAATTCCAATCTGATTGAGGATCAAAAATTGTACTAAAATTTAATTCAGTACCCAATGACTTCTGAAGGCCTTTCCAAAAGTTAGAAGTGAACCTGGGATCACGGTCAGATACAATGGAGAGAGGAACTCCATGTAACATGTCTATCTCTTTAAGATACAAACGGGAAAGTTGATCTAGGGAAAAAGTATCCCGTATAGCAAGGAAATGAGCAGATTTGGTCAAGCGATTAATAATAACCCAGATTGCATTATTATCTCAAGATGTCTTCGGTAATCCCACAACAAAGTCCATGGATATATTCTCCCATTTCCACTCTGGCACTGGTAAAGGCTGAAGCATCCCGTTCGGTAACTACCGCTCTGCTTTAACCTGCTGACAAGTCAAACACTTCACAATAAAATCAACAATATCTCTTTTCATTCCATCCCACCAGTAATACTCCCGCAGATCTCTTTACATCTTAGTACTGCCAGGATAAACTGAAAACGGAGAACTATGAGCTTCACATAACAAATCTCTCTTCAACTGTGAATCACAAGTAAAACACAATCTCTTCCCAAATCTCAAAACACAATCATTATCAATGTTGAATTCAGGAAAATTACACTTCTAAACCAGCTCTACCTTTTTCTGCAACTCACTGTCTGGCTTCTGTTCTTGCTTGATTCTGTCTGATAGATATGATCTCACTGATACCTGAAACAAAACAGAATAACATCCTGCACCAACAACTTCTATGCCAAAGTTCATTAAATCCTTAACCAAAAGATCACGTTCCAAACGCAACATTGCTAATGAAGCATTACTTTTTCGACTCAAAGCATCAGCCAGTTTATTTGCTTTTCCCGGATGGTAATGAATTGTACAATCATAATCCTTGATTAATTCTATCCATCTCCTTTGTCTCTTGTTCATTTATTTTTGAGTGAATATATACATTAAACTTTTTTGATCGGTATATATTTCACACTTTACTCCATACAAATGATGCCTCCAAATTTTTAAAGCAAAAACAACAGCAGCTAATTCCAAATCATGTGTAGGGTAATTTACCTCATGAGTTTTCAACTGTTGTGAAGCATAAGCAATTACCCGATCATTCTGCATTAAGAAACAACCAAGTCCTTTCAATGAAGCATCACTGTATATAACAAAATCACCATTTCTGGAAGGTAGTGCCAAAACTGGAGCATTCACCAATCTTTTTTTCAGTTCCTGAAAACAATCATCACATTCTTTTTTCCAGATAAACTTAACACCCTTCCAAGTTAGCTTAGTCATTGGACTGGATAACCGTGAAAAATTTCTAACAAACCTTCGGTAATAGCCTGCCAAACTAATGAAACTACGAATCTCTGTTACATTTGTGGGTCTTGGCCATTTTTCAACAACCTTCGTTTTTTCAGGATCAACGGTTATCCCATCTTTAGAAACAATGTGACCAAGGAAAGAAATTTGTTGCAACCAAAACTCGCACTTGCTGAATTTTCCTTACATTTTATTTTCTTTTAAGGTTTTCAAAATAACCCGTAAATGTCTTTCATGATCTTATTTACTTTTCGAAAACACCAAAATATCATCAATGAAAACCACCACAAACTTATCCACGAACTCATGGAAAATTCTATTCATTAAGTCCATGAATCCAGCAGGTTCATTGGTTAGCCCAAAAGGCATTACTACAAATTCATAATGGCCATATCTTATACGAAACGCAGTCTTCGGAATATCTGCTTCCTTTAACTTTAGCTGATGGTACCCCGATCTCAGGTCAATCTTTGAAAAATACTGAGCTCTCTGGAGCTGATCAAACAAATCATCGATATGAGGCAAAGGATATTTGTTCTTAACAGTGATATTATTCAAGGCCCTATAATCAATGCAAAGTCTCAAAGAACCATCTTTCTTTTTAACAAATAAAACAGGATCACCCCATGGTGAAGTGCTAGGTCGAATGAAACCTTTCTCTAATAACTCCCACAATTGTTTCTTTAACTATAAAAGTTCAACTTGAGCCATTAGATAAGGGGGTTTTGAAATTGGATTAGCATCAGGAACTAAGTCACCAATAAATTCAACTTCCCGATCTGGTATTATTGCAGGAAACTCATCAGGAAAAACATCAGGATAATCATTTACCACTAGCACATCATTAATCTGAACAGTTCCTTTATTTTCAACGATGTGTGCAAGGTAACATTCATTTCCATCTTTTACGAGTTTCCCGGCCTCTTGATATGTTATCAATAGTAAGGGTTAATTCTTGTACACAAAATGAAAGTCTTTATAAAAAAACTTCTTTAGCTCTACAGTCAATCTTAGCATGGTAAATAGAGAGCCAATCCATACCCAAGATAACATCAAACTCTACTAGAGGTAAAACAATAAGGTTTGCGAGTAGGTTATTTCCACGGATAAGAATAAGAAGATTCTTTGTTTTTGCCTCAACATTTCCCCCATGTGTTTTTACCAAAAGTTCAAGAGTCATTTCTTGAGATGGTATTCTGATTTTACTAGAAATGTTTTTAGAGATGATGAAATGTGTAGACCCCGAATCAAACAACACACTGGCATAATCCGAAAAAACAAAGTACCTGATACAACTTGATTTGTAGGCCCGACATCTGCTGAAGTAGTTGCAAAGGATTTCACCACCCCTTTTTTCTTGTAGTCTAACTGCTTCCCATCACTCAAGATCTTTGTCGGACACTCGTTTGCACAATGACCCATCACATTGCACTTATAACATTTCACTAATTGTAAATCAAATTTAGTCTTACCATCAACCTGAACTTTTTCAGTGCAATCACGAGCCTTATGTACCATCTTACCGCATCAGTATCACTTTCTAGAATTCAGAATACATTCCCCAGCATGCCTTTTAACACATTTATCACAAACTGGAAACTTAGTTTTCTTACCATTATTCTTTTTTGAAGAATTCTTCCCTTTCTCCTGCCACCTCGGTCTCTTCTTCTGCTGGTTGTTATAGAACACTTGATCGTCGGCAAACTCCATTTCCACCTTCTCAGCACATCGAAAAAGCTTTTCATAACTTTTAAACTCATGAGAAGCTAAAGCCCTTTGATATTTTGGCTTTAATCCTGAGTAAAAACGATTGATTTTACTGTCAAGGTCTCGGATAAAATTTGGAGCATACCTTTCCAATCGAGTGAACCTCTTTTCATAGGCAGCCACTGAGTCTTACTCTTGCCTCAATTCCAAGAATTTCTTTTCCATCCTAAGTCGAACAGCCTTAGGAAAATACTTCTCAAGAAACATACCTTTGAATTCATCCCAGTCAAGAGAATCAATCTCATCGGCATCCCTGATATTTTTAACCATAGACCACCACTGATCTGCCTAACCCTCCAAACGGTAAATAGCAAGACTAAACTTTTGATTGTCTGAACACCCCATGGCATCGAAAATCTTCTCCAGTGCTTTAATCCACCCTTCAGCTAGAACATGGTCAGATGATCCTCTGAATGATGGGGGATGTTGCCTCATAAAATGTTCCACCACTGACATGTTCCTCTGCGGTTGATCTGGATGATCTCGTGCATGGATACCACCACCATTTATCGTTTGAGTCAACTGCACCATTACTGCAACAAACTGTTTAGTTCCAATTCCGACCATCTCAGGATGCTGATTCGGAAGGTTATTTCCTTCTGTATGCCTTCCTAGCACTGCTTCCCTATTTTCTCTGCGGGAAACCATTCTGAACCAACATGTCTTAGATGAAGCAACATGGTAATATTCAAATGCAATATCATTTCAAAAAAATATATTTTTGGATAATCATTTAATAAAATTCTAACTCCTAAAGTTATCTAAACCGACCTTTGATACCAACTATAAGGCCCCAGCCTTAAACCTTACTTAATCTTGAGTTATTACAAGATTACACATTGAGGATCTTTTCAGGTTTAGAGTTTTAGAGAATTAGATCATAAAACTTTCATTACATTACACATTTAAACAAAGTGGTTACATAAAGATAATATTCATTTTTCCCATCAACAGAACATATCTAAAATAAAACATGGATTCTTTCTTGATACTTCCTTGACACTATCATCATATCATATACCTTTCCCTTGACCTGTGAAAAAATTTTCAAAAAATGACTTGGGATGAGCATAAAAAGCTCAGTATGGGTTATAAAAATATGGAAAGGAAACATATGTTCATATATATATAAGAATGAAGTCATACATTACCCATAAAAAACAATCACTTTAACATACCTCATCAAATCATGAATAAATAATAGAAATAATAAGACATAAACGTAACTTGAGGCATTCATAACATTCTTACATAGGGAGTAACCCTCTTGTTTACGTTTGGAATACCCATCACAGTATATTCCCTAAATCTGTTTGGAGAAACCTTAACGTTTCACTCCTTCACGTTACCCAATGCATTGGAGAGCTATATCAGGCTCACCCGCCCTTAGTTTATCACGAAACCACCCATCTTCATAATAATTCCCAAGAACCATAATATAATCGTATCACATAAAACATGCAAAAAGGAAACATACCATTTCCACATTTCAATCACAAGATATCAATACAACACATTGATATAATAAAAACATTATGAAAACCATTTTCCATACCAAAATAAAAGAAAAGTAAAACATGGTATTTATTTTTATTTTAAAAAGAAGGTATGGCTTGTAGAGGAAGCCGAAACTCAAATAATAGTCACGGCGGCAGAGAAGTCGTTGTCGCCGCATACGTACGACAAAAACATTCCCTTTTGTTGTTTAGTAAACGCTTTGTATAAAAAATATTCCTTTTGAATAAATGTAAAAGTCGAAGGGGTTTATACACCGTATAAAAGAAGGTTGTGTATAAAACAAAATATGCCTCAATGAAAGGAGATTGAGACGAAGTCCCATACCTCGGGTCCGACATGACTCGGTCGTTCTTTAATCTCCTAAATAATAAACTTGAGTTAATTTCTACTTTTTTATGAACCTTTTTCATGTTAATTATTCCTTTTATATCACTTATTTCCATGTCATGAACACTATGTAATTATTTGAGTTAATAACGGTCATTTTAACGATCATTGGTACTTGAGTAAAAAATAAACCCTTTATAATTACAAGTTTTTCATGTATCCATTATATCCAGAATGGTATTCATGATGTAGATATCATATATTTCATATATATCCAGTACATGCATGCATTTATAATATTACATAATCATTTAGAGGTAAGAAATGAAATGCACCGTTCATGGAGACGGTAAGCCGTACGTATGCATGAACGCTACTTTCATTTCTATTTAGTATTTTATAGAATGGAATCATAATGATATAAAGGTATATTATAATTCCAGTGTAATATAATATATAATATCATAACTCCATCCTTTATACATCCCACATATGTTATTTAACGAATCAAATCACTTTGAGGGGGCGGTAGTCCGCACTTCCTTAAATGAAGATATCGCATTTACCCATAATAGGAACCATAAAGGTATGCCAAAAATGAAAAATACAGAAGTTTAAAGAAAACATAAACATATTATATATCATATATAAATATACTATCATATTAATGGCCACCTTTGAAGGTTTTAAAATAATGTTGAACAATCATCGTTTCGGGAGGCAGAAATTCGCCATCCACGGAAACAGTATGTTCTTTAACCATTAGTAGTAGGTGTGTGTAAGTGTATCTCGAATCATTGTTATAAAAACATCCTATTATATTGAATATAATGGAGTTGTTACAAAAGAAATGAATAAAAAGAGTTTAGGGGGTTGGAGAAGCAAAATAAAACAAAAGGACTCAAGTGAAGACATTACCTTAAAATCGGGTAACTTCCTTTGGTTTGAGCTCAAAGGCTTCCTTGGTAAGACTTCTGCCCAAAGTGAGGCTTCAAGGAGTAATAGAGGGATTTGTAGAGACAAAATGGGAAGGGTTTGGCCGAGCCAAAGGCTTTGGAAGTGTGGGTAAGGAGGTAGATGTGGGGGCCTTTTATAAGAGGAGAGGAGGGGCACTCTTGGAAAGTAAAGAAATGATACTTTATTTTAAAATGATTTTCGGATTCAAAAGGTACCACATTGATATAATTAGAGGATAAGGTGATAAGGGTTCTAAATATACCCACCCAATAGGTTTTGGACATGTGTAGGTCTTAGAGTTTACATTATCTTTCCATTTTATTTAAATCGTCAAATAATGAGTTCATCATTGCATCATTATGATGTCATAAATAATTTAATTTATTTAATGTCTAAAATTATAACAAAATACCATGATATAGAAAATCTTTTTAGCTTTCCAATGACTATTTATAGTCCAAAAGATCATTTATGTATTCAAAATTAAAAATATTTTACTTAGGTGATACAGTCTTTGTTACATTTAACATTCTTTAAAAAATAAAAAGATAAAAAGTCACTTTCTCACAAAAGTGATTTCATGGGGCCCCCAAGTTTGACACAAGGCATCCCATGGTCGGCCATGAGACAACACGTAGCCGTAGAACACATTTTGGTGTCATTTTTTATTATTATGATATTATTTTATTATCCTTAACTACCCAATTACTCATTAATCAAGATAATTAAAGATAATTACCGTCGTTACTATTCATAATGTCCAAAAAAAGAGTCTTAATTACATAATTCGGACCTTCTGATTCCAAATATGTAATAAATTTTACCAAATTGCAAAAAAATAAATTGAAATTATTTATTTAAAAATAATTCCCATTGTCAAAACAAATAGCGGGTTTTTTTGAAACAATATCTATGAAAAGTTTGGCATTAGTTTATGACCAATTTCAAAGTAAAATTAATCCTAATGACCACCATTGGATTAAATGGTAAAAATATATTTAGATTACACTTTAAGACCAATTAAAAATATAATCTAACCATATAATTAAATTAAATGAAAAAGCAGTTTTGATGTAAAATGCAGTATTTTCACTATTCATTAAAAAATGAACATTGTCAGAAAAATACCAAAAATTTATCCAATGTAAATTTCAATATCCCAATCATAATAAATATGTTTATTTTGACAAATATAGATTATAAAATTGTAAAAAGTTTGATTTAAAAAGGGTTTTCCATCAAAAGGCAGTAAAACAATCTTTTAAGAATATTAGTGTATTCCATGCTTAAGATTGGATTTATTTTAATTTTATGCCTCTAAAACACTATATAATTCATTAATAGACATAGATAAAAATTTCTATTATTCATTACTTACTTGGTATGTTACAAGTATTTTTTAAAAAATAGTTAAAATTGATTTCTTTTGTCATTTTATGAATGATATACTTTTCTAACAAAAGTGTGAAAGTAAAGTTTCTTTTACTTATATGGAATGATGGGAATTTGGAAACATCATAAAAATTAAATTTATTAAAGATTAATTTAAATTTTTATGAGGATGTTAAGAATAAATATTTCCCATTAATATTTATGAAATTTTTAGTCTACTAAAACTAAATTTCAAAGTGAAAATGATATTTTCTAAAAATAATATTATAATGTTTTATTTATTTAGTAATTTTATTAATCAATGAAAAAACCATTTATTTTACTTATTAACCACTCGGAATATGTTTTAATTATACCACCATTTGGAAAATTTTCCTAATTTTGATAATTAGATATTACATTTAATCTAGATCAAAATATTCTTTGAATCATGGATATGATTATCACTTAACCTATATATTGTTTGTATATACAGTGTAATACATTGAATGTATTTTATTGATTGATAAATATATATTAATTTTTCAATATGGTTATTTTTTGATAAATAATTTTATTAAAATTTTAAATTGACCATTCAATATCCAAGTAATGAATTGGACATGTATTTCTAGATGGGGCTTAACATTATATTTCTCCTTGATGCATTAGCATATCTTTTAAGACAAATCAGTAAGCTAGTATTAAATGGTTTTTTTACTAGTCATAGTTTTAAATTTTCTTAACAGAAGACCTCCTTGGTATATATAATATTAAATCTGAGATCATTGATTCCAATATTAATCATTTCTATCATTGTGAATTTAGTTATTATTATCCGGATGTTATTGCATTAATATTATACATGGAATCATTTTGTGATCATGTTATAGAATAATGGGTTTTTACTTAACTTATTTACCATTCCATATTGATTAATAATTATTTATTCATGATTTTTTCCATTACATAACTCTTAATAAGATTAATAGATCACACTTTTTTTGGTTTTATATTTTCCCAGGATATGAAGAATGATATTATGAATAATAACATGGTTGAAAGAATTTTTTTATGATATTTATTTTATATTTCAAACTTGATATGGGAATCAAGTATATATCCAACTCCTTAATATTACAAATCTAATTGTTCCTTTGTAATGTAATTACATGAACTTCAGGAAAATATAATAAATACGACATCATCTCTAGGTTATTGAAGTTGGGGTAGTTATAGTTGGTATTAAAGAAAGTTTAGTGTAAACTTTGGGAACTAGATTTTAAATATACATAAAAAACATGAGAATTATGATAATCCATTAGAGTATTGGATAAATTTTACCATTATCAATATTTAATTATATGGATAAATTTTCCTAATGATTATGAGCTAACTCATTGTCTGACATTATTTAGAGATGGAACCGAACAGACACAATAGAATAAAAAACTATAGAAAATGCTAAGATTTAAAAAATGAGAAAACCAATATATATGGTGTTAGAACTAACTAGATCATGAATATAATAGGGTAGTTTATTTATGTTATGAAAAATAAGATTTCCAGTATTTAACAATCCATTGTTCCATAGCGTGGTTTTTCTATATTGTATCTCTTCATGTGACTAAATCCTCCATGTTTTAATAAAATTACTAATACATTTTATGCTATTTATTTGATTAAATAAATAAAAATTATATTATAACAATTGGGATGTAATTAAAGTGAAAATGTTATATCATATGTTTATTATTTAAATAGATATTTCGATCCATGGTGGTCATTGATCCAAATCACTAAAGATGATCAAGAAAGTGAAAGTATGGAATATAGATTTTCAAAAATGATTTTCATTAATATATACTTCCCACAATAATGATAAGATGACATGGAGAATAAAAAAGAATAAAATGTAGATGTGTATGAGGTTATCTTTATAATATTATCCAATTATGGTATAGTCTACATACATAATCTGGAAACCATGATTGATCATTAAATTGAGGGGATTAAGACGAGTCTCTAGAAGAGAACTAGATTCCCAAATATCTCTATCATATGATGATATAGTATCATGTTCCATTAAGTTGTATATGTAACATTATACCTTTTACATATTTAGGGGAAATAAATATAATAGATACTTGCTGAGAACCAATAGAAATGGAACCCGTTTAAGATTATAAATTAAATGATGAAATTTAGGTCATTTAAAAATTATGAAATAAAACATATTTAAAAATGATTGAATTAATGGGAAGTTTAATACAATTTTGGAGACAAGGGATATATAACTAATTATTGTAAAGAAAAAGAAGAAAACACTACTAATCCATACTTTATATTTGAATAAATTTTGCATTAATCAACCATGTTCCCCAAGAACCAGTGAAACATATCACATAAGAAGCCAAGGGGAGAAGGTGAATCTTTTTATATTACTATAGATGAATTAGAATGAATAAAGTGATTATATTTTTGGAATTATGGACTAAATAAATGATATTTTGGTTATAATAATCATGATATATATAATGGTTTTTCTTTATTGGACTTCTTTATGTATTTGAATGAATATTTTCAATGGTACTAATAACCAAGAAAGGGAAAATGATTTAGTTGTAAAGTGATATTTTTGAATAACATATAAATAAGGGAGAGAAAAGTCTTACTATTTCATATTTGTTGAGTGAATAAGGTTTTTTGGGTAATGTTAATATTTTCACCAATGAAGTGAATGGTATAGCTTTGATGACTATGAAAATGGGAATTTATTTTAAGAAAATGTAATTTATGATGGATGTTATTGATTATTTGGATTTATGGGATATATGAAAAAATGATATATTTATTTTTTAATTAGTTCATTAGTGTATGTGAACTTGGTAAAAATATTTATAGATTATGACATAATGAAAGTATATATTCTTCCTTGGATAATTATTTGATCAAATGTTTGTGTTTAGAGTATCATCAGTAATATTTTTAGGAGTTTTAAGGTCAAAAAATTATGGAATGGATTATGTTGAATTTTAGATATTATTTTTTAGTTTAAAGTTTGTTTTATCAAATTTGATGGCATGTTATAACCATTTTAGTAAATAATTAGAGGACTGATTTATTTTTATGGATATTATTGTTCATTAAATGTGCTTCTGATTTTAAATATGTTCATACCAAATATCCATTTTATAATGTATGATATGATGTGGAAATTGATTGAAACACAACCAAATAATGTGGTTGTTCCTATGAAATATAAAAAATAAATTTAATTTTTAATCTCAAGTAATTTATCTCTATAGTAAAATAATCCCTCAATATTTGGAATATGACATTGATATAAAAATGAAACATGTTTACCTTTCTTACTATGAAATCAGTGGTCCTTTAACCCATAATAGATTTATGTGTTTTTGTTGATAAATATATAATTAACATGTTCTCTATTACTTACTATTAATCATGGTAATTATTTTTCTCTTTAATTTCCATATTTAATATTTCCACTTATTTTCTTCTATTTGGAATCCTTATTTTATAGTGACATTTGTACTTACCATTATCTATATTCAAGGGGATGTTTCATTAAATCATTATATGAGGTGGGTTATCTGATTTAAAACATTTGATTATAATTTCAATTTAACATTATGAAAATGAAATGTTTTAAAGAGGGATAATTTGACCTCCCATTATTTTAAAAGAAGAACATTATTTTTTATAGTACACCCAAATTGAAAAACTAAGCTCAAATGAATTACAAAATATTATTATTTTAATAGGACCATAATGAGGTAGATATTACATTAGGGGGTATGAAGATGATTTAATTAAATATTAAATATATATAAATTTAATACTTAATATTAATATATTGATAAATGCTTACTAAATTAACTAAACTTTTTTGGGAAAGTTATTATATTAATCAAAATTATATTTTCTTCAAATACTGTTATTATTTATTTTGAATAATAAATATTGTAATTAATTTTTAGAAAAATTATATTATTTTATAAGATGATATTATTTATTAAATTATATTATAAAAATTTGGTAATGGTGAAATTTTGTTATATTTTTTGAAAATATTTTTTTATTGAATTGTGAAAAATACCATTTTTTGTAAAAATTTCATTTTACTTTTACTAAAAGGAATAATTATATATTAAATTTAATATAAATTAAACATAAGTGTTATTTAATTATATATAATATAGTTAACATCTTTTTAATCATCATTATTCTTGATTTTGATATAAGTAATTTTTTGGGTTTAAGAACACATTTTTCAAAAAATAGTTTATCATTTCATTTCTTCCATGTATAAAAAATAGAAATTTCTTCCACATTAATTAATATAAGTTTGAATAATGAATTATAAATTTTTAATTCGGTGGTATAAATTTGGTAAATACTTCCATTTAGTGTTTGAAAATTATGAATAGTTACTTCAATAATTTTATTACCACGGTGAAAGGTTAAATCAAGTAATTAAGGTTAATAATAAAATGATAAAGGCCAAACAGTTACCCTGTAACATTCAAATTTTTTTTCAGTGATTAAAAATAATCCATAATCATTGTAATTTAGAATATATTTACTTTTTTTTGTTCCATTTTGACTTGTTATTAAACTTTGATATTATTTTCTAAAAATAAATGTAAAAAAAATCACCCAGGTATGGATCCTTTAATTTTAAGTCTAATTATTTATTTTGGACCTTATTTGAATGACTAATGGTTTGATGGTGGTACCAAGGATATTTGGAGCTTTTTTGGAGCTCGGAACCAACATTTTTAGAAAAATATACATGTCTAATGGTTTAGAGTAAACCATACGAGAAGGCTACACGGTTAGAGAAATCTGTATGGATGGTGACATCTTGTACAGAGCCTTACCGCACGGTTGGTTCCTGGATTCCCTAACTATGCGACCTAACCATGAATGTTACCTTTAAATCCCAGGTATGTATTCACAGTTATAGCATAGTTTTGAAAACCATATTGCGAAACCGTGCAAAAAATATTTTATGGGTAAAATTCCATTTTTCTATTAATAATCTAATTAAGAAATCCCTTCTTCCCCAACATGAGATCCAACTAGAGAACCTCCATTTTATCTTATTTGGGATATATTTAAATGACTAAGCTAGGTATTGAAATATCTTCTTCATCCATCATTCGACTAGGCTTCCCTTAATCATGTTGGATGCACAACCGTAAGTAATCAAGTCCGTTTAAGCCTTTATTTGTCTCTCTTGCTCTTGACCTAGTTATCAAGGCATGACATTTTTTCCATTTTTCTAAAATATACTCTATTATAATCTGAATCCGTGGCCAATATCTTATTATTAGAGTCATACGACCTTAAGGTGGGTGGTCTATAACTCATCCCTAAATTTTATTTATTTTGGAATTATTATGTGGGGCCCCCAATTTAATTGGGCGTTGTTTCCTGAATTTATATGGCATCTTTATATATATTAGATTCATATCATTATTCTCTTTCCAAATATGTGATTACATATAGGTGTTTACTCCCATAATGCTCAACATCCCATGTAGGATGTTTTGACCTAATTTTTGTTTTTTTGTTTTTACACGTTTGAGCCGTCGTTCAGGTATTCCTTGGCATGAACTTCCTAGTGAAATCTTTTCTAAATTAAATGGATTGACTTATATTGTGAATTTAATAAATGAAGGTACCATGTATTCTCATCACATAAATTTCCTAAAGTATGTTATTCAATTTATAATTAAATGTGAATGGGAAATTATCACATATACTAAGTATATGACTTGACTAGATTAAATGTGAATGATTAATAGGTTTCATGTCCCTATCACCACTTACCACATTAATGGAAGGTAGGGGAATGAAATCTAATTAGTGAATATACATTAAATGCAATTAATAAAAGTTTAATTCTACTTGGATTTGTCAAACTAATGAAAGGAAAGTCTTGATCCAAATAGACTTATTGATTAATTACTACTTGATTAAAAGGTTTCATGCTACTGGACCTTATCACACAAATGAAATGGAAGGATTGAACCAAAAGAAAGTGTTGATTAATTATGACTTGATAAAAAGTCTTCATGCTACTTGACCTTATCAAACTAATGAAAGGTGAGTCTTGAACTAAATTTAATATTACATGACTTCAGAATTAAACAGGAATGTCCTGACTCGAGCTCACCTTGGATTCTTATTGGGGAATTTATTGAGAACGAGGGAACCCCATTCTGATTAATGGATTTGGATTGATTAGGTTGAGACCCATCTCGATCCCGATCCTTATTTGTTATTTGGATGCCTGATATGACACTGTAGGATCCCTTCAATATCATTATAGGATGACTTGGATACAATACATGGATCCAACATTGATAAGTTGGTGCCATGGTTAAATCCCATAAGGCCCAGTCATCTCTTAGCCCCGTTTTACCTTGGATGATATCCTTAGACTCAGTAGGTGTCTTATTGTGGAATTCCTTGGACTATTCTCTCTAGATTTCACTCTTACCCTTAGCCAGGCTACAATTACTACTGAGTTGGTGACACTTGAGGTCTATGTTTCCTTGGTTATTACCTTGGAACATTATTATTAAATGTCATTACTAGTTTCCTTGTCATAAATTGGTACCTTAACTATTGATAACAAGGATTTTTTTTAAAAATTGGTAATAATAAACTAATGGAATGGTTATGTTCAGATTCCATCTGAGGGCTGAAGAATGTACTTGAGTATTTAGTTACATTGTATGGATTTTCTTTATACAAGCATGCTTGCACACAGTTACATTTCCATTACATGGGATGGATGTTATAGACTCCATTGGTGGTGGCCCACTAATATTTATCTCACACCTTCTCTAGGTGTCGTTTGGTACCTAAAGTAGATTACATGGTTTCAGGTATTGACAATGGGAAGAATATGTCTTTAGACACACAATTTTATGGTATTTAATTTGGAGAATGATAGAAGATGATTGATATAGAGCTCAAAATGCTTGGGATAGTATTTGATATCCTTTATACTTATTTGGAACATGTTATTATAACTGTATTTTATCCATGTCATCTAGTTTTCTAGAGACATGACATATCATCAGTTATTGAATTATATTCTAGTTATTCCTGTTATTGTAATTTTTTTCTCTATTTTCCATTGTGCCTTCTATTTACTTATATTGATTACACTATTTACCTCTGTTTATAATTATCTAGTGCACTAAACTCTAGAAATGAGGGTGCAATCTCCCCACATACACACCCTAGGATGTCACTACTTGTCAAAATCCTCTGGTGTTTTGGGAGATGTTTTTGAGGCCATGTGGACCATTGGGATCAGGGGACCTATTAAGTGGCATTTGGGTATGTGACATCACAATGTGTTATTAGAGGAGTTCATTTTCTTGCCTTACTACTTGGAGATAATAGTCAGGAAATTATGAATAATGGGAACAAGGGCACAAGCTGTGCTTGGGAATATCGAACCTATGTTTGGTGTAAATGCCAAGTTACCCAAAATATAAATTCCGATATGTTTTTCCTATTACATTTGATATTATTTTACCATTGGGTAATGCACATACTGTGTAGAGATGTTGTTTATTATTCTCATTGACAATTTATTTCATCCTTGGAATTATTAAATAAGATAAAGGAGTATAATACCTACACCATTATAGGCACCTAGAATTCTCATGTCATTCATATTTCCATGCCATATAGGTGCATTCCATTACTTGTGTGGTTTTATATTCCTGTGATTGTTGAGTGGTGTTGTGATAGTTAGCTTATACTTGATTAACTCTGATTATAGTTGATTGGTTGCCTCTATCAATTCATGAGGTGTACACACCCTCATTTGTTGGGAAGTGTAATTTATCAAGTTGAGCTAATATGCTATAAATAAATTGGTGTCATTTCCATTGATTGGTGTATGGTCACTGATTCACAGGAAATGGATATCCATTATAAAGTGAATCATGACATCTAAAATGAATTTGTTTCATATCCTTATCCCTCCTTGTATTATTTATGAAATATAAAGGAATGAACATCGTAATTAAATTTAAAATGAAATGAAACATTTACTCAAGGACTTACTAGTACATAGCCATCTAAGCTGATAGTAGGGGTAGTATTCCTTGGGTGGTGAGTTTTCTTACATTCAACCTCTGCAAGTGATGCTATATTTTTACTTAAAGATTTTTTTGAGGCATGTTATTGTAATTTTTATACCAATGGAACCATGATATCTTTATATCGTATTCCAGGAAGGTGGAAACAATTATGCACCAGATGTGGTTGAACATGAGACACCAGTTTAACCTCTAGGATTTCCACATGAGGCACCACCTGTTTTACCTAAATTGGGAACTATAGCCCATGTTTACGATAGTTTCCTCTATATGATTCATTCCTTTCATGGTGTTACATGAGTTGCACCTACAATGGATGATCTAACTTGTGAGTTTCCATAGTAGTATCCTCCTAATTTCTCAGTGGATTGTGGTCCGAAGGATACTGAGTCTTAGTTAGAGGTCACCCTATAGACCTTTGAGCATCTGGAGACACCTCCATAGTGGAATTTCAAGCTTGAAACATACATTCTTTGGGATTCAAACAAGCATTGGTGGGATGTGATTACTCAGATTGGTCATCATCAGGGAATGTAATGGGTTGATTTATATACTTTCTTTTATGAGAAATTCCTTCCTCAAATGATGAGAGCTGATAAATTTAGAGAGTTTATGAATCTATAATAGGGATCTATGTCAGTTATGCAGTATTCAACATGGTTCATAGAGTTAAATTGTTTTCAGAACACTTATCTGGTGAAGAGATTTCATGTGCTATATGTTTTGAGGATGGGCCCCAATACACTATCCATATGCATGTGAATGTCTTTCGCTCACATAATTTTTCTAATATAGTCAATCAAGATATTATCACTGAGAGAAATATCAAGGAATAAAATAGAACTAGGTATAGAGGATCAGTGCTGAGGTTGTCCATTAGTTCTTCTAGATGTAGGAAACATTCCCTTGATCCTTTAAGTAAGGGAAGTTATTGCTTAAGTATCCTATTTTATAGCTCAGTAGTGTGTCATCAGTGTGGAAGATGTGGGTAGTAGAAGACTTAATGTGATAGAAACTAAATGGAGTGACAAGCTTGAGACTCTATGGGGAATCTTCAATGTTTCTACATGACTTTTCCACCATCTTCGAGTGAAAAAGTATTCACACATAATCTACCTTTATGAGAGAGTTTTTTAGGCCATTTCAAGCATGGAGTTAGAATAGCACCAGTTGGTCTGGATGAGGAGGAGGTTGTGATCATAGTATCCATACCCCATATCACTGCCAGCGCTAGTAGAGCAGTTTTTATTGAGGTAGTCTATCTTTTGAACAGGTTCATGGACCAAAAAAGTTTCATGCACTAAAATGGATACTTGAGGATCAGGAAGAGAGACCATCTAAAGTATGAGGGACTATTAAAGTAACCTCTACTATAGTATCAACTGTATTTGATAATTATTCAGGGTTTTGACAAAAATTAGATTGGAGTTTATGAAAGACTTTCATGCCTCTCAGTGGGTAGTTCATCTAGAAATCTCAAAGATGTACAGAGACATGTGACACCATTATTGATAGGATGTGAAGAAATGTCAGATATCAGGCTTTATCACAATGTGTTCCACATATCAGTAGTTTAAGGCAGAACACAAGAGACCTTCAAGCCTATTACAATGGATTCCAGTACTGTAATGGTAATGGGAATATGTTTCCATGGACATTGTATTTGGTGAGCCTAGGTTTTTGAGAGGCAGTGACTTGTATGTGTTTTCATTGATTGTCCAACGAAATTGGGTCACTTCATACCTATTCAGGACACTTTCTGAATCGATAATATAGGAAGACTATATGTCTGTGAGATAATATGGATACACAGGGTCTCCCCTACTATCTTTCAAAAAGGGATGCTCATTTTAGATCATTGTTTAGGAATGGATTGAAGAAGACTATGGAAACATGGGTTCATATAATAACAACTTTTCACCATCAGGCTGATAGAAAATAATAATAGACAATAAATGTTTTAGAGGATACGATATGACCATGTGCCCTAGATTTCTGCAGTTCTTGGGAAAAGCATATCCCTATAATATAATTCTCTTATAATATCATCTTCGAGTTGACAATTCAAATGGAAACTTATAAGGAATTGTATGGTAGGACATGTTGCTGACCCCTATGGTAGATAGAGGCAGGTGAGGTAGCCCCTGCTAGGTCCTTTTATTGTTCAAGAGAATTCAGAGAAGGTTCAGCTGATCAGAAAGCATATGACTACTTCTCAGTCTAGAATGAAATATAATACCAATTTCCATTGAAAACCTAACGAGTTCAAGGTTGGTGATCCTGTTTTCCTTCGAGTATCACCCAGGCTTGGGAAAAGATAGTTGCATAAACAAGGGAACTTTTCACCTCATTATGTAGGGTGTTTTGAAATTCTTAAGTGTGTATGTCTAGTATCCTATCGATTTCTATTACCTCATAGTTACGGTTCCATGTGAAACATATTCTATGTCTCACACATTCTCCAGTATCGTGCTACTTTGTCTCATAATTTTGATCCAGAGGAATTTGAGTTAGATGATGA
The DNA here is from genome assembly GCA_963277665.1 of Viscum album. Taxonomy (NCBI): domain Eukaryota; kingdom Viridiplantae; phylum Streptophyta; class Magnoliopsida; order Santalales; family Viscaceae; genus Viscum; species Viscum album. The sequence goes on along the minus strand of OY728147.1, from coordinate 1,503,698,359 downwards.
TGCTACCTTTGATGAGTATACAATACCCTTCATTGACTAGAGCACGAAGGCTCTCTAAGGATGGTCTGTCTATCTTGTATGGTTGCAATGGATGTACGATTGGGTACATGATGAGACTATAGATAGGGAAGCTGACATACATTTCCCATGGTTAGAGTTGTTCCCAGATAGTGTTTCTCTACTTTTGGAAGGTGAAATCGGTAACAAGTTCTTTTAAGTGGTAAGACTGTAAGAACACAATTTATCACTAAGGTATGGATCCTTTAATTTTTGGTCTAATATTTCATTTTGGACAATGTTTGGATTCATTATGGGTTAGGGAATGTCCCAAGGGTGTATGGGGATTGTTCAGAGCTAGGAACCAACCATTTTGGAAAAAATAGGCATGTATTATGGTTTAGAGTAAACCATATGGGAATGCTGCATTGTTAGAGAAAACTATGTAGATGGTGATTTCATTGACAAATACTTACCGCATGGTTGGTAGATGGTTCCCATAAACATGTAGCCTTATCATGTTAGTTCCCTTTCTTTCCTAGATCCCCATGCATGGTTGGTGGATCGTTTTGAAAACTATGATGCCAAACCATGCACATTCTATTTTATTGAAAACAAATGACATTTTCTCCTTAAGGATCTAATTAAGACACCCCTTATTCACCAACATGAGATCTAGTTGGAGAACCTCCATTTTCTCTCATTTTGTAGATCATTTAAGGACAAAGTTATAGATTCAAATATCTCCTTCATCTAGGATCTGATTGATCTTCTATTCATCACGTTGGATGTGCAAAGGTACATACTCGAGTCTGTTTAAGACTTTATTATTCTCTCTTACTCTTGGCCTAGTTATAATGTGTGAGTGTTTTTTCATTTTTCTCAGATATACTCTATTATAAGCCAAATCAGGTGATGATATCAGAGGAGGAGAGTCATATAACCCTATGGTGGGTTCTCTATAACTCACCCCTCAAGTTTGTTGATTTTGGAATTATCATGTGGGGTATGCTAATTTATAGGGTGTATTTTCATGAATTTATATGTAATTTTTATATTCATTAGATTAATTTCATTATTCTATTTCAAAATATGTGATTAATTGTTTGTGGTTTCACAGATTATTCTCAACATCCCATGTAGGATGTTTTGACATAATCATCGTGTTTTGTTTTCTGACATGTTTGAGCCACTGTTTGGGTGTGACTTGGATTGACCATCCTAAGGGTAAGATTTTCTACATTAAATGGATTGATTTATATTATATATTACATAATGTAAAGTACCATGTATACTATTCACTTGACCCACCTTAGTTAAGTGATTCAATTGATAATTAATTGTGAAAGATAAATTTGCATGTATACTAAGTATATGAATTAACTGGATTAAATCTCAATGATTAATAAGTTGCATGTCTATAGAACCCATTACCACATTAAAGGTATAGGAATGAAACTAAATTATTGAATGTTCTTTAAATTAAATTATTAATGGTTTTAGGATACATGGCCTTGTTACACAAATTAAAGGCCAGGATTGAACCAAATGGACTTATTGATTAATTATGACTTGATTAAAAGGTTGCATGATACTTGAACTTATCAAAATAATGAAAGGTAAGGATTGAACCAAATGGAATTATTGATTAATTATGACTTGATTAAAAGGATGTACACTAATTGAACTTATCACACTAATGAAAATCAAGTCCTGAACCAATGAAATAAAACATGACTTCATAATTAAATAGGAATGGATTGACTCAAGATCACCTTGGATTCTTATTAAGGAATTCCTTAAGAACTCAGGAACACCATTCCGATTCATGGATATATATTTCTTAGGATGAGATCAACCTATATCATGCTCCTAGATTATTCATTGGATTCCTAATATGACAACATAGGTTTTCTTCAATATTATAATATGATGCCTTAGATACAATACTTAGATCTAGCATTCAAAAGTAGGTTCTCTGGTTAAATACCATCAGGACAAATCATTTCATAGATCATATTTATGTTGGATTAACACCTTGGAATTGGTGGGCATCTCATTATGGAATGACAATGGACTATGCTCCTTGGATTACGCTCTTACCCTTATCCATGGTACAATTATTACTGATTTGGAGACCCTTGAGGTATATATCGCCTTGATTATTACTTTGGAATATCATTATTAAATTACATTAGAGGATTCCTTGTCATAAATTGGAACCTTAATTATTGTTAACATGTGACTTGTATATAAATTGGTTATAATCAATTAATGGACTAGTTATTTTCCGGTTCCAGCAAAGGGATGAATCTGGTAATAAAGTATTTAGTTTCATTGTACTGCTTTAATTTATATATTCATGCTCATGGACTATTTAATTTCCATTACATGGGCCAAATGTTATATATGCCATTGGTGGTGGCCTACTGAGATTTATCTCACACCCTCTTCAAGCGCCGTTTGGTACCCATAGTAGATAACATGGTTGTAGTTGTTGGAATAAATAATCATATGGACTTGAACACTTGATTTCTGGTTGTTTATTATAGATATTGACAATAGATGACTAAGTCAGAGACCAGGATGATTGGGGTAGTATTTTATTTTTTTAATACTTATGTAGAACAAGTTATGTCTGTTGTCTTGTCTCCATGTTTTCTATTTTTATAGTGAGATGGCATATAATCTGTTGTGGAATGTTGTTCCAATTTTTTCTTTTATTATTACTGTTATCTATATTTTCCACTATGCCTTCTATTTTCTTATATTTATTCCACTATTTACCTCTTTTTATAATTATTTGATGCACTACACTTTGATAATGAGGCAATAGTCTCCCCACAGACACACCGTGGTCCTTTACTATGAGTTGTCATCCTCTGGAATTTTGGGAGATGCACTTGAGGCCTTGTAGACCATTGGTCTTAGGGCACCTATTAAGTTGAAAATGGGTCTGGGGAGTAACATGATATGTTTCATTATTCTTTTTTACTTATACTCTCTTATATTTCATTACCATTTCCTCTAAACATATGATTGATATATGAAGAGAATTTCTATGTATTACATGTGAGTTGATTACTATCATTTAGAGATATATAGAAATTTCCATGTTACCAATGTAAAGATAGATATCTTATTTGTATATTTTTTTATCTTATGAATAAGATAAGAATGTTCCATAACACTTACTATAACAATGTATGGATTAAATCCAATTATTAGGATATATGTAGTGATTTATGAACCATTTGTTCCAGAACCAACCATAAATCATGTTTTATATACATTTACCCTCATATCGTTGTAGTATAATATTATTTATTCTTGAATAAAAGTATTCCAATAAAGTATTAATATCAATTTCTCATATACCATAAAATGTACATAAATATATAGAGTCACAAAAGGACTTATAAAACTATTGATAATGGGTTTATTTTATTCCATAATGGATCCCTATATTTAGTGATAAAATATATGTCACATATATAAACCAATTATAATCAATAAAATGATTATTTTCATCCTAAGGTTATGGTTCTCTCACCTCATATTCCATAAAATATAATATGGAATAACCCCTACTATAATCATTTTCAATGTTCTTACTATCTTGCCTATTATTTTTCATCAATTACTAATTCAAATAACATAGTTTAGGAATTATATTATTCATATTATTTGATTAAATGTGTGAAATCACAACTATATTTTAAACTGCACATAGATTATCATATCCCTCCCATCGGTATGAACAATATGACCTTAAACTTTATCCACTCTTCCCCCATGATCCACTATATCAATATGAACCTTCTTCCAACTTGTTGGGCTTATAGTTTTTTCTTTATCATTATGTATAATCTCTTTATTTTGTAAAATATAAATTAAATTAAGAACCATTATTATCCTCTCTATTGTATATTAACTGAACCACTCTATAATTCATGGACAATGATTTTTGAACATAAAATAAACATCATTTTTCAAACTTACAATAACATTAATGACTAATTGAACATGACAGAGTACACACCATGTAAAAAATGCACAATGGTAATCCCTATCATAAGAAAGATCTTTTATCTCTAGGAATTCAATTTATATATCATAGGAAACATTTAGAGAATTTATGTGAAATACGAGATATAAGACTTGTTTTGTTAAAAAAAATTCTATGGGTGTCTTGAGTAAAATACATGTTCCCAATAGATAATAATTTAAAAAATCATGGAATATTAAGAAATATATGTATAAAAGAAAAAATCATAAATCTTGTAGAGAAAAAAACCAAAAAAGATACAATACATGGTCACCAGTTTAATTATCCTTATAATTGATAGATATTATTTTTTAAACATATATATATATATACATATATATCAACTTAGATGATATTTTCAATATATAAGAAGAAATAATTTCATGGTATTTGAATATTCATATGCAGTAATAATTTAATGAATTTATTTTTCAGAATTTAATTTTTTGGATCCATACTCTACCTAAAATATGAGAATACTAATATATTATTATGTTCATACTCAATTTATTGGATAATGCGACACCTATATCCTTATAAAAGAACAAATATAAGTGGAAATAAAACATTTAAATATTTTACCAAACATTTTAACCTTATATTATGGTGATTTTATACCTATTTTATGAATTTATCATACCTATACAATTATATGGGTATGTTCATTATATATGATTATTTAACCCCCAAAATTTAATATATGACTTAAAAAAGTTTAAATTATGATGTACTGAACCCATTAATATTTTTTGTGTATTTTTTTATTTTGAAAATACTGAGTATTCTTGGGTTTTTATAGACCAAAATTATACAAAAATAAACTCAAAAAAGATAATACAAATTTTAATGAAGAAAAATTATATTATGTTTTGAGATAGAAGGTAGATAATATATAATTTACTATCTCTTGATCATCATCCACTAGATTAAAAAAGATAAACATTTCAAGGATGGCTAGTGGGATCTTAATGTGGAATCATTGATTTCACTAAATCTATAATTTTTCATGGATGTTCATCTATATCTGTGACTTGTTTCTATTTACGAAGATTCAATTTCATTACATTGGTTACAGTATCCATCCCAACATTCTCATCTTCCTCAACCACACTCCGTTGTTTTCCAATAGATCACTCTATGGTAAAATATTATTTATGTAGTCGATCCACCAAGAATATTTCCTCCATGAAGTAATGTTTCCACTATATTGTCAGATCCACATGTTGATATGCTTCTCAAAGTACTGCAGTTTTGAGGTTAGGAGAGAGGGTTACTAATTCAGTTAGTGAATGATTTTATTATAATTATTTTTTCAACTTTGGTGAGATAATATTCTACCTTAAAAGAGTATATATCACATGGTAATTATTACCACAATAAACTAGAGTGGAAAACATGTTATGGAGGTGATGAAATTGGATGATGAATTCCTTAAATGGGTTTTCATGTACATGCCTCTGAATGTTCCTCCACATATATTACTACAAATAATGTTGATGTTATAAATTATCCATGTTAGAGTCATTTACAATTATATGGTTCAGTATATAGTCTATGATTAAATCACATTGATATATTACTATCAAAACATATTTTAATTTAGTTAATAATAATATACCCTATTCTCCTCTTACATTTTTCATCTAATTCACTGAAATAGTGTCATCTATGGTGTCTCTAGATTGAGGAAAACCTATTTTTATAAAAACAAAATACATATTAGCTAGAAAATGGGAATAGAAAAAGAAAATAGATATATATTTACTACTTTAACTTATTGATAAATCAATATAATCAATAGATACCACTCATTAAAAAGGCACAGCCATGGATTTTTATCATTCCATGTCATCTTTTTCAAAAATCATGGCATGTACCTCTTCAACTTCTACCACTATATCGACAATGTATATCACAAAGGGGTAGTTTGTTTTGGAAATATCCCTACTAAACATCGATACAAAATGTCAAGCTTTTATGGTATCCTACCCTATAGAGGATCCCTAGATAGTAGAGTTATTCCTAGACCAAACAAATTCTGAATGGGCCCATATTAAACTACACATAGAAGTTTTTTTTATTAGAGAGGTTGATAAAAATGATCATGTGTGATTATAATACACCATCATAAAGAAAATAACCAAATGTGACAGTCTCTCATTCAATATGGATGAACAAGTTTTCACATCCTTGGGTTCAATTACTATTACTGAGTTGGCTAAAAGGTTGGTTGGAATGTTCTAGCCAAGACTTGATTTAATTTTTTCTCAAGAATCCCTAGTTTCTTATTTAGTGGGAATTTATTCCTAATGTATAGGTTATATGAGATCATGTGTAAGAGATGTTATATAACCCATAATTCCTGAATAAATGTTTGAACATAACAAATTATTCATACATAACTATTAAAGGGAATATTAATTTGAATGCATATATACAGAAGAAACCAAACATCCATGAGTAGAGACATATATCTAAAAACCTCAAAAGAACATTGAAAACCACCTCATTAGTATAATTTTCTTTTGGGGGAATAATCTATGGAGGAATTGGGAACAGTCTGTGGGGGTTAAAAGACATCACTAATAGTTCTTCTATATAGGAATGATAGGTTATTCTTCAAATCTATTTTCTAATAAAGAAACCTATAAAATAAGTGTTCCTCAAGATGAATGATATGATGATATGATAAGTGAAAATTTCCCTATGATTCATGGAAAGTTTAGTAAATGGGTAAATTATGATATGGAAAATAACATAATTAGTGAAAATGGGATAGGATTTTACCTACTCATAGAAAAAACATCGAACTGCATTCTCATCATCAGTCATGTACCTCTCATCTAGAGGACCTAAATCATTATATATCCCAAAAAAACTATCATCATGGATAAATAACTCAATATACATCAATAATTTTAATAATATCATGTCAAATTTAAATTCCATAATTGAGTGGTATGCATCTTGAATCTCTCAAATTTAAGGTTAAACTACCTTAAATTGACTTCTGTTAAAGATGATACAAAATAATATTACCTAGAAAAACTCTTTTACAGTTACATCATATAAATGGAGGTTATTCCATTTATATGATATGGATGAAGCAATCATACACATATTCTATTCATTCCATTCATATAGAAATTAGGAATTTGAAGTGGAAAGCATTAGAAGATCCACCCCACATACTGAGGGTGAAGGGTTTATTTTCCTCAACATTATATTAGAAATTCATGTCGATAAGGGATTATTGAATGTTGTATTATTAGGAGGACTCTCTTCCACCACTAGCAGATGAAGTTATTCTCCCCCTATGATTACATGTGGAATATTTACTTGGGTAACCTAGTATTAATGTCCGAAATGATGATATAATTATTTCCATGTCTCCATATACTCAATTATTTACCCCATCAAAAAGGTTATTTATTGGAATATAAATTATCTACATGTATCTTATGTTTTGAGTATTAGAGAATAATTTTCTATTCCCAAGGGATACTCCTCAACCCTACCACTTTGTGGAATAGTGGATAAATCTTCCATAAGTAGTAGAATTTTTGAGCGAACTAGAAGCGGGCATAAATCCCAAATAATGATTCACTTACAATCCGAGATTCTAGTACACAGTATCTCATTAAAATGAATAATATTTTAATTTTTTGGGATACATTTTTTATTAATTATTATTCTTAAAATGGATTGATATTATTTATAGATAAATAAACAATGTAAATTCATAATAATTTCTACATATTATCCAAAGAACAAAAGGGGCATAACTACATTTTTTCTCTGAATATATAGATTGAAAATGTAACCTAAAAATTCCTTATTATTTAAGAAATTGTGACCTTTTATGTGTGCTATAATCTTGACCTAGTGTACATATCAAGGTCCAAGGAGTCTGAATGGTGACTTCCCTCAACAAATATGTCAGAAATTATGATATAACCATTATTAAATCAACACTAGAAATTTAATCGACCATCCAAACTCTAGTTTATTACCCATTATAAAAGCACTGATGCATACCTTTTTTTGAATCACATATAATAGGATATATATAATGATGAATATGGTGAGTTTAGATATGATGAAAAGAAGTTAATTAATCATGCGGGTGACCCCTCATCCCAACTCATTGTATTGTACAAATTCTATAAATTACCTATTAACTCTAATAATATCAGGTTTATTTTTGTTTTTTAATCATTAGGGCCTCCATTCCTATAGATATAAATCTTCTTCAAATAAAGCAATTACCTCCCATGTGTCGAATGAGACATCAACATCATAGAGAAGATCTTATCCTGTGATATTTTCCATTGAAAAAAGTAGATCCATTGATAATGATGGGGTCCAATATATTATATACTATAGATACGTCCATGAAAAGAACTCATCATTCATATATCCTTGGATTAAAGCCCTGATAATCATTTGAATAACCTTCAAGAAAATCTTGAATGTTCTATTCATCACAAGGAACATGATTGTATCATGATTCCATCAAATAGTTATGTCCAAGAAGATATTTTTATTGTAGTTGGATAAAATTGAGACACCTAGATAACTATGTATAATAATGACACTAAGATTTATCTTTTAAAACTCCACATTACCACAACATACCATTTAATTCGATCCTTTATTCTTTCATATGTCACATCCAGCGAGGAGGTCCCAAAATGATGCCAAATATAGTCCTTGATTGGTTGTGGATTTTTATAATATCGGTGTGTAATAAAAAAAATATTCCTCTATAATAGAATTCAATTATTTCAAAGTTAGTGTTATATAAACAAAGATATACACTAAAGAGAGATTTTTATCATTGATGAAGCATCAAGATACAAATTTGATATTTTCAGAGTGGTTGTGATTATGGTAAAAAAAGAATATTGGTTGATTCTATGAAAAAATATTTATAGGGATGGGTGTGTTTCTAAGAAATATGAACATATAACGTGATAAAAATTATGAGATAATATAATCCCTATGGTCTATCCCTATCAGATAAAAAATATGTATATTTATTTGTTGGTTATACAGAAATTATTTTGATTCAATTCCATTAATAATCATCCTTTTCCTCATAGAAGAAACAATGGAATAATATTTATATTTTATTTAGAAATTTAAAATTCATATTCTAATATTTAATCAATTTAATGAAAATATTCATATAAAATAATTTATGATATAAATTTTCTTATTGCAGGTTTTAGAATAGAAATTATGTATTGGATGTTCCATATAAAAATTATATGGGAATGATTAAATCTATCTAGATGGATAATAATGAACCAAAATTGACATATATATTATATGTTTATGTTTTCTATTGGGGTTCCTTAGGATTCATTATTTAGGTATTCATATGAGAAGTAATAAAAAGATGAATTCCTATAGAGATAAGAATTTACATATTCCAACACAACCATAAGGATATGAGTTGTACCCCACTCTATGATTCTATAGGATCATGGTGACTTTTCATCTCATGATAATTTAGAAAATAAAGTAAATCAAAAAAATTTTCTATTATATTTTACTCCAAAATTAACCATTTTTATCCTGATAAGATATTTTTGGGGGGAATTTATTTTCCTCCAAAAGATAAAATCAATAAATTATTAATAAAATTTTATAAGAATAGGTGAAGATAAATTTTCAACATGATTAAAATCAGATAGTAAAATGAAATTCATATACCCATATAATAATTATATAGAATTTCAGAATTTCATATTGAGAACCATCATTTCATTATGGAAACATAACATCATAGAGATAAATATATTTTTTAATTTGAATGAATTATTTTCTTATATGTTTATCAATTTTTTTTGATGAAAATCATTTATAGAATAGAATAAAAAATATATTTTTTAAAATTTTATTGCCAATGGCCTAATTTCTATTTGTTTTGTTGTGGTTTTATGTCTTTAAAATAGATTAATTAACATATAGAGAGAATCCAATTATAGTGGCCTAGAAATATCCCTCTGTGTTTATATTTGAACCTTTCGACCCAATGCCATTTTTTGGGTTGAGGTAGATTTAATTTGGGGTCACATTTTTTTTATCATCCTTATTGAAATTATAGAGATATAGCCTCTAATTTGATGTGTTAAATAATATTGTAAGCTAATAAATACCGACCATAATGAATATTTTTATGAGGTGGATTTTTTTTGAATCTAGTCTAAGATTAAAATGAAATCATTTACAAGATATCCCTTTGTTCATGGTTTTAAAGAACTATATATAAGATTTATAATTTATTCTTGGGAAAGTGGGTGATCTCTGATATACAAAATTTATTAGTATTACTTTCCCATATAAGATATTAAAAATCATGAATGCATAGATTTACATTGATTATGAACCTATTTAATTTGTTCCAAATAGAATCATTTATGGTAGTGTGTAATGATTTTATTATGTGTACTTAAAAATGACTCCTACATATTTTTTTGATGGGGAAAAATCTAAACAAATCCATTATTGTGGCCATCCAAGAATACTATTTCCTTTGGAAAACCATATAAATAAACATAAAACCTCAATTAGATGTGAAATTTAATCCCTTAAACTAACTTTAAACCTCCTTCTAATTCACATCTACCATAAAATAGTTGACCTATGGATAAAATTTTTTAAACAATACATGTTCTTAATACATGAACATCCATAATGATTCCTTCTCCAACTAGTTAACCTAGTAGTGTTGAATTGATTATTCAAAACACCTTATTATCCTCCATCCACAAAGGAGAAAAACCTAAGATTCATATTCCATAATGTTTTACTATAATGATGCTAAATTTAAATGATAAAGATTAAATTAAATAATATGTTCCACAAATTTATTAATTATTATTATAATATTAGGAATCAAGTACATCATAGAAGATATCCTTTCGGTTGCTTGACCTTCAAACCAATGCGGTCCTATAGGAATTAATAATTATTTATTTTAATGAAATTGAGGATTCCATACCATAGGAGTATGGTGGGAGTCTACTTATCCGATGAAACTTTTCTATATTGATGTGTGATGACCCCTAATAAAATTCAAATAATTAGATATAATTTGTGTCCCATCTTGATGGGATTGAGTCGAGTCTCTTATAGCCCTGTCTTGGAATTCTCACCTCTAATAGAAATTTTTTACCAATTCAATTAATGCATTTCAATCAATTAATCTATTAATCAATAACCCTTATGTTTAATAAAGTATCTATAGTTGAATATTAGCTTTCGATCTGATGTAAATCTAAACTCAACCCTATCATGTCATATCACCCATGTGTCACATCTTCCATCCCTATATAGTGACCAATAAATATGAGGTAAATAATCATATTAGCCTCCTATAAGGTCTATGTCCGAACCATACCCTTATAAGTATAATAACCAACATAATGGATAACTTAAAATGGTCCCCTCAAGCATAAGTACTATAAAAATCATTGATAAATACATTTTTCCTGGTGGTATATTTAAAATGACTTTAAATTAATAGGTACATATGTTATGAATACCACCATAAACTATAATAGTAATCAATCCTTGAGGAATTTTTTTTAAATGAAGAGTGATACTAAGATAAATGACCATAAAAAGGTATGTAATTGGTCCTAGATACATCGAACTAAAAATACATCACCAATAATGGGAAAATGACCTTAAAAAACATATTCAGTCTTATATTCGTGGCCTTACAAATATATATCATTGGTTAAAGATGAATGACATTAAAATGAATTTCAGTGTTCTTGGATGCGTGAAATTTAAAATAAATTCATATTTCTTATTGAAATGAACATAAATATTTATATATTGGACCTTGTAACATGAATATAAATAGTAAAAATTACCCCATTAACTAGAAATAATTTCTCTAGATTCAAAATCCTTTCAAATGAATTCACAAAAAGACCCTTTGATAGGACTAATCTAAAATCTGCAATACATTCCACCTCCCTAGATGGTGGTCAATTATTGATCTCTAAGATGGGTGTCATTAAACCATAATATAATTAGTAGTTATGGAGAATTATAACCTCTCATACATAGAGATATATGAATTAATATATATATATATAATCATATTGGAACATGGGAGAAAAAAAAATTATAACTAAGGTAAACACTATTGTTACTTAGAAGGATTTCATTAATATTTCTTATATCTATAATAAAGTCACATACAAGGAGATAATATCCTTAATGAGATGAGAAAACCATTAATCCTATCAACCTTGATTAATAATTAAATGTGTTGTCAGTAAATGCTAAATTCAAGATGCTTTAGAATGTAGGTATGCAACCAATAACAAAACTATGTTTATTCAATGGATGGGTAAAAAACCACTTAATCGTTCATGTAAAGGGATGTTTTTTGTTTCCAAAATTAAGGGAGGTTCTATGATATTATTTTCTTATGATGAGTTCACCATATAGTTACTATGTTATATTATCTAACCCCTTTTGGTTTAAAATATTCTTTCCATGTGATGTATCTATGATTTTTATTTTAATATTTCAATCAAACATTACATGTCAATTTTTTATTTATTAGTGAAAATTTATAACATAATAATTTCCATAAAAATTATTTTAAATTAATAATTATTTCATAGGAGCATTTTTAGTTATTTTATTTTGTTTATTTCAAATAATATTCTTTTTATGTTATAATATAATTCATTATTAATTGTTAAATCCTATTTACAACTAATCATGTAAATATTTTCAAATATAAATTTCATTCAATTAATTTTGTATTAAAAGGGAAGTAGATATTTTTAGGTTTTGGTTTTCCATATTACATATCCATGGTTATTTATATTATTCCTCAAAGTATTTTTAATCGATTATTGAATAATTTTTTCAATAAATTTTTTATTTTTATTATGAAGTCCCTTTTACATTCATTATTGATACATAAAAGGAAAACAATTCATTTATATATAAAAAATTAATGAAATATATATCAATGAACAGTAATTAACCTCTATAAATGAAATTACACTAATAGAGACAAAATCTATGAGGTTGAAGGATGGGAGATAAAATTATTTGTCTCTTGTTATTAAATGATTTTTAAATAAATAATGTTTAAAAAAAATTTAGGTTGAAAATGTATTTTACCTTAGGTGTTAGTATTTTTACAATAAAATTTTATTTGGTTATTTTTATTTAAAATATATTCTACATGGATAATTGGGATAATAAATTAGAGTGTATTCATTCAATGTTATAATTTTCTATTTGAGTTCATCATATAAATATTTAAAAGTGTATTCTTAATTACCTATTTAGTTAACCATGAATGGAAATTTAACCATGATTATTATAATTTATTCTTTACTAGTGGATTTTTATACTTTGGTTTATCCATAATTATTTATTTCATTATATTTATTCTAGGAATTTTCTATTTACAAGGTCAATTCAATAGAACTATTTAATCATGAAATATATTAATGATATTATTGTCATATTTGGGTGACTAGGTTGGTGAATTTTCATGTCCTTGGAGCATTTTATTCCCCTAGTTTGATTAGGTATAGGGTACAAATTTTGGGATTCCTCAACTTTACCAAATGTAAATGAGTCTATACGGTAGGATATATTCTATAACAATATTTGGTTTTAGTGAAGTTAAGTACTATCGTTATCCTATAGAATTGATATGTGGAATTGATCATGATAAAATATAACCTATTATTTTAAGTGTAATTTTTCTTGGAAATACATGATGTGTAATTTTTTTATACACTCACATAAAATAGTTAAAGGATTTTCATTAAAAATTCACCATTTCATTTTTCGTTTGGAAGAATTATATATGGTTTTAGGATAGGATCTGATTTTTCAGTGATTATATTGATGTTATCAGGAAAATTTTACATCCATATATCCTAATATACAAACATGAGAATCCATATTTACTTACATTTTTTTGGATAGTGTGTCTTAAATTATCATAGCATATCAATATCCTTGGTGATGAACTGTATAATTTATTTTAAAATAATATAACAGTATTTGATCTTTTATATAGATATTATACATTTTTATTATTAATTATAATGGAAGGATTGGTTTCTACACAAATAGTTATCATATTTTTAGGGTAATGATGTAAAGGGAATGTTAGGGTTATAGAAATCTTAGTTGAGAATGAATTATTCTGTATCTATATATGTGTGTATATGTATGTATATATATACTTGTGGGTTGATGTGCATTTTCATTCATATTTTTCCTTTTTATGCAAAGATATACTATCATTGGATATTTTTCCTCCCATGGGAAGATACATTACTTACCTGTATTTTCCAAAATAGAGATTACATAATGTATAGATTATTTTCCCATATTATGATATGGTTTTTTATTTTTTTAATTATATTCCTTCTTGTTTTATGCAATGAGTAATAACCCTCTTTATAAAGGATCATATGGTTAGTCTCAAAGAAGGCATGGATCCTTTAGAAGGAAAAAAGTTATCTATTGATACTCTATGATTATACCCTATGTGATATATAAGAGGTAATGTTTTTTTCAATTGATAAATAAATATATATACTATATCCCAATACATTGAATCATTTATTCACTTAATTATTCACCTATTGTTATTTATTTTCTTATTAGTGCCTAATATGTCTCTTTATTAACACCCATCATGTGAATGTTGTTGTTAATTTAGATTTAAAACTGTTATTTTAGTTATAAGAAGGCACACAGATAGATATATGGATTATATATGGGATATGTTTTTTTGTTGAGATATAGGATATTGATATCAACATGTCATTTAGTAATGGAGTCCTTTTGGAGAGACATTAATTTATAATCTTATGTATCTTTGAATCATTGTGTCATGTTGGTGTGTTTTATATATTGGGATGAATTTTGTTTGGGTTTGAGAATTATAGAAAGTAATTTTACTTTTATGTACTAGAATATGGGAGTCCCTTTATGGATATTAGTTTTCTTTTAACAAGATTCTTTGCACTGAAAAAAATTAATGTGTTTTGAAATGATAAAATTACTAACTATCCATTAAAAATTCTCAATATAATATAGTAATAAAATAGTTTTAAAAAATTATCAAATTATTTTACAAATTAATTCCATAAAACCTCTATTTTAGTTTCTAGAAACCCTATAGTGTGGAACATTATCATTTTAAATTGAGGTCTTAAATGATTGGACATAATATCCATTTCCAGTGATTACATATTTCTTAAACATTTTTAAATAACCATAAAATGGTTATAGGAAAAATAACCTTTCTAAATTGGGTAAACAAGAAGTATTATTTAATTGAAAATGACTTCTATATGATATATAGTCCCTCTAATTTGGTTTTTAATTTTTATGGTTTCTTCCCTATTTTCACTGGTTCCTTTAAATACAAATAAAGTTTTTATTTAAAAAATGGGAACATTTCACCCATCTTGTAAAATTAATGAGATACATGATTTTGATTGGCCTCATGGTTATGAAATTACAGTAACATATTATAATAAACTTTATTAATATCTTATAATAAAATTTAGGCATTTTATTTAGTCATATTTCCATAAGTAATTATCTATAGGAGTTAAATCAATACCTCATTGGGTAACACTACTTCACTCACATGATCCAAAGAATTATTGGTTTTCATGTGTAGTTGTACATGTAACTGTGTGATAGGCCTGTAGAATAAATAGATATTTTTATTGAAATGTGTTAAGTTACTTACTGAATTATATTACTAGTATATATTATAGAGTCTTATTTAATTCATCTATCAGTACATTAGGATCCCCTTATATGTGCGAATAATGGTTAACTTAAATTTATTAATTTGAATAAAATTTCATAAACTTGTTTAAATAATATCATAGGAATTTATGATTGACTCTAAATCTTTTGATATTATAATTTATAGTTGTTATAAAGGCTACTGTATGGGAAATTCTATAATAAATTCTTAAGAACAATTAATAATGTGTATCAATTATTCCTTCTTGATGGAATAATTCAAATTAATTTTATCTACCATTAAATCTAATATTCTCCTTAAATTCAATGCATGATTTTTTTTATTATTGTTAGTCTAACATTTTTATGGTATGATAGAATATATATGGAGTCCCTTAATAGGATATATATAGTTTTATCTTATTCTTAGGTAAATAAATGTATGGTTCTTAGTTTTTTTAATGATTCCACATAATGATACACCAATAATGTAAAATTTCCAATTTTGTTTTGTTCTTATGTTAAAAATAATTATTTTCTTGAGAATTGTTTCTCCAAAGGTAACTTATCCTATTTCAATTAGGATACAAGAAAGTATACTAGTTTATATTATGAGATTTAATCTTTATTTTAAAACTAGATATTAAAATAATATAGGGTTAAAAAATATTAATAATTATATGATCAAAATGGAATGATTGGTTATTTCTTATTGGATTGATATTAGAGATAAAATAGAAATCAAAATGATGAATATAATGACACAAGCTAACTGGTTTCATATCTATTAGTTCCAATAATACTTGGTGGTTCATGTGGTATTGAATAATTATAATATAAACATAATAAATTGTTTTCCCATTGACAGGTAAACCAATTTTTTATTATCTTAGTTAAATTAAAATACTCAACATTGAGTTTCAAAATTATAATTTCAATATAGTAAAATAATCAATTTAAGATCCTAAATTATTCAGGGTTTGAAAAAATTTCCCTGGATTTCTTGGTTGTTTAATTTATTCCTCAATTATAGAATAAAAAATCAATGAATATCATAAATGTGACATTGGATAATGGGTTATGTATACTTATTTTCTTATTGAGTAGTCTTAAATTTGGATATAAAAACTCAATGTTAGTGACGTTGTTAGCACAATTTAATGACATGAACACCTTTTCATTACAATAAAATTTAATAATCTTTCTATATGAGTTATTAATAATGCAGTGTATAACCTATTTTGAAGCATCTGTTTCTAAAACCAAAAGAAATCACTCATTATGAGTACACTCATTGGTGGGGTCTAATATGTTGTGGCATTATCCTTTTTATGATCCATCCGAATTGAGTTCTATTAATTAGATAATACATTTTTATTTATACCATGTTACTATTATATGGGTACATCCACCCCATTACATATATTTTAACATGATATTTAAAAATTATGATTATATGATGAATGAAAACGAAGGGGTCTAATATCCACACCTTAGTGTAATTAAATGATTAGATTTTCTGATGCTGAATGTGGAACACAACATATTTCTCATGATCATTGGGATTTCAGAAAATATGATTATTGTAGGCCATGATATATTATTTTTTCCCAAATATAAGTCATGTATTTTATAAAAGTATGTAATAATGATTACCTAAATAGTGTGTACAACTTAGTCAAGTAATTCCTCCTTATGATTAAAAGCGAGAGAGTTTTTTGGAATCCTTATTATTCAATGATTGTAAATGGATTTCATCTTTATCATTGGGGTTTTGGTATTTTAGATGATAAAATGATCTTATAGACCCTCATAATTCATGTTATCTGTTTTAAAATACTCTAATAACTTTAATTTATTCATTAAAATCTCCTCTATGAAATTTAAATTCCCTTGTATGGTTGATTTTATATTAGTTATACCAATATTTTAATATACCACATTCAATAAAAGACAATTTTCAATAGTATTATATGGTAATCATTGAAAAAAATCTAAAGAGGGGTATTGATAAAATAATAATTCCTCATTGTTTATAATATATGAATAAGTGGTTTATATGGACATTCCATTTTTATGGAAATATTGTGTTATTTTTAAGAAATACATTATTTGACTTAGTTTGTTGAATATGAATACGAAAAATCTAAATTTAATTTTTCCAAGGGATAGGTGTGGATGCATCCATGTTATTTGAGGATCCAAAATTTTATTATTCTCTATTTGAGAATGATTTCACTCCTTTAAATAATTTCAAAAATCAATGTAATTATTTTCACACTCATAAAAAGAGGAGGTATCATCATGGGTAACTCCTCTTTATCAACCAATTGATTACTTTAGGAAATGATAATATGTGGAGAGGATTCAGACGTGTAGGTGTATCTATGGTATTTAATGTCAAGTATTGTTTTTATTTCATAATAAACAATGAATTTTTTTATTGGATTACATGCTTCAATATTGGGTCTTCAATCACAATTTTATAACTATTTTAAAATTCTTGGATGAATATCCAAAATAATTTGTTGTTTTATAAGATTTTTGGAAAATAATTGATTATATATAATTATTTTGATGATCATTGATACGAGAGACCCAAAATAGTATTGGTAGGTGATTCAATTGTTTTTTTATCATTTCACATGGGTTTTCATGTCATTTTAGATATGTATCCACATTGAATGTGTTTTCATGACATTAAGTTAATATATATTATTTCTCACATCCCCTTATGAGTAGTCTTAGTATTTTTAAGGCCTGTAGTGGATCCCTCATTTGTTTTAATTGGTTCCATTTCCATTTATGGGCATGAACCTATTATAATGTGATATGATCTCTAATCTCAGAACATAATGATGTTTTCCCTGAGATATATTACAATTTAGTGGATGTTAAATAATACCCTTTTAAAAATTTTAATAAGATGATGAGAATATATAGTAACAGATAGGTAGATATATCATGAAAATTGTCATATGAGTTTAATATATTCTATTAGATTATTGAAATGCATATAAATGGGGAAATAGTTATCCTCAATTATAATATCTGGTTCCGAGTAGAGTGTGCCTTAGTAATTAGTTATTGAATGGGATTGGATACGTGCAATCTTCAAGTATTTTTTTTAAATTATTTTGGATTCCATAATGTGTTATAAGTTATCATGTATTATGATTTTTATGATATTACATTAATGGATAATGATAATTAGTTAAGAATACTTAGGTATGAATTTTATATATGTATGGGGAGATCACATTAATTTTCAATGTATTTTTGTGATCTAGGATTAAGATTCCTAATGAATATGTTTATGAAAATCAAAATGCTACATTTCATATTATTTTATATTTTTTATATAAATCAGTTCAAATGAAATAGGAATATCTTCATCAATGACATAAGACATCTATTTGAATGAAATTTATATTATTTTGAGGCATATTGAGATTCGTTTTATCTGAGGCCATTATAGAGATGGGGTTTACTTAGAAAATGTTAGAATATTTCTATGATCCCTGATTGAGTCACCTTAGTTGTAATAACCCATGTTAGAATTTTTTATGAAATTGAAAAATATTTTAAATTTGGTTTTGGATTTTTTGAGAGTTCCATTTATACAATTTAAAATCATATTGGAGTTCTAAGGGATAAATTACATCAAATAGATTTTTGTGGTTTTGGTTAGAAATACAAGTTTTCATATGGGTTCTTGGGTGAGTGTAAGAGGAGGGATAGTAGGCCAGTGAGATGAATTTTATACAGATGAATATACATCATGATGTGATAGTGGTAATTCATTTTTTGAATGATTTTTTTTAGTGATTATAGGTCATGAATTGGGTGGCTGATGAAGGATACATTACTTTAAATTATTTAGGTCACAAACCATTTTTTGATTACATAAATGGGTTAATGTGTATAGATACCTTCTTCATAATGACTATTTCATATTGTGAACCTTGAATGGTGTCATTAGATGTTTTGTAATTGGGGAAATACTATCTTTTTCATGTTAATAACACATTGATTTTAGTGGGAAATAACAGTAAGTGTAGGAAATTACAGCCAGCCTCTACACCTCGTTTCCTCTATCATTTCACATTGGATGGGGGTGAATTTTGTGGTGTTAATCATGTAATTATGAGATATGTTCATACATTATTCCTTATATTCTTATCTTATAGTGTTTTGAATAAATATTGGTTTGATTTTATTAAGGTGTTAGC
The DNA here is from genome assembly GCA_963277665.1 of Viscum album. Classification (NCBI taxonomy): domain Eukaryota; kingdom Viridiplantae; phylum Streptophyta; class Magnoliopsida; order Santalales; family Viscaceae; genus Viscum; species Viscum album. The sequence goes on along the minus strand of OY728147.1, from coordinate 1,503,678,301 downwards.
ATCACATCCATCGTATTCATGGCCGAATCCAGTGAGATTAATGAGGATTCCATAGGTCCTGGTGAGAAGACATATAAAGAATGAATTATCACACTATTTCAAGTCATCAAGAAGTTGGAATAACATAGTATATATATTTTTAGATTTTGACATTAAAAATAATTAATTTAAATGTTTTTATTATTAATTTAGGATAATGATGAATCATACACATATATTAATATACTATTACCTTTAAATAAGTCAATTTATTTTATAATATGTGTCACATTCGGTAACTAATGTAAATATAAAATACTCTTAAAAATTATTCACTAATTACTATGATGGTAAACCATTAATTTTAATCAACCTTATAAGGTAAATAATATATATGAGTTAATATTAAAAATTAAATTTCAATAAAAACTTATTTATTTATATTATATATTTTGTTTAAAAGAAGAATTATTTTATAAAATATAATTTAAATGTGAAATTTTATTTTTTATGTATTCCTCATAAAAAATTATCATTGGAAGTATTTTTTAGATATCTCAAAAAATAATCATTTTTGGAGAAATGTAAAAAATTCAAACTTTATCTATTGCAATCAATTTTATATGACATAGAATTTTTTGAAAGCTTTTTGAAATAAAAAATAATTATTTCTAAATTAAAATAATTCCTTCATAAATACTATATAAAATTATGTAAACCAAGAATATAAATTTATAAATTCAGGAAATATTTTATAATTAATATTTTTATTTATTTCATTAATAATATATTTTCTTGAGAAAATTATGTTCTAGTTTTATTGTTATACAAAATAAAAAATATTTTATATATAATATTTTTTAATATCATTTGATTTTTTTCTATACACAATCATTATCTATAAAAAAAATTGTTTTCGTTAAAAATAGGGGTTTACCCATTTTTCAAATTATTGATAAAAATAGTTTCTCTTCACATAGAATTTTAATTTTATAAGATTATAACCATATCATTGATAAAATTTTATTAATATTATTTAATATAGACAATGTAATTTTTTTGGTAAAAAATATAGATTGTATTGATTTATGCTAATTTCTATGATGATGATGAACTAATTATTTTAAATTATTGTTTTATTAATATCAAGAAACCTATATCAAAAATTTAAATTATAATCCATTGTATAATGAATATAATATGATTTAAAATAACACAAATAAATACATTTGGAGCCATCGATCTCGTAATAGTTCCATGGTACATTAAAAAATAAATCATGTTTCCAGAAGTGATAATTCCCTCTCAATGAAAGGGGATAATTTACACCACTTCAAACATGCACCTCAAATTAAAATTTTCCATGAACCTCTACTTAAATATCATCTCCTATAAGTCACTCAAATGTTCTTTAGCCCATGGTTATATTATGGAATTATGTTCTATTAAATTACATGGATAGATAAAGTCTCTAACATAATCATTACATTATTCTCATATTTTATACTTAATATTAATAATCCTAACAAATTATACCCACACAATAGCGTCAATGGTGAATTTCATGGAATTCCACCTCCAAAAATCTATATCATCCATTTTTTCAATAATAACATTCATTTTTTAAAAACCCATTATACTAGATGAATGTATATGTTTTTTAAAATATAAAAATGATTATTAAATAAAAAATTATCATTTACCCTCTTTCCATCTCATTCGTTAAAAAATGGAAACATTAATAGTGTGTACATACACACTATTGCCTCCAAGAGATTTGTCTTTCAATTTTCATCACCACCCATCAGGTTAGCATTTAAAATTATATTATATATATATATATTATTTATATTTAGGTTATAATATTATTTATGTTGTGAAACTATTTTATGATGATTTCTACCGTGGTCAATGTTGACGTGGAGTTACAAAAATTGTATGAATAACCTTAAGTTGTCGACCTAGAAAATAAATAAATATCATAAATAAAAAACATAGGATAATTAATTTTCCATATTAAATTAAATAAGGAATAATATGCTTTTAAATAAGGTACATAATAAATCTAACTAGATTATTATTGATGTAACTTATGTGTTAAGAATGAATCTAAAACATGGTATTGGTTTTCATATCAATTTATATTCATTGAGAAAATGATTTTATTTATTCAGTAATGTAATTTTTCATGGGGTTAATACATTAAATATTTATTATTTTAACATGAATAATTTTAAAAAAATACATTTCATGTTTTAATAGTCAAGGTATTTTTATCAAAAAAAATCACAGAAGTGGTAATGGTTTATTGTCTCAAAATCAACTTTTTGACACTTGTTTGGAATTATGAACAATATTTCCTTTATATAGAGTGTATATTATTAAAATTATATATGATATGTTTTAAAATTTATTTATTCATTTTTTTAATGATCAATTTAATTCCCTCTATCTTATGGGGTTTTGATTAATTTATTAATTAATTTATCATATTTTTGTCATCATTCTGATTCTTTGAGACACAATACAGTTTAAGCACCATGTTTCCTTTTTAAGATGTATTCACTACCCATGCCTATGTTTTTATTATATTATTGGTATTTATTTGGATTTATTATCCAAATCATTTTACTAGATTCATGTGGACAGTGATACAATGGTTTCCCAAGTAGTATAGATCTTTAGGGACCCAAAGATCCTTATAGAGTTATAGGGTTTTTTCTATAACATTGTTATCACATTATTAGGTTCTCCAAAAATTATATTTTAATATATTTTATTTTAAAATCCTCATTTAGAAAATGTAATTTTAATAAAAATAAAATTTTCTTATTCTTTTTACAATATGGGATTTCATCATAGAAAATTTAATGTTTTAAAAATGATTCCTTCAAAATGAAATATTTTTTATCCAAATTTATTAAAGAAAACATTATTTTATTTTCAATGAACCATAATTAAATATTGTAATAATGATAAATTTTTTCACAGTTTTTTCACAACACATTTTGAAAAATAGTTTCATAAGCGGCTCAGAACATCAACTCTTACACCAATGGTAAAAGTGTTTTCTAAATGATCTATCTGTTATCACTTATAATACTCATTTCATTTTAAAACTGATTTTCACTATTTTTATTTATTATTTACTCTTATCCTCATATATACATATATATATATATATGTCTATGTGATCATTTTGGGGGAAATAAACTCATTATACAAAAGAATCCAAATCATGGTCCCTTCTTGGGTGGTATATTTGAAGCATTATTTTTTCGAGGATAGTTTTCATCTATGTAAACACACATCAAGTTTTCCCTCATTACACAGGGGGAATATTATCTTGAAATCATGCAAATCATACCATTGTATGACATATGATAAAATTTTTATGTATTCACTTTAATGTATATTTTTTTCTTTATATGGTGTGAACATAACATTTTACATCATTATGATTGGATGATGTTCACCTAAAGATATTATTATTCTCTTGAAATGTAGATGAGTACTGGATTTAAATATGTTTTCATTAAAGCATGGATTGTTATAGGAATATTCACTATATAATGTTTACCCATCTATATTATTCCTATATATCGGTTATGAATGTGTTATCCCTTTTTTAACATGGAGAAATGTATAGGGATTGTCGATGATTATTGACTCCAAAATTATGATATTTTTGTATTTGATTTATTAATTACTCATTATATAGATATAAATAATTTATTTTGTATGGGGTTCCTTAGGGATTGGTATGAAATATATTTATGACTCTTATGGTGAATGTGTTAGACAAAATCTGGTGGAGGGTGGGGCACTAAATTATTTAGACCTTTAATTAACTAATAGGTATCATGAGAAAAAAATACATTTTTTGTATTTGGTGTATGTATTCTTAATTTAGAAACAAGTCTTAAATTATGTCTAAAAAAATATTAAATTCTCTTCACCAAAGGAATTCATAGTAGTTTATTGATCTTCTTGATTATGTATTCCATTAGTATTTGATTAGTATTTTCTATATCCATGTTATTGTATTACAATGGATATAACTTGATTTCAGTTTCAAGTTTCTTATGGATTCATATTTAAGAAATTTTACTTCAATAATTTTTATTCTATGCTTATTCAATGATTGTTTCAGTTATATTTTTACCCTTTTTAGAATTTTTCATCACCCATACATATGTATCTATTTCCCTAGGTTTTATAGAAATGTATTACATGTTTCTTTTCTAGAAGGATAAATCATGTGAATGTATTTGTAATATACACTAAGGACTCATCATGTGTTAATGAAATTTCTATACAATGGGTGAATTTACAATTTGATACAAATATCCTGGGATTTAAAAGTTATTTGTCACATTTCTCAAAATATCTAAACATAAAATGATCAATTGGATATAAGATATGAAAAAATAATAATTTTATAATTAAGGTTGGTTATATATTGGATTTTAAAATTAATATAAAATAATTTAATATAAAGTATGTTCCTATGAGCACCATATCATGGAGTGTGGGTCTATAGAATTGTAGTTAGTGTTAAAGGAAATGTTTATATACAAGTAGTGATTAATATATTTGTAGAGGACAATTCAATGAATAATAAGATATGAGTGATAAAATTATCAATGATTTAGTAAAACCATTTAAAAATTATATGATATAATTTTTATTCAATATTGAACATTTATTTTGGGATTAGTATAATAAAACACTAACGAAACTTTATTAATATGTCTATATATTAGAAAAAATCATTATTATTTGGTAAATTAATTATTATATGGGTTTTCAAAGTAATAAATCTATGTCTAGAGACTACAATGTTGATGTGGATGTGGTATATATGAACATATGGTAAATTACCCCAAAAAATTATTGGTTCAGAACTAACTCAATCATCACTCTGATGCATTATGAGTGGGCCCATGACTATGCATATGAAAATTAACATCTAGAGGATATTATTTGGTTGATTGAATTTCTCTTTATAAACTATTACGATGTATATAATTATCATTTAATCTCATTATGTTAGATAACTTAATTGAAAAATGAAAATTGATAACCAAATAATTTACAAAAAGACTCATTAGTTGATCCAAATTTATTATATTATAAAAAAATGAGTCTCAAAGGAAGTCATATTCATATTTATTATTTCATATTCATATTTCAGAAACTACCACTACCGTTTTGGTTTTTTATTTGGTTTAAATTTGATCATGGAATAGATTTTGTGAATGGTATGTTCCTAGAAACTAATATATATTATAACCAAATATGGGGATATAATTAAAATTTTATGAATATTACAATATAAAAATAATTATAGAACAAGTGAGTTTTCATGTCTTACCTATAGTAGTGATATTGGTATAATATTGAAACTCCAAGAGATTTTCAATTGTGTTGGATATTTATCGATATTTTCATAATTTTTTCAAAAACTTATGATGATTATTTCAAGAATATAGAGATTATTATTTAGAAGTTTTACATCAATGGTATCATGAATTAAATTAAATTATATTAATAACCTTTAAAATTTATTTTATTTCAATAGAATATTTTTTAGAATAACTATTATAGAACACATAATTGAGGTATGGAGAACTATTATGTTTTATATAAACATGATGATTAATATTTTGAAGGATTTTTTAATTTTGATTAGGTATGTTATACTATAATTTGTAACCTTATTACATAAAATTTAATAATTATATTTTTGTATAAATACAAATAATTTGTGATATTAAGATATATAGTGACTTGTGTGCTTCATTATGAAAAATTAGTTCAAAAAATATGATAGTTAATTATAGATTAATTTTTTTAATGGATATATAAGCTCATTATTTTTTAATTTCATAGAAATAAAATAAAGTAATCAAAAGGTATGTTTTATAGACTATATTACTAGGAAATATTCTTAAATTGGTATATGACATTAGAAATGACTAATGTTGTTTGAGGAATGATATTTTTGATTTTGAGATCATATATTTCAATGGTAATTGGGATTTGAATGTTCTAAAAATGTTTAAGGTAATTTGGGATCTCTATTTAACGTATTATGTTAAAAATTATGGGAAAAACCAACTTAAAGTAATGTAGTTTTAACAAAAAATGAAGTAGTTTAAACTAATATTGATCTTGTTAAAAATTACAAAAGTATATGATAGTTGTATAATAATGGTAAATAGTATTAAGGTTAATTTCATTTATATTATTAATTATAATGATTCCCTAGTATTTTTAATGTTTTACCATTCATATAAATATATTTTGTTTTTGAAATTCGGGAAATAATGCTGATCCTTTTGATTATTCTTGACCTAAAACCATGAAATACGATTAATTATGTGAATGTAGTGAAAGTAAGAAAAAAACTAGAGAAGATAAATATATAGTTTCAGGAAATATCAAATGATTAAGGTGATGAAGGTCACCAGATTCCCAAGTGTACATGAAATAGATAATCTACAGAACTATAATACATAAATTCATATTGATTTTGTTATTATGCTACTAAAACTGCCAGACCAAGAGACAGTAAGTGAGATAGTCACCATAAATCATGAAAATGTGGAAAATACTATGAAAATTCAAACAATAAACCAGAAAGTGTGTTTTTATTATTTATTTTCTAGTGTCTTATGTCATGTATGATTTCATTAACTTATTAATATTGTATTATTAAAACACATAGTGGTATAATAATCATATTAATAATTTTCAGGATTTGTGATAATTTAATTCATATGGATCCAGATCTCCTACCCTTATTAGTATTCTATTTGAAATTAGGAATGGTATAAAAGAATTTTTAAATACATTATAATAATTATAAATAAATATATATAACATTCCACATCCTAAAAATTCACAAGATGATTGAGAGGTGGATGATTAATTATGAGTTCTAGATTAACATTTATACGAGTAAAACTATAAGGAAACTATTTACTTAATTGGGTGAATGATACTCTCTATGATATTAAAATATTATTATCTTTATGTAATTAAATGTATTCTTTAGCATGGGTATGTCCAAAATATCCATTCGATCAAAGTAATTATTTCCTCTTTATTAATATTTTTCCTTTAATATTACTCTTCAAAATATATTATATCAGAAATAGTATATTAACATTAGTATCATAATTATAAATATTTATTATTATAATAGTTTTACGACCACCATTTATTCATCACAATCATCCATGTGTAATAAAATCATCATTTGTTTGTTGTGTAGTGTACTGCTGCCATAAAGTGATATATTCCATTTTTTTGAAGATATCTACTAATGGATAACAAAAATAATGTAATGTATGAATAAATTTAATGTATGTAATGTAAAAATGTTTATTAATTTTAAAATTATCATTTAACTTCTTTCACATTCATTCATTTATAAATGGAACCATTAATTACGTTTTCATGTGAACTATCACTTCTATGAGAAGGTATATTAAATTTGCATCACCACCAATCTTGGTTGGATTTAAAAATATTGTTAATGTACAAATAAATTTTTTACATATGTTATTTAAATACTAGATGTTATGAAAATACTTTAACATTTTTTCTAACTTCACTATAACACATGAGGAGTTACAAAAAAACACATTGAAAAACCTCAAGATACCTATATAACCCTGAAAACTATATGATAATCAAAAGAAAAATGATAATAAATGGTTCATTTTAAAATAAATCATGAAAAATATGGTTTTAAATATTGTATAAAAAAAACATATATTTATTATTCAATATTTCACTCACATGGAAAAAATAAATCTAAAATAAGTCAAGGGTTTTCTTATCAATTTACCTTCATTAATACAGGTATTGTATTCCTGAAGATATGTTAAATTTTTAGTTGTCTTTATTAACAATTTGAGATATTAAATTTTAAAAAAAAAACCATTTAATGGTTTAAATTAATATATATATATATATATATATATATATATATCAAAATTGAACTCTTAATAGTTTTGAACAAAAAAGATACCGAAGTGGTAATGTTTTTTCTATCACAAATTCATCTCGTTTAGACTTGTTTTTCATTATAAATTTAATTAAAATTAAGTGGTTTATAGATACTAAATATTTGAGGTTTTATATCATTAAATAAATTTATTATTTAAATTTTAATTATAAATTAAAGATAAATATTTTTATTCGAATTAATTAAATTGTTAGTCAAGATGCAATACTTTTCTTAGTCTGAATTCCGATTCATTGAGTAAATTTACATGTTAAGCACCATATTTCTTTTTTTATGGTGAAATAACTTCTCATGGATATGATTTTTTTTTCTAATCTAGGTATCTAATTTGATTTACTATCATAATCATGATTGGTTATTCATGTGGCCAATGATATATTTGTGTCCCTAGTAGTAAGGATCTTTGGTTACTGAAATACACTTCATTGGGTTGAAATTCTTTATATTGAAAATTGATCTTCTCTAATTAAGTTCTCCCAGCATTTTAAATTATTTTATTGTATTTTATAATCCAATTTTGAAAAAAGATTTTTGAATAAAAATATTATTTTAATACTATTTTTACAATTTGGGCCTTCTAATTTTTTTGATGTAATAAAAATATCCCTATAATAATCAAATGTCTAGGATATATATTTATTAAAGAGAATAAAAATTAATTTTCAAGGATAAATTAATTTAGATAATACTATATCCAAACATTTTCAATTAATTTTTACTTCACATATTAAATACTTTTTTTATGTGTCCAATAAAACACTCTTTTATATCTATGTTAATTCTGTTTCTAACAGTAATTTGATGTTTTCAATTTTATTTCCCATTATATTTTAATTTTTTTCTATAGTGGGGTATATGTTACATTATTTATCCTCCAATATATATAAATTATATATTAAGGAAATTAAGACATTATTACAAAAAATAGAATTCATGATCCCTTCTTGGGAGTTGTCATTCATGTATAATTTACTAGAATGTTTTTCATATATATTTATATCATTGTAGGTTCCCTTTGATGCACTAAAGAATTTGTTTGAAAGAATCCACCTCCTAACCATGGAATACTTATGAACATGTTTATCAAGAATTTAATTATCTATTTACTCATTTCTCAATACATCAGGAACATCATATTTAATATAATTTGTATTAGGATGATGATCATCTATAAGGAATGTTATTCTATTGGTATGGGTAAAATTATTATCATTCAATGTGATATTATTGAAATAGAAAAATTATTGGAATGATGATAATATCAAATTTTACCATCCACATTATTATTATGGACAGGTTATGATCATGTAAACCCTTTAATTCACATGGTTAAAATCATTGGTACTCTTAATGATTATTGATTTCTTGTGCTTATTAATTTTTAATTTGAGTTTTCATGAAAGGGAAGCTCAAGGATTGGTATGAAAGTTCTTGATGATTATTATGGTTAATTCATTGAATATAATTAGGTTATGGGTGGGTACTAGAATTATATATTCCCTAAAAGAATCCACAGGTATTGTGAGTTAAAATGGGTTTGGCTATTTAGTGTATTCATTTTCAAATTTTAAAGATGTATTGAATGGGATTGTAACAAAATTATATTTGATGAAGTATATTTTTTCTCAAATTAATTTAATCATTTCAATATTCTTAATTACATGAAACACTATTGTAATAACCTAAAGGCCTTTATTTTTTATTAATTTTTGATAATCCACCTCACAAGGGGTGCGGTGGAACCCTTATAAGGCCCGAAGGCTTAGAGAAAATTACATGACCTATAGATCGTAGTGGGAATAACCTAGAAAAGACAACTTAGAACTACTCCTCCCCAGCCTATGACATGATATCAGCACTCCACCTTCATTGGAATGGTCACATAGCTATCCTATGCAAAGCTGCATAGGCCCGGTACCGATGGAAAAGCCATACCCTCTCATTATTTCAATTCCAGTTATCTCTGCTCTAGTGAATGTGCCTGCTCCAAATCCTCCTCTAAAGCCTTGTCCCTTGTAGTATGACTAGTACATCTTCATTTCATGTGGCCCTAAGGCCTAAGGGTGGCCCAAATTCCATAAGGTGGCCCAAATTACTTGAGAATAAATTGGCCCAAAGGCCTTGGGTGGCCGAAAATCCTTGTAGGACCCGAGTACCAAACCTGTTTCCCAAAGGCTCAGATGGATGAATAGTTTTGGATGCTACAGTACCAAATAGTACCTAATACAATACCTAACACAGTACTGCTATAGTAACCCCCCTAAAATATGCCTCCACTAAGATTTGATCTCGGGTCTCTTGGATGCTCTTACCAAGTCCTCACCAACTGGGCTAAGGCTAATGTGCAAACATGTTGTTGGGTAATGAGGTATTGGGGAGGCCTCCCCACCTACACACCACAAGTCCCCAGCGAGGCCCATGGTGGCCAACCCATGGGATTTGGCTAGTTCTCAATGGGGTTGATGAGCCCATGAGAGGATCATTGAAATATAGTGTGAGTTTCCTTGTAAGAACTCAAACCCAAAACCTTGGGGTCAGGACACCACCGCCTTAAACCAACTCACCCATGCCTCGTGGGCCATTACACACAACACTGGATATAGCTTTTTTATATGAAAGAACCATATTATTATTACATTTTACGTGACAAAAAACTAATTTTTCACTACAATAAACACATATATTATTTTTCAGTACATGAAACACTATTTTTGAATTTTTTACACACAATTGTGAGTTCCGTATCTAGAATGCATTACATGTAAGACTTAGTTTTACCAAACTACATGTACTATTCATATATTTTTTTAAAATATTATTATAGTTTTCACCTTGATATGAGAATATAAGTTATAGATAATGTTAAATAAAAAAATTATTTAAACATGTGTTTAAAATGAATCCTTTGGTTATCAATTATCTAGAAATGTAAGTAATAAATATTTGAAAATAAATAAATTATTTTTCTATGAAAACATTTTTTATGTACAGAAACCATTTTATCTTAATAAATTAAAAAAATAAATATTGATGAATGATTTTAGTAAATTTTATATATTATATTGTAAATGAATTTTTTTTACACTCATCTGATAGTATTAATAGTCATAATATGTGAAAAAAATCTAATTTTATGAATAAAATATCTATTTTTCAAAAATGCAATTTAACCGAATTCTAATGGAGAACCCATTTTAAATATAAATTTTGAAAATTTTATAGTTTTAATTTGAAAAAATAGTCATTATTATTTTAATTTAGATATCAAAATACACTTTGAGTTAATTTTTGGTGTTTTTAAAGAAGTTTCATTTTTTAATTAACAATGAACAAATACACAATTTTAATTTAAATATTATTTTTTAATTTAGTTTATTGATATATTAAAATTAAATTTTAAATGGGTTTTAAAATATATTTAGCTATATAATACATAATTTAATCCAATTTAGTTCTTTTTAACTAATTTAACATTTAAATTTTATATAAAACCATTTGAAACTTTTGAAAAAATTTACATAGAAAATGTTATGTCTCATCCTGTCTCTAGGTTTAATTTTAAATTAATTTCTACCACTTATATGATTTAAAATCACAGTACTGGATTAGATATTTGGAATTTGAATAATTTATAATTTCTAATATTTTATATATATTTTGGACCAAAATTATTAGTGAATGTAATTAAGATTAATTATAGCGATTAAGGAAAAAACCATCTTAATTAATGATTAAATATGGAAACTAAGTTGTAAAAATAACCATACAATTGTCTAAAAATATAATTATGGCCATAATTATACCATTACACCTATAAATATATATAGTGATATATTTTTATCCTTTTTTTATTTGTAAAACATTGGGAGAACTTTAATCTTATAATGAATGGCCAAAGTGTCCCTTTCCCCATATATAAAAGGCCTAATCTCCTCCTCAGTTATTCACACATCTAAAGCCCTTTTTATAATAAAAAGTGTAAAATAATAACTCCAAAATTCCCCCATATCAACATAGAAGCCTCATTTTGGGAATACATTCAACCGATTTAGTACATCAGTGAAAACCAAAGGGAATTACAGAAAGAATAGGTAACATCCTTCAATACAAACATTTAATTTATTACATTCTTCACCACTAAATTATTCTTATGGTATGATTATATAATGAATAAATTATCATAAATATATTCATATGTTTTTATTCTATGGTTAATTCCTACACTCACATAGACTACCATCAAATGGGATATACAATCATCATTCGTGTGTATGGTATACTACTGCCTCACGAAAAGATATCATGCATTTACCCATTTCCACCTTTTAGGGATAGAAATTAAGAAGTAATTTATTTTTTATAATATATATATATATATATATATTATTTATGATTTATTAATAATTATTTAATTATTATATAACATATAGCCTCATTATTTCCATTTTGTGTAAATGCGATAACTTTATCTATGGACGTGTGGACTACCACCACCTCAAATCAATGTGATTCATTCAAATATTACATGGAATGTATTAAGGATGAGTTTAGTAAATTTATATGATATATATGAAAAAATAATTATACATTAATGATAATATATATATATATATATACTCATATTTCATTAAATAATTTTTTTTCAATATGTTAAGAAAATGGAAACTACGTTCATGCGTTTGTAAAATTTACCATCCCCATAAAAAATATATTCCATTTCATATTATATCAAATATATATTATTATAAACACTTACATAATGAATATATATTTCATTTATTTCATTTTTTATTTTTTATAAATAAGTAAATCACGTCATGAGCAAGAGTATCAAGAATAAAAAGTCAAAACATATACAAAAAACAAAAAATATATAACCCGAAACATAACCATAAGATGAAATTTTTAGTAAAAAGGTAATATAAATCCAAAATAAAAACATATATGGTATGAGGTAAAATGTAATGACCCTACCATTCCCATTTTCTTGAGATAACAATGAGTCATTACTTTTCCCTAAGCGACATCCCCAAGATGCCAAAGGCTGGATATAAATGCCGAAGGGTTTCAAAGAAAAGTGGGGGGGCAATTTACCCTTTAAGAATTAAACAGATACACCAACAACCCATAACCAAAATATTCAATAAATGATGTATGAACAAAAAGAAAGACGGCTAAACCACATCATGTGTCTTTATACCACATCAAAATAGGTAAAGGCATAGGACTAATTCAGTATCAATGTAAATAGAGGATTAACAACTCAATACAGTCATGTGACTATAAAACTCTATTCTCCACAAGCTCAAAGCTCCAAAATCACTGAACAAACCAATCATCATGAGGTAGTACTAAAAACAAGGGAAACGTTACCTTTTCCCATATCCAAGAAGATAACATTGGAAAAAGCACCAAAGATCCAAAGTAGGGGTGAGTATAAAACTCAGTAGGTTTTCCCCAATTACTTCCCTACTCACGTAACTAGTATATAAAAGTGAGTCACATATATATAAAATTGTTTAATTAAAATAATTTACCAAAATAGTTTGTACAAAAATATAAAAAATTCTCAAGAAAAATATTTGCAACCACATGAGAACAAAACCAAAAGAAGCCAATTTCTAGTAAGTAATTTTTCCAGAAAAATAAATAATTCAAAGATTTAAAACCAATTATTATTATCATTTTGCATACCCATTCTGTAGTTTAAAACACACCCACACATGCATGCTTCGTTTGATAGTTCCATACTCATAAGTGGTCTCCCATCCAATTACCTTGTGTCCCAATGACACACACACATGATCTATGTTAATGTCCCTTATACCCCAATGGTACACATCCCTTACTAAGGGCCTATTAATCATGAACTCACACAAAAATCATTTATGAAAAATATTTCCATTACCAAAATAAACCACTTCAATAAAACTGAAATTTTATTGAAAATTAAAGCACAACCAATTTCAAGAATAATTTCATTTAAAAAAAACATTCTATTTTACTGAAAAAATCTAATCGCATTTATGTTCCAACAATCTAGATAAATATTCTATTTAAAATTTACATTTTAAAACCAAGAACCAAAGCACTCATTCAAAATCTATAATTTTTCAGATTTCACAACCATCACTTAAGAAGGTTTCCAACAGGCATTCAACAACCAAATATAAATCAATTAAACAAAAAAAATTCAATTTGGAAGGATTATAATCAGTTCTAATAAGTGGAGTCTAGAAAGAAGCCTCCTACCATGATGGTTTTTGTGAAAAACCCAACAAACAAAGAACACACAAGAAACCCGAGTTGAGTTTCCAATAACTCGTAGTAGATCTATTATCCTTGAAAGATCAAGATAATTTTTTATCATATTTTTAATCCACAAACCTAGATATACCTATAATAGGAATATATTTATGAAATCAAGAGAATAGGATAAGTAGATCTAAGAAACCAATCAAGAATGAAGAAGAATGATCACTTATCTCAAGAATCCATCTTTGATTCACCAAGGAAAGCCTCCATATATCCTCCAAATCGATGGGAGAACTTTATTTGGCCTTAGGAGAAAACAATCCTGAGTTATATCTACTTAGCGTAAAAACAATCCATGTAGATGAAAAAATGTGGGAGAATCACTTTTTTAGAATCTCACTTAAACATTCACACAGTTAGTTTGCACGGTTAGACAAACCATGTGCTAACTGTGCATTTGATACTACCTATGATGACCCTATCAAGGCTTCTTTACACATTCTCCCTAACCGTGCTACAATCGTACTGGATTCACTACCTTAAAAGGACTAATTATGCATGGTTTGGCTGCATGGTTAGTCAAGCTGTGTGCCTCCCGTGCGACTTCCATTTTGCCTCAAAACTACTTCCAACATTCTACCAAATTTCCCATTCACCACCCTTAAACTTTATAACCATGAAAAGAATCAAGTAATGGTTACATACCAGAAACTAGGGTTACTACATTCCCTGCACCATTGGTCTTTTCATCCTCAGAAAGTAGAAAACCATCACAAATCTGAAAGAGTTCCAGCCGTTTCACTTTCATCTCCTTCTCGCTTTCCCAAGTCTCTTCCTGAATCTGACCATGCTTCCATAAAACACAAACTAGACCGATGCTTTTTTCACACAAGACTTTGTCTCACCTATCCACAATACTTACTAGGATATGCATCAATGAAGAATTTGGCTCTAGGTCAATGTGATCCCATTTTATCACATGGCCAGGATCTGGATGATACTTTTTAAACTAAGATACATGGAAAACATTATGCACCAAGTTGAACCGTGGTGGTAATATCAACTGATATACCACATATCCGACTCATTCTAGTATGTCGAATGGGCCAATGTATCTAGGATCAAACATGCCCTGCTTCCTGAAATGACAATGTCCAAGCCTTGGAGATACCCTCAAGAAGACATGATCACCCACAACGAATGACAATGGTGATTAACGGTGATCTTTATATGATTTATGATGACTTTTATCCATCTCCATCTTTTTTCTAATCAATTGGATCTTCTCTATTGTTTTTTGTAAAAGGCTCATCCCAACTAGTGAAGTTTCACCTATTTCCACCCAACATAGTGTAGAATGACAAGGACACCCATAAAATGATTAAAACTGTGCCATATGTATCAAGGCATGATAGCTGTTATTGTATGATAACTCCACCAAGGGTATATGATTCTCCCATGATCCAAAAAAATCCATTACACAAGCCCAAAGCATGTCTTCCAACATCTGTATTGTCCTCTCAGACTGGCCATCTATCTGAGGATGATACACCATGCTCATAGTCAACTGATTCCCAAGGGATTTCATTAAGGATTTCCAAAAATGAGATGTGAACCTTAGATCTCTGCCTAAGATAATTGAAAATGGTATTCCATGACTCTTTAACAATTCTTGTATATAGATTTTATACATGTCCTCCACCATATTAGTTTCACAAATTGGTATGAAATGGGCCAACTTAGTTAGACGATCCACCATAATGCATTTGGAATCATGTTTCTGAACCATTCTTGGAAGAAGTATAACCAAATACATCTCTATATACTCCCATTTACACCCTGATATATGTAAGTACAACAACATACCTGCTAGTCTCTGATGCTCTGATTTAACCTGCAGACAAGTGAAGCATCACACGACGAACTCGGACACCTTCTTTTTCATGCTGCTCAACCAAAACAATGCCATTAACACCTTATACATATTCTGTGTACCTGGATGTACATCCCATCTTGAATAGTGGTATTCGTGAAAGATTTGTTCCTGAAATTCCATACGTATAACCATCCGACCCCTAAATCACAAAATTTAACTCCCATAAAGTTTATATCCCTTAATGGTCTCCCCACTATTGAGTTTTGAACTCACAACCATACATTCTACATCTAATGTTTGTGCCTCTTTGACAATATGTACCAAATTAGGAATAAGTGTAGCTAAAAAGAAAACCGAAATAACAACTTAGTCTTCACATTCCACATGCATGTTGGCTAGGACAGACATAAACTGATATTCATCTAATGCTGCATTCGCCAAATGAGATATGAATTTTTTCCCAATGAATCTTCCACTAAATTCCCTTTCCCTAGTGTTTACATCAACTTAAAGTTAAACATTTTTAGATATTCCATCCATATCCTTTGTCTCAGATGCAAATCTTACTATGAGAAAATGTGTTTCGAGATTTTGTGGTCCGTGAACACTATAAATTTCTCACCAAAGAGATAATGTCACCATGTATTCAATGCATGGACGACTATAGCTAACTCAAAATCGTGTGTTGAGTAATTTTTCTCATGCACTCTCAACTAACTTGAACCATAAGCAACCACATTTTCCCCTTGAATGAGAACACAACCCTACCCTAATCTTGAAGCATCATAATACATGGCATACCCATGTCCTGATTCTGGAAAATTCCAAATTGGTACTAATGTAAGATGAACTTTCATTTCTTTAGAAGCCTTATGTTATCCCTCTATCCATTATAATGGTAAATTTTTCTTTGTCAGAGCTGTCATTGGGGAATCTAGTTGTGAGAAATCATGCAAAAAGCATCAATAGTATACAGCTACACCAAGAAAAATTCGTATCTCGAAGTCATTCTTTGGTGGTTTCTAGGATATAATAGATTCTTTCTTTTCTGGATAAAAAACACCTTTTTTTAGAAATGACATGGCCATGAAAATATAATTCCTCTATCAAAAAATTACACTTCGATAACTTTTCATACAAACATTGATCTATCAAGATTTGTAGGACTATTTCTAAGTTCAACTCATGGTCAACCCTTTTCTTTGAATACACCATGATGTCATCCAAAGAAAAAAAACAAAAGAATCTAGATATCACTGAATTATCCAATTCATAAAATGCATTAATACTTTTGGTTCATTCGTTAGACCAAAAGGCTTGGATATATATTCATAGTGTCCATATCTACTTCTGAAAGCTGTCATTGGAATATCATCATTCCAAACTTGAAATTAGTGATATCAAGATCAAAAAAAAAAATTATAGAACCATTGAGCTCCCCTTATTTGATTGAACTGATCATCGATGCATGGAAGTAAATATCTGTTCTTTATCATAACTTGGTTAAGCTTATGATAATCAACACACATCCCAAGAGTTCCATCTTCATTATTCACAAACAAAACCCGTGCTGCCAACAAAGATGTAATTGGCCGAATGAACCCCTTGATTTCTAGTTCCTACAATTTCACTTTAAATTCCTATAACTCTGTTTGTTCCATTTTGTAAGATGAAAGGAAAATAACACTGGTCCCTAGAAATAGATCAATCATAAACACCACTTTCCTTATAGGTGGTATCCTTGAGACGTTCATAGGAAAAAAACATCAGGAAATTGATCCACAGGTGCTGGAAAACTATTTTCTTCGATATCTTTCAATGATGACAATGTCAAAGTTTCCAACTGATAAGAGATATTTCCCACCATTGGTGACAAAAATCTCTTTTCACTTTATTTACCATCCTCTATCCTCTGAAGAGAAGCTTGATTCCATCCCCATTTGTGAAACTAACTATTCTCCGATAACAGTCAATGTGAGCCTTAAATTTTTTCAACAAATCCATACCTAGGATTGAATCATAGACATCCATTTAGAACATCAAGAAGTTCCATTTTATCTCAGCTTCATCAATAGTTATTATAAGGCCCCAGCCTAAACCTTACTTAATATTGAATTAAATGAATAATTCACATTGAGGATCTTTTCATGTTTAGAGTTTTAGAGAATTAGAACATAACTATTACATCTTAAAAGATTACAAAGTAGACACTTCTACTAAGTCTCCATAAAATAAAAACTTTTAAAAAGAAAGATGTCTAGATTCCATGTTTTAGATAGCATGAAATTCCCTTGATCCCATCCTTGACCTTATTACACTTTAAGTCCTGTGAAAAACATTTCGAAAAACTTTGGGTGAGCATAAAAAGCTCAGTAAGGGATACAATGAGATTGAAAACTATTAGTTTTTCAAACATCAAGTAAACCATGTATACTATATCAAAGTAATACCTTCACCTTCATGAAGTAGTAAAAAAAAATCTTCACTGAATAAAGTATCATTACTTACCTTTTTGTAACCAAAGGATTACCATAAAACCCATATAAAGAACACATAGAATATATAAAGGTAACTTGGGACATAAACATAGTTAAGTGGAATAACCATACGGTTGACTTCCACACATATCACTTAATGGAATAGCCATACGGCCAATTTCCATACATACTTAATGGAATAGCCATACGGCCGACTTCCATACGCAATGCATTGGAGGTTATAACGTAACCACCCGTCCTGGTATTCACGGCACCACCCGTCATATGGTTTATAACGTAACCACCCGTTAAAATGTCTAAGTACCAATATAGAATCATAAAACATAAAACCAATATAAAGGAATGATAACATTTCCACATTTCAATCACAATATATCATAAATATATTGACATAATAGAATCTTTTTTAAAAACCATTTTCAATACCAAAATACATAAAAGAGTATATGGTATTTATTTTATTCTAAAAACATTACGGCTTGTTGAGAAAGCCAAAGATCAAATAATACTCGCGGCGGCGGAAAAGGTCGTTGTCACCGCGTACGTTAAAAAAACATTCCTTTTTGTCGTTTAGAAAAACGCTTCGTAGAAAAAGATTCCTTTTGTATAAAAGTAAAAGTCAAAGGAGTTTATACACCGTATAAAAGAAAGTTGTGTATAAAACAAAATATGCCTCAATGAAAGGAGATTGAGACGAAGTCCCTTACCTTGGGTCCGACTTGACTCGATCGTTCTTTAACGTCCTGAATAATAAACTTGAGTTAATTTATACTTGATTAAGAACCTTTTTTAAGTTTATTATTCCTTTTATATCACTTACTGCCATGTTATAAACATTATGTAACCATTTAAGTTAATAATGTTTGTTTTGTCAATATTTGGTTCTTAAGTCGAAAGTTGACTTCTTACAATTACATGTTGTTCGTGTGGTCAAAAGTTCTTTATATCCAGAATGAAATTCCTGATTTGGATATAATATATATCATATATATCCAGCATATACATGTATTTATAATATTACATAATCATTTATAGGTAAGAAATGAAATACACCGTTCATGGAGACGGTAAGCCGTACGTACGCATGAACGCTACTTTCATTTATTTGTCATATTAGTGGAATTAAAACTAAATGAGAGGTATGTATATTTTAATTACAGAATTATATTCATCATTTAGATATATCATTAATTATATATATACATTATATATATGTAATTTTAATAGTACATTACATTTGGGGATAAGAAATGAAATGCACCGTTCATGGAGACGGTAAGCCGTACGTACGCATGAACGCTACTTTCATTTCTATCTCATACTTTAATGGAAAGAAATAATAATGATATAGAGGTATATTATAATTCCAGTATAACATAATATATAATAACTTTAAATCCATCCTTTACACGTCCCACATATGGCATTAACGAATCACATCACTTTGAGGGGGCGGTAGTCCGCACTTCCTTAAATGAAGATATCGTGTTTACCCATAATGGAAACCATAAAGGTATGCCAAAAATGAAAAATACAGAAGCTTAAAGAAAAAATAAACATATTATATATCATATATAAAAATAGTGACATCATAATGGCCACCCTTGAAGGTGTTAAATGAGTATTGAACAATCATCGTTTCGGGAGGCAGAATTTCACCATCCACGGAAACCGTATGTTCTTTAACCATTTGATGTAGTTGTGTGAGAGTGTAGCTCAAATAAATATTATAACAACATCCTAGTATATTGAAGATACTGGTGTTGTTACAAAAGAAGTAAATAAAAAGAGTTTAGAGGGTTGGAGAAGCAAAATAAAACAAATGAACAAGAGAGAATGAATTACCTTTAAAAGTGTAACTCCCTTTTGATTTGAGCCTAAAGGCTTCCTTTGAAAGGATTATTCCCAAAGGGAATCCTCTAGGATGAGGATAGGGATGTGTAGAGAGTAATTGGGAATGGTTTGGCCGAGCCAAAGGCTTGAGAAGTGTGTGAAATGGGGTAGAGGTGGGGGCCTTTTATAAGAGGAGAGGAGGGGCACTTTTGGAATGTAAAGAAATATTACTTTATTTGAAAATGTGTTTCGGTTTTAAAAGGTCCCACATTGATGTAATTCGTGGATAAGGTGATAAGGGTTCTAAATCCACTCATCCAATTGGTTTTGGACATGTGTAGTTCATATAGTTTACATTATCTTTCCATTTTATCTAAATCGTCAAATAATGATGTCATCGCTTCATCATTATTATTTCATATATAATATAATTTATTTAATGTCTAAAAATTATAAAACAAATACTATGATGTAGGAAATCTTTTTATCTTTCCAATGACTATTTATAATCAGAAATCTAACTTTTATAACCCCATTTAAAAATTATTTTAGTAAAACAATTTATGTTAGTGTCATTTTCACTTTAACATTAAATAAAAAATATATTAATGTCATTTTCCAACTAAAGTGGCTACATGGGGTCCCCAAGTTGTCCCATGGCTTGTCTTGGTCGTCCATGACCCACCCAATAGGTGTAGGACAAGTGTCATGGTGTTTTCACATTTTTATAATATCATTTTTACCTTAAACTACACTAATTACCTCTAATCGCGATTAAGAACTTAAGAAGTTACTATTCACCAAAAAAATTATTATAATCTCATTGAACCACATTTTAATTATTAATGAAAACCATGTATGTCGGATTTTTGAAAATCAAAACACAATGATGGCAAAATTTCATTTAAACGGAAAATCAGTCTTTATAAGTACCACTTAGTGGTTTCACTATTCATCAAAAATTGAAGTTTTTCAGAAAATTACCAAAAATTCACCCTAAGATATATTTGATATTAAGAATTAAAAAATGAAGTCTATTTTAAAAAATTAAAAACATATAAGTCACATTACTTAATTTAATAATTAATTCCCGATGTCAGAGAAAATAGCGTGTTTTTATGAAACAATAAGTATCAAAAGATTGACACTAGTTTAAGTCCGATTTCAAAGTGAAATTAATTCCAACGACCACTATTGGATTTAATGGTAAAAATATTTTCTAATTTCACTTTAAAACCAATTAAAAAGATAATCTAATCATATAAATAAATTAGATTAAAAAGAGGTTTTGAATTAAAATACAACATTTTACACTATTCATAAAAAAAATGAACTTTATCAGAAAGGTACCAAAAATTTACACAAAGTAAATTTTGATGTCCCGATTCTAAAGAAGAGTTATATTTGGTCCAAAATAAAGTATAAGAGTGATCAAAACTATATTTAATGACGGTTCTCCGTCAAAAGGTGATAAGTGGACCTTTCGTGAAAATTTGGGTATAAATGCCTAAAATTGAACTCTTTCTGTATTTTAAGCCTTTATCTTTTATTGGGTAAATGTAAAAACATTTAAAAACATATATAATCATATTTTAGTTATTTATATCCATTCCCGCCAGTACAACGGCTACTCGTTAACTAACATTTAAAATAATATTATTTTATTACTTGTGTGCAACGTAAGTTTTCAAAGAAACTCATCGTTGCGTACCAAGTACGCTATTGAACGTAGAAACCCCTTTTAATTAAAATTAATATTTAATTCGTAAATATTAATAAATATGAAAATTCTTTATTCTTTATTTACCTGGGATGTTACATCCTTCCCCCCCTTTTGGGAATTGCGTCCTCGCAATTTTATTCACTTATCAAAATAAGTGGGGGTATTTATCCCTCATAGCATTTTCAGATTCCCACGTTGCCTCTTCAATCACATGGTTTTTCCACAAAACCTTTACCTGATGAATCACCTTTTTCCGTAACACTTGCTCCCTGTGGTCAAGAATCTGGACCGGTTGCTCCTCATAAGATAGGTTCTCTTCCTGCTGAACTACCTCTGGACTCAAAACATGAGATGGATCTGGCATATATTTTCTCAACATTGAAACATGAAAAACATTGTGTACCTGAGATAAACTCGGAGGTAAAGCCACCCGGTATGCCACTGATCCAACTCTCTCCAGAATTTCATATGGTCCAATAAACCTTGGACTCAGCTTTCCTTTCTTACCAAATCTCATCACACTTTTCCAAGGAGAAACCTCGAGAAAAACATGATCACCTACCTCGAAAGATAGATCCTTCCTCCGGTTATCCGCATAACTCTTCTGCCTGCTCTGAGCTGTTCTCATGTGCTTTTGAATCAACTGAACTTTTTCTGCCATCTCTTCTACCAATTCTGGTCCCATCAACTTCCTTTCACCCACTTCATCCCAAAATGATGGAGTTCGACACCACTTCCCATATAATGCCTCAAATGGTGCCATCTGTATACTGGAATGAAAACTGTTATTATATGAAAATTCAACCAAATAAAGATGTTGGTCCCAACTTCCCTAATAATCCATCGAACAAGCTCGTAGCATATCCTCCAATGTCTGAATTGTTCGTTCTGACTGCCCATCTGATTGAGGAAGAAAATCTGTACTAAAATTTAATTCAGTACCCAACGACTTCTGAAGGCCTTTCCAAAAGTTAGAAGTAAACCTGGGATCACGATCCGATACAGTGGAGAGAGGAACTCCATGTAACCTGACTATCTCTTTAAGATAAAAACGGGAAAGTTGATCAAGAGACATAGTATCTCATATAGCAAGGAAATGAGCAGATTTGGTCAAGCGATCAACAATAACCCAGATTGCATTATTACCTCGAGATGTCTTCAGTAATCCCACAACAAAGTCCATGGATATGTTTTCCCATTTCCACTCTGGCACTGGTAAAGGCTGAAGCATCCCTTTCGGTAACTGCCGCTCTGCTTTAACCTGTTGACATGTCAAACACTTCACAGTAAAATCAGCAATGTCTCTTTTCATTCCATCCCACCAGTAATACTCTCGCAGACCTCTGTACATCTTAGTACTGCCAGGATGAAAAAACAACTCATTCTTCAACTGTGAATCACAAGGCACACATAACCTCTTCACAAACCTCAAAACACAAAGACAAACTTATCCAAGAACTCATGGAAATTTTTATTCATAAGGTCCATGAATACAGCAGGTGCATTGGTTAACCCAAAAGGCATAACTAAAAATTCAAAATGGCCATATCTAGTACGGAACGCAGTCTTCGGAACGTCTGCTTCTTTTACTTTCAACTAATGGTACCCCGACCTCAAGTCAATCTTCGAAAAATACTGAGCTCCCTGGAGCTGATACCACTTCATTCGATGGCCCAACATCTGCTGAAGTTGTTGCAAATGATTTTACCACCCCTTTCTGCTTGTAGTCTAGATGCATTCCCCCAGTTGAGTTCTTCGTTGGACACTCGTTTTCATAATGACCCATTTCATTACACTTAAAACATCTTACCGTTGGATTTTCATTTCCTGCTTGATCATCTTCCTTACAGTTACGAGCAATATGACCAGACTTACCACACCGAAAGCACTTACCAGACTTGGATAAACATTCTCCGGGATGCATTTTACCACACTTCTCACAGGATGGATATTTGTTTTTCTTACCTCCTTGCTTCTTTGATGAATTCTTCCCCTTTTCCTGTCAACTAGACCTCTTATTCTGTTGTTTTTTATAGAACACCTGATCATCGGGAAACTCCATTTCTACCTTCTCCTCACATCGAACAATTTTTTCATAACTTTTGAATTCACGAGAAGCTAAAGCCCTTCGATACTTTGGCTTTAACCCTGAGTGAAAACGGTTTATTTTACTATCAAGATCTCGTATGAAGTTTGGAGCATACCTTGCCAATCGAGTGAACTTTTCTTCATAAGCAGCCACTAAATCATCCTCCTGCCTCAATTATAGGAACTGTTTTTCCATCCTAAGACGAACCACCTTAGGAAAATATTTCTCAAGAAACATACCTTTGAATTCATCCCAGTGAAGATTCTCAATCTCATCACTATCCCTTATATTTTTCACCATCGACCACCACTGATCAGCTTCACCTTCAAATCGGTAAACAGAAAGACTAACCTTTTGATGTTCTGAACACCCCATGACATCAAAAATATTCTCCAGTGCTTTAATCCACCCTTCAGCTTGCACAGGGTCAGATGATCCTCTGAATGATGGGGGATGTTGCCTCATGAAATGTTCCACCACTGACATGTTCCTCTGCGGTTGATCTGGCTGATCTCATGCATGGATACCACCACCATTTATAGCCTGAGTCAACTGTGCCATCACTGCAACAAACTGTTCAGTTCCGATTCCGACCATCTCAGGTTGCTGATTTGGAAGGTTATCTTCCTCCTGATGTCGTCCCAACATAGCTGCTTTGTTTCCTCTGCGGAAAACCATTCTGAACATAGAAATATCTTTGGCGAAGCAACATGGTAATCTGTAAATGCTATATAATTTCAATCATATTATAATTTAACACTTTTCTAACTCCTAAAGTTGTCTAAACCGACCTTTGATACCAACTATAAGGCCCCAGCCTTAAACCTTACTTAATATTTAATTAAATGAATAATTCACATTGAGAATCTTTTCAGGTTTAGAGTTTTAGAGAATTAGAACATAACTATTACATCTTAAAAGATTACAAAGTAGACACTTCTACTAAGTCTCCATAAAATAAAAAATTTTAAAAAGAAAAATGTCTAGATTCCATGTTTTAGATAGCATGAAATTCCCTTGATCCCATCCTTGACCTTATTCCACTTTATGTCCTGTGAAAAACATTTCGAAAAACTTGGGGTGAGCATAAAAAGCTCAGTAAGGGATACAATGAGAATGAAAACTGTTAGTTTTTCAAACATCAAGTAAACCATGTATACTATATCAAAGTAATACCTTCACCTTCATGAAGTAGTAAAAAAAAATCTTCACTGAATAAAGTATCATTACTTACCTTTTTGTAACCAAAGGATTACCATAAAACCCATATAAAGAACACATAGAATATATAAAGGTAACTTGGGACATAAACATACTTAAGTGGAATAACCATACGGTTGACTTCCACACATATAAATTAATGGAATAGCCATATGGCCAATTTCCATACATACTTAATGGAATAGCCATACGGCCGACTTCCATACCCAATGCATTGGAGGTTATAACGTAACCACCCGTCCTGGTATTCACGGCACCACCCGTCATATGGTTTATAACGTAACCACCCGTTAAAATGTCCAAGTACCAATATAAAATCATAAAACATAAAACCAATATAAAGGAATGATAACATTTCCACATTCCAATCACAATATATCATAAATATATTGACATAATAGAATCTTTTTTAAAAACCATTTTCAATACCAAAATACATAAAAGAGTATATGGTATTTATTTTATTCTAAAAACATTACGGCTTGTTGAGAAATCCAAAGATCAAATAATACTCGCGGCGGCGGAAAAGGTCGTTGTCACCGCGTACGTTAAAAAAACATTCCTTTTTGTCGTTTAGTAAACGCTTCGTAGAAAAAGATTCCTTTTGTATAAAAGTAAAAGTCAAAGGAGTTTATACACCGTATAAAAGAAAGTTGTGTATAAAACGAAATATGCCTCAATGAAAGGAGATTGAGACTAAGTCCCTTACCTTGGGTCCGACTTGACTCGATCGTTCTTTAACGTCCTGAATAATAAACTTGAGTTAATTTATACTTGATTAAGAACCTTTTTAAAGTTTATTATTCCTTTTATATCACTTACTGCCATGTTATAAACATTATGTAACCATTTAAGTTAATAATGTTTGTTTTGTCAATATTTGGTTCTTAAGTCGAAAGTTGACTTCTTACAATTACATGTTGTTCGTGTGGTCAAAAGTTCTTTATATCCAGAATGAAATTCCTGATTTGGATATCATATATATCATATATATCCAGCATATACATGTATTTATAATATTACATAATCATTTATAGGTAAGAAATGAAATGCATCGTTCATGGAGACGGTAAGCCGTACGTACGCATGAACGCTACTTTCATTTCTTTGTCATATTAGTGGAATTAAAACTAAATGAGAGGTATGTATATTTTAATTCCAGAATTATATTCATCATTTAGATATATCATTAATTATATATATACATTATATACATGTAATTTTAATAGTACATTACATTTGGGGATAAGAAATGAAATGCACCGTTCATGGAGACGGTAAGTCGTACGTACGCATGAACGCTACTTTCATTTCTATCTCATACTTTAATGGAAAGAAATAATAATGATATAGAGGTATATTATAATTCCAGTATAACATAATATATAATAACTTTAAATCCATCCTTTACACGTCCCACATATGGCATTAACGAATCACATCACTTTGAGGGGGCGGTAGTCCGCACTTCCTTAAATGAAGATATCGTGTTTACCCATAATGGAAACCATAAAGGTATGAAAAAAATGACAAATACATAAGCTTAAAGAAAACATAAACATATTATATATCATATATAAAAATAGTGACATCATAATGGCCACCCTTGAAGGTGTTAAATGAGTATTGAACAATCATCGTTTCGGGAGGCAGAATTTCACCATCCACGGAAACCGTATGTTCTTTAACCATTTGATGTAGTTGTGTGAGAGTTTAGCTCAAATAAATATTATAACAACATCCTAGTATATTGAAGATACTGGTTTTGTTACAAAAGAAGTAAATAAAAAGAGTTTAGAGGGTTGGAGAAGCAAAATAAAACAAATGAACAAGAGAGAATGAATTACCTTTAAAAGTGTAACTCCCTTTTGATTTGAGCCTAAAGGCTTCCTTTGAAAGGATTCTTCCCAAAGGGAATCCTCTAGGATG
Source organism: Viscum album (assembly GCA_963277665.1). NCBI lineage: Eukaryota > Viridiplantae > Streptophyta > Magnoliopsida > Santalales > Viscaceae > Viscum > Viscum album. Next base: position 1,503,650,857 of record OY728147.1, on the reverse strand, counting down.
AGGAGAGGGATGTGTATAGAGTAATTGGGCAGGGGTTGGACGATCCAAAGGCTTTAGAAGTGTGTGAAATGGGGTAGAGGTGGGGGCCTTTTATAAGAGGAGAGGAGGGGCACTTTTGGAATGTAAAGACATATTACTTTATTTAAAAATGTGATTCGGTTTTAAAAGGTACCAAATTGATATAATTCGTGGATAAGGTGATAAGGGTTCGAAATCCACTCATCCAATTGGTTTTGGACATGTGTAGTTCATAGATTTTACATTATCTTTCCATTTTATTTAAATCGTCAAATAATGATGTCATCGCTTCATCATTATTATGTCATATATAATATAATTTATTTAATGTCTAAAAATTATAAAAAAAAATACTATGATGTGGGGAATCTATTTATCTTTCCAATGACTATTTATAATCAGAAATCTGACTTGTATAACCCCATTTAAAAATTATTTTAGTAAAACAATTTATGTTAGTGTCATTTTCACTTTAACATTAAATAAAAAATATATTAATGTCATTTTCCAACTAAAGTGGCTCCATGGGGTCCCCAAGTTGGCCCATGGCTTGTCTTGGTCGGCCATGACCCACCCAATAGGTGTAGCACAAGTGTCACGGTGTTTTCACATTTTTATAATATCATTTTTACCTTAAACTACACTAATTACCTCTAATCGCGATTAAGAACTTAAGAAGTTACTATTCACCAAAAAAATTATTATAATCTCATTGAACCACATTTTAATTCTTAATGAAAACCATTGATGTCGGATTTTTGAAAATCAAAACACAATGATGGCAAAATTTCATTTAAACGGAAAATCAGTCTTTATAAGTACCACTTAGTGGTTTCACTATTCATCAAAAATTGAAGTTTTTCAGAAAATTACCAAAAATTCACCCTAAGATATATTTGATATTAAGAATTCAAAAATGAAGTCTATTTTACAAAATTCAAAACATATAAGTCACATTAATTAATTTAATAATTAATTCCCGCTGTCAGAGAAAATAGCGTGTTTTTATGAAACAATAAGTATCAAAAGATTGACACTAGTTTAAGTCCGATTTCAAAGTGAAATTAATTCCAACGACCACTATTGGATTTAATGGTAAAAATATTTTCTAATTTCACTTTAAAACCAATTCAAAAGATAATCTAATCATATAAATAAATTAGATTAAAAAGAGGTTTTGAATTAAAATACAACATTTTACACTATTCATAAAAAAAATGAACTTTATCAGAAAGGTACCAAAAATTTACACAAAGTAAATTTTGATGTCCCGATTCTAAAGAAGAGTTATATTTGGTCCAAAATAAAGTATAAGAGTGATCAAAACTATATTTAATGACGGATCTCCGTCAAAAGGTGATAAGTGGACCTTTCGTGAAAATTAGGGTATAAATGCCTAAAATTGAACTCTTTCTGTATTTTAAGCCTTTATCTTTTATTGGGTAAATGTAAAAACATTTAAAAACATATATAATCATATTTTAGTTATTTATATCCATTCCCGCCAGTACAACGGCTACTCGTTAACTAACATTTAAAATAATATTATTTTATTACTTGTGTGCAACGTAAGTTTTCAAAGAAACTCATCGTTGCGTACCAAGTACGCTATTGAACGTAGAAACCCCTTTTAATTAAAATTAATATTTAATTCGTAAATATTAATAAATATGAAAATTCTTTATTCTTTATTTACCTGGGATGTTACAGTTATAACACAAGATCTACACACAAAGTCTTAACATTCTCTTTCATTGAGAGGAGTTTGTAGTTTTAAAACTGAAAGAATCATTTCCAACTTTAAACATAGAAAATAAATTACACGAGAAGAAATGAAAGATTGTGTTTCACTGGTATCAATGATCACTTACACCAGGGTAGAATTCATAATAATTGTACCTCCCACTATATATGGTCCAACTTGATCATCGATAATCAACTGATCAACTCCATGGAATTTGTTCATCACTACAATGTTCTCTTTATGGACTTGCTGAGATTTATCTAGTTGAGGAGTCAGGGTATTTCTAGAATTACTATGGGTTGCACTGCTATGTTGACGAGACTGATTCAGTTTTCCTTTCCCTATCAAAGCATATTATGCATGCGATGCCTAATAAGTGTATCGAGTATCTGATCTTAGAGCACTATGATAATAGCACTGAAGGTGCCCCATCTTCATGTAGTTATGGAATGATGTAGGTTGTGTCATAAACTCTCCCATTATGTGGTCAATTGAACCACATTTAATGAAACCCATTTTCTCTAGGGTTGTGGATGACGGTTCACTGATCCAGCCATCAGATTCTAATTTCCTCTCCCACCTAGGAAATATGTTTTCCTTTTCCTCTTACTCTCAGCATTTTTGTTCCCACCATTTCATAAGGGTATCATCATACAACCTACCAAAGATCAAGAGATATCACATTCATCCACATTCAATCTCTTCATTATCTCAGTATAATCCATAATACAGAGTAATGAAATATTTGATATAATCTCCTTCCATAGCCCCAATTTGAAGATGTGTTCTTTCAAGGATGCACTTGCCTCATCTTCAGGTGAAAAGCGCACTAAATTCAAGAATTTAGCCGTATACTCTATGACCAACAGGCTCTATTGTTTTAGGCTGAATAAGTACATCATTTTTTGGTACTTGAATGTGTGAGGATATAATTATTTGTTAAACAATTCTTCAAAATCCTCTCATGTAATACATTCATCTAATTTAGCCTGCACTGCAAAATCCCACCACTTTCATGCAAGAAACTCGAGCATATACGTCGTTAGCTTGACCTTTAGCTCCACTAATGTGCTGATGAAATCTATGATATGATTCATCATACTTATCCAAACCTCTGCCTATTTGCGTTTGACATCGTCCTAGAAGTTAGGTGGATTCTGCTTCATGAACTGGATGTTATGTTCCACATGACTTGGCTCATTCCTCTAGTTCTCCATATTCATAGCATGGAAAGTTTAGACAATAATCTGAACTATCTCTTGGTTCACCTGTGGTTCATGTTCAACCACATTCTCTATAGCTTCTTCGGGTTGTATTCGAAGATGCCAACCAGGTTCCATTTTCTAAACCAACAACAATCTCTATCAATATCACCCTCTAGAAATAGATGGATTAGAATTTCCAATTCTATCACATCAACTATCACAAAATTGTTCTCCAAAACAACATTTTTTCTAGTATAACCATTTTATAAAACATTAATTCATTCTTTTTTAAAATTAAACCATTTTTAAAATACCATACATATTACCTTTTCAAAATATTTCCTTTGAAAAAAAATTATATACTTTTTCAAAAATCATCACTTATTTCACAACATGAATCATTCTATGAAATGATGTATTCACTCCTATTGGGAAGTCATTACTCTACAATTTATGTCATTCCAATTTCATTGGTTGAAACCATGACATTGAGATTTCATTATCCTAGATGTGACTACAAACACTCACTTACCCAACTCCCTAATATCTTGATGTTCAACATAAAAGGGTTAGCTATGTCCTTTTATGATATAAATTTCATGTTATGACTATCCAAATCCTTTATATGATTAAAAACATAGGAATAGAAAAGAATGAATTTCAACTCCAATACTAAGAACATTGATGAAAACTTTTTAAGAAAGGACTGAATTAGATAATAACACTAATAACACAATGGAAGGACCAGACCGATACCATTTGTAATAACATGCTCATTCCCATTGGCTTGAGAGTGTAATAATTCATTACTTGGCCTTAAGTTACATCCCCAAGACACCAAAGGAAGGAAATAAATTATTAAGGGTTTAAAAGAAATGTGGGGTATGATTTACCCTCTAAGAATTAAACAAATACACAAAAAACCATAACCAAACCATTAAATAAATGATGCATAAACAAATTAAAGAAAACTAAACTACTTCATGTATCTCAAAGCCACATCGATGTTTGTAATAGTAGAGGACTAATCTAGTATCAAAGTAAATAGTGGATAAAAAAATCAAGAATCTCAAGTGGCTATGAAACTCCATGCTCCACAAGCTCCAAGATCTACAATCACTAAACATCGCAATCATCATGAGGTACAGCAAAAAATGTGGGAAACCATACCTTTGGCCCTATCCTCGAAGATAGCCTCTGAAAAATCCCTGAAGTTCCACAATAAGGGTGAGTATAAAACTTAGTAGTTTTTTCCCCAATGAATTCCCTACTAATGCCACTTGGATAGATAAATTAGTCACATTTATAAAAAACAGTTTATATAAAACAATTTACCAAAATTGTTTATAACCAAATATAAACAAGTTCCAAAAAAACTATTTGAAACCAAGTGAGAAAAAATTATAAGAAACAAAATTATTGAAAGTTATTTTTACAAAAAAATTACTAATTAAAATATTTAAAACCAATTCTTCTTATCATTTGGCATACCCATTCCATAGTTCACAACACACCCACACATGCATACTTTATTTAACAGTTCTATATTCATGAGTGGTCTCTCGTCCAATTACATTGTGTCCCAATGAAAAACACCCCCGATCCAGGGTCACATATATTTTACCCCAATGGTACTCATCCCTTATTAAGGGACCATTAATTCTGATCTCACACCAACCCCATTTATGCCAAATATTTTCATTACCAAAATAAACCACTTCTATAAAACTAAATTTTTATTGAAAACCAAAGCACAACCAATTTCAGAAAACATGTCATTTCAGTAAAACTTTTCCTTTTATTGAAATAATATAATCCCATTTATTTTCTTGAAATCCAAAAAATCAACTTTTTAAAATCCACATTTTAAAACCAAGAACTAAATCACCCATTAAACATTCCTAATTTTCCAAATTTCATAACCATTACTCAAGAAGGTTTCCAACTAGTGTTGAACAACCAAATCACAATAAATTCAACAAAAAAATTCAATTTTAAATCTTTCCAATTAGTTATAATAATTTTATTTGAGAAAGAAGCCTCTTACCATGAATTTTTTAGTGAAAACCCAAATGAACAAATTATTCACAAGAAACCCAGGTTGAGTTTCCAAGAACCCACATTAGATCTCTTCTCCGAGAAATATCAAGACCATTTATCTACATATATGAGATCCAAACACCTAGATAGACCCATAACAGGTGTATATATAATATTTCAAGAGAGGAGGATAAGTAGATTTAGTTACATCTAAGAAATCGATCAAGAACAAAGAAGAATGATCACATATTTCAAGAATCGGGCTTCAATTCACCAAGGAAAGCCTTCTGATCGCCTCTGGATTGATGGGAGTACCTTTTTTTGGCCTTAAGATAAACAAAATAATAATATATGACCACTGAGGGGAAAAATATCCACTTAGGGGCAAAAACATGTGAGATCCACTTTTTTTGATTTCACTTAAACATCCGCACAGTTAGTTCGCATAGTTAGACAAACCGTGCGCCAACCGTGCATTAGCTACTACCTTGGAAGACCCTCGAACAACGTCATCGAATGATCTACCTAAACATGATCCAACCATTATTGAGACACTACCTCAAGAGGACCAATTATGCATAGTTTGACTGCATGGTTAGACAAACCGTGCGCCTCCCGTGCGACATCCATTTTGGCTAAAAACTAATCCCAATGTTCTCCCAACTCTCCAAATCATCACCCTTAAAATTTATAAACATGAAAATCATCAAGTAAGGGTTACATACCAAAAACCAGGGGTACTAAATAAATGATTATGTTTATTTGTTAAATTTATTATAAACCTATTATTTTTATACTGGATGTTTTAATGTGTAAGAAGATGTTCAAAACATATGGTAAGGGTTTTCTCATCTCACTTGTATTTTTTGTGAGATATATTATATTTTCACAAATTATTCATATTGAGTGATGTATATAATTTCATGTGATGTTTTATATCATGAATTTAATTTATTTAATGATGTGAAATGGTTCAATTTATTGGAATATTTCTTGGGGGTTATGATTCCAAAGTTACTTGAGTAGTATGGGGATTTCAAGTTTAACTTTTATTTCTATGAGACTTAGGGTTTATTAAAGTATTTTTTGGCATATATAATTTCCATAAATGTATTATATGATTATCATATTTAATTTTTTTGGTATTTAATTATTCATTTTGTGTTCTCCCTTTCATTGGGATTATGGTTCAAATGTTATCAAATTGGTAATGTAATTTTTTCTCAATTTTCTTCTTTAAGTCACATTCTATTGAATGGAGCCATATTATTCTATGAGGTGTAAATACTACCCATTGGTATGTAATATCATGAATATATTTATTTTCAGGATATTTTATTCTTTATGTAATTTTATTCTTACCTTGGTATTATAATTCAATGTTACCAAAGTTTTAACAGTTTGTTACTACGATCTCCTCATTTATCTAGATTGATTATGATTATTCTTCCATTAATGAAATATTATTTTTAATCATCAATAAATCCTATTAATTTAACTCTATAATGGTTATTCATTATATATTCATATGAAAATAATTTGTTTCCACTCTTTGGTACATAATATAAGTGAGAAATTGTTTTTATAAAAATTATACATTATTTCTCTCTTTGTCCAGAATTATTTTTAACTGAAAAACTATGTTTTCTAAAAAAAAATTTAAATGATCTTGAAATAATTTTCAAGTAAATGTATTATAATGAAATATTTAATGTGTTAATGGTTTTAAAATGTTTTTCAAATCATTATTTATTAGTTTTCGACATTGTTTTCAATGATAAGGATTTCAATATGTTTAATGTTTTAAAAATAGTTTTTCAAAGAAAAGGGATATTTTTTTTCAATAAATGTTACAAATTACTTTTAAATATTAAATAATAATTTTTCATTTTTTTCTAGAAGAAAAATATTTATAAAATATTAAATGATTTCCAAAGAAAGGTTATTTTCCTTAGAAACGGTTCCAAGCGATATTTCAAAATCCTTCTCAATCTAAGATGAAATACTTTGATATATATATGATTTACTAGGAATGTGATACAAGGAAACTATTCATATTATTTATGTAAATGGTTTATATTTATATGGAATTATGTTTATGGAACCCTTTTTTCCATTATTAAATCTTGTTTCTAATATATTTACATGAAACCCATTTCTATTCCATGGGTTATACCCTGATAAATGATTATGAAACCCACTTTCTTTCATGGTTTATTCTAGCAAGAAATGATTATGAATATTATGTCTTTTTCATAGGTTATAATACATTGAAATTTTTATGATTCCCATTTCATTTCATGAGTTATGATATGTTTTTTTATGAAACCCATCTATTGTTATGGGTCATGATATGATGAATATTTTATTATCTTGTGGAAAATATTGGTATGATTTTTTCATATTAGGAGAAGGATATAATATCCCAGAATTTAATTGGTTATTGATAAATTTTATAAGAACTCATAGGGTTCATGTGTTATATTCCAATACCATAATAAGAGGCCACATGAGTTGTAGCTGAATCCTACAAATAAGAGGGTTCACAGGTTGTATCCAATGTTCAAAAAATAGGGCACATAGGAGGGAATCCCAAGCCTAAAATAGGAGAGTGCATGGGGGGCTACCATGACCGCAACATGAGGGTACATAGGAGGTAATCCCATGACCGAAAGAAGAGGCTACATGGAAAGGAATCATTAGCCTAAAACAAGAGGGTGCACATAAGGGAATCCCAAGCCTGAAAAATGATGGTTAAAAGGAGGAAATCCCAAACATGAAGTTGGTACATGGGTCATTATCCCAATCCTAACATTTTATGAATGTATTTTAAGGTATAATTTAAAAATGATTTAAAATTCTTATGTGTATTCATCAATAAAATGTTGTAGTCTTATGTTACGATATCAGGGAATATGCTCTTGATTTCCTTATGAATTATTTATTATGAACTACCAATATTTATTCCATGATTCTTGATTATGATATTTGATATGCATGATATGATATTTTTATTATATGTTTATGTTCTAATACACTCATGATCATGTTATTATTACATATATCCATTATTTACACTTACTGAGTAATTAATATCTCCCCTTTACTATGTTTCCTTTCCCCATGTTATGAAGAATCGTTTTAAGTAAGTGTATTAAAGGGGATGATATTTAAGGGAGATATTTATCATTTTTAACCAAGTTAGAAAATTATGTTTCCATGTTTCCAAAGACACTAAACTATTAGGGTTATTTGACATCTATTTTGTCGATGTGATAAATATTCATCGATAATTAATTAATATACATGTATTTTATGTATGGGTCTCTATAGTTTATACTAGAAGAAAGGCATATTTATCTATTGTAAAATAAGATGATAAATAATTTTTAAGATCCATAGACATGTTTATAAGGATATGTATTAGGTTGTCTCTTAGAAATAGATTAATATATAACATATTTAATACAAGGTTTCATAATTTTGACATTATCTAATTTATTTTTACCGATCATGTGGTTTTTTGATTCTATGAGTGCAGCTCACACTTATTTCTAGTTTTAGTAAATGTAGGATACTAGAAGGAATAAAGATATTAATGAATGTTTCATATTTGAAAATTATGGGAATTATGAAAATTTATGTCCAAAAGAAAAATCTCATGAAGATAATCAAGAAGGTGGAATGAGTATTGGTTATACATTTGAATATAAAGGGAATATAAATGAAATCTGAATGGAATAGGATGTTATAACAATATTGTTTAAATTAATCATAATAATAATTATTAAATTGATGTTGAGTACACTTAAAAATTATTAATATTTCTTATTCTATGAAAGGGGTATTAAGGAATAAGATGATGAGGGCTAAATATTCATTTTCAAATAAAGATTGATGATTGAAGTATATATGTATATGAATTCAAGAATTATTTTATCTCAATCATGAACTATATTTTCTCCATTAAGGTTTTTAGAATATATATTTAATGGTTTTAATGTCATTGAAAAGTGATTTTACTAAAAGGTTATATTTATATTAATGGAATGAGACCCTTAAAATGTTAATGAAGTTGAGTAAATTGTGTTTTTATTGGATAAAGAGATGATTGATGTGGATAAAGTAAATTTTATAGTATTGATTACCCATGAACTTATTGATCATTTGATTAAAAAAAATTCAATTTTATCATTGTTGAAGTTTACAACTTACTGTATTTAAGTAATACATTCAATGATATTATTAATAAGTAAGGATGCATGTTTTCCAATAGGATTTGTGGTAATTCAGGTTGTTACCATATTTCAAGAGAATATATGATGAAGATATTCACATTTTTGGAATTTTACAACCAAGATTTACTTTATGATATATGCATGATCAATGTTGAAATTATTTTGATTTATTTTGTGACCTTATTTTTTTTGGATTTTAAGCTTTCAAAAGGTGTACAATGTTAACCATTTATATATAGTTGTTGATAATCTTCAAATGAATTTTTAGATATTAAAGTATTATCTCACAATATGAGGACTTATTCATATAGGATAAATTGTATTAACCCTTTTTTATGATGATAACATGTTCACTATTAATAAATCTTTAGTAAACAATTCACCTTTATTACATAGAGTAAGAGATGAAATAAAAATCATGCAATTAATAACCAAATATTGATCTTGTGCACATGAAAAGAAATGACATCAAGTAAGTTTTTTTCTTTTTTTTCTTAAAAAGTATAATAATTATTCAACTCTAGTAAAAGGATATTGAAAAATATTTATCATAATACTTTCATTCATATTGAACCTATATACTTATAAATGATCATAGATTTAATGTTTTGACACCCTTAACATTTTCTTGATCATTCAATTAATTGTTATCTATGATCTTTATCACTCTCTATAATTATTTATGCTTTTCTTCTAAGTCCAATATTCACTACCAAACCTATGATCTCCTATATTGAAACCTAGGTATGATTTACTTTGAGTAACAATTATGGTTCCAAGTATGTTTTTATAAATGAAGTATTAGTATTCATTTTTATGATGTAGGTTTCTATGAATAAAAATTTTAAGTATTAAAAATTTCATAAACTAGATAAATTTATAGGGTAAAACTCATTATAAGGGTGTAGAATGTGACACCCCAGGATTTTTTGAAATATATTTTTTAAAATCAATTTAATATGTTAAAAAAAATTCATTTCATGAAACACTGAATATAGATTGTGTAATATGAAAGAACTATGCTATTCATGTATTGTATACACCAAAAAGTCAATTTGTTTCTTTATGAAACACTTATACTGTATTTAGGTTCCAAAATTACTACATTTTGGTTGTGTTATAAATAATTCCAAGTTCCATTGATAACATCTATTACATGCAACGCCCAGTTTTACCAAACTATATCTTATTATAAATATTGATGTTAAAATAGTATTATAGTCGTTACCAAGACATTAGAATGGTATATATGAATAATAGTGATAAAATATCCAAAATATGATTTAAATATTTGTATAAAATCATTCCATTGGTAATTAATTTTCTAGAAATGAAAGTAAGAACTATTTTAAAATAAAGAAATTTTTTTTCTAAGAAAACCGTTTCCCTATAAATAAACACCATTTTTTCTCAATAAATTAAACAGACAAAAATTGATGATTTTATTAATAAATATTATGTAATATTTATTCAATAATGTTTTTAAACTCATCCAATATGTTTGATAGCCATAAGATATGAATAAAACAAATATTTTTAATTAAAATACGTATTTTTCTAAAAGGTAATTTTAAACCCTTGTAATGGAGAACCCATTTAAAATATAATTTTTTAATATTTTATTGTTTTTATTTAAAATAATAATGTTATTTTTCGAAATTGTTATATCAAAATTTAGTCTATTTGTTTTTTTTTATTTTTCAGAGATAGTTCATTTTTTGATGAATAGTAAAAAAAACATAATTTTTTTATTGAAAACTATTTTATAATATAATTTATTTAAATAGTTAAAATACATTATAAAATGGTTTTAAATTAAATTTATATAATTTTTACATAAATTAATAAAATATAGTTCATTTTAATCAATTTCACATTGATATTTTTTATAAAAACATTTGAAATATATAAATCTCTTACTTGAAAAACCCTGTGTCTCATCCCTTATATGGAATTAATTTAAATTAATTTCTTACACATCAGTGATTATAATTTATAAAATAGACCCTATTTTTGGATCCATAATAATTTATTGTAATTATTAAATTCATCACATTTTTTACAATAATTATTGTTGAATGTAATTAAAATTAATTATAGTGATTAAATAAAAAACAAGATTAATTATTGACTAAACATGGAAAATTACATTTAACAATGACCCTATATGTGTCTAAAAAATTTTTTATCACCACATTTAGACCATTAATCATATAAATATATATAAATATTAATTTATAGTCATTGGTGGACAAGTAAAACATTGGTATCACTCAAATAATTTCAAGAGTACCCAATGTGTCCTTTTCCACAATTATAAAAGGCCTCAAATCCTACTTGTATATTCATACCACTCTTGTCCTTTTTATCAATATGAACCATAATATATTAGCTCAAAACATCACTGCATTCAACATATAAGCCTCAATTTTTTCAGAAATGAAACCAAGTTTTTCCTTTGGTGTAAACCAAAAGGAATTACCCAAAGAGGTGATATCCTTGAGCATAAACTTTCATTTTATTTCATTATTCACCACATAAATTATTATTATTACGTGATTAAATAAAAAAATTCATATAATAAATATTCTGATATTTTTTTATTATATGGTTAACACCTATAATCATATAGACCTTGATCAAATGGGATACACAATCATCATTCGTGTGTCTGGCATACTACTACCTCACAAACCAATGTTGTTCGTTCTTCCATTTACAATTTTCAATGTTGGGAATAATGATGGATTTTTTATTTATATATAATATATCTAATATTTATGTTGTTTTTATTCTTATTTTATTATTAAAAATACATAAATTACTAAATTCCTTTTTTGAAACATGATAATTTCTTTTGTGGATGTGTGGACTACCACATCCTAAAAGCAATGTAATTCATTCACACATAAATGGAATATATTAAAGATATGTTTAGTAAATTTATATGATACATAATAAAAAATAATTAAACTATAAATATAATATATATATATATATATATATACATATGTCATTTACTTTTTCATTCAATATGACCAGAAAATAGAAACATCATTCATGCGTATGTATAACCTACCGACTCCATGAACGGTGTATTCCATTTTATATTCTATCAATAATTTTTATTATAAAAAATCATATAATGAATATATATTCTATTTTTATGATGTTTTAAATTCTTAAAATATGTGAATCATGGTCTAAGTAAGATAATATTGGATAAAAAGATAAAACATATATGAAAAACGAAACTAATATTACCCAAAACCTAACCTTAACAAAAAATTCATAATAAACTCATAATATAAGTCACAATAAAATAATATATGGTATGAAATAAAAGAATATGGTCATATTTAAAGTATATAAAAATTATATTTATTATACCAGTGGTTTTAACATGTTAGAAAATGTTAGGACTTAAGGTATGGGTTTTCTCACTTCACATTTATCTCTATGAGATATAGGATATATTCACCACTTATTTTATTAGGTGGTGTATATAATACCCTATGATATGTTATATCATTAATTTAATTTATATTTTGATATTAAATGTTTAAATTGATATTATTACTTCATGTAGATCATGATTCAAAAGTTACTCAAGTAGTATAGAGATTTTTAATCACACTTTTATTTCAGCCAAACATTTGATTTATTCTCCACTCCATTATTTTATGTGGTTTATATAATTCCCATAAATGTATTCTATAATTATGAATGTCAAATTTATGTTAATTTACATATATATTTCTAATCTTTCTTTTAGTGGGTTGGTGGTCCAATAGTTACCAAATCGGTAAAGTAATGTTGTCTCAATTTTCCCTCTTTGAGACACTTTCCATTTTATGCACACATATTATTCAATGAGTTTTATATACATAACCATTAAAACTTATATTAGGAATGTATTTATTTTCATGCTATTTTATTCTTTATTTAATTTTATTATTTTATTTTGATTGTGATTCAATGATACCAATGTGGTAAAAATTTATTGTTATAATCTCATAGATTATCAGGAATGTTTATGATTATAATTCCATTGATAAAATATAATTACCCATCTATCAAGAAACCTATGAAATTTTATTCTCATATGGTTATTCATAATATATTCATATAAGGGTACCATTTTCTATCTCTTTGGTACTTGATATGAAAAAGAAATTTATTATGAAATTCCAACTTTATTTCTCTCTTTTGTAAAAAACTTAATATATTCACAAAACATGTTTTATAAAAGTGTTTTAGAAAATGTTTTTAATGGATATATTAAGATCATTTTCAAGGAAAATGATTTTAAAGAAACATTTTATGTTTTATTGGTTTTATAATGGCTTTCAAATACCCCTTTATAAGTTTTCAAGGTTATTTTTAAAGAATTTTTTTTTTCAAAATGTTTTATGTTTTAAAAATAGGTTTTTAAAAAATGTAAAGGTTATATTTTTCATGAAATGTTATAAATTATTTGTAAATCATACCTCATGAGTTTTCAATGTGGTTTTAAAATAAAATTTATTTTGAAAATGGTATATAATTTATAAATAAATTTTATTTTCCTTATCAATTAGTCCTTATGATCTTTCAAAATCCTTATCCATCTGTGAATAAAGCCTTTGATAAATTTATTCTTTATAGGGGATATTATCCAGGGATATAATTTAAATTATTTCTTAGAATGGTTTATGTTGTGATGGATTGATTTTTGTTGAACCCTTCTATTTTCCATGAGTAAATATTGTTTCAAATAGATTGAAATGAATCTAATTTATATTCCATGGGTTATACCATGATAAAATCTTATAAAACCTAATTATTTTCACAGGTTATTCTAGGATGAAGTCATTATAAAACCTATATCTATTCCATAGGTTATGATATGATAAAATTATTTTGATAAATATATTATTTCATGAGTTATGACGTGTTGTTTTTGAAACCCTTTTGTGTTTTGAGGTCAGGATAAGTTAATGATTTATTATTTTGTTGAATATGTATAAATGATTTTATTATGTGACCAGTGAGACCTATATCTCCCTCCAATGAATTGGGTAATAATAAAATATATGTGAGTTTTGAGGGAAAATAGGCTAAATACCAAGCCCACAACAAGAGGGTACATGGATTTTAGACAAAGATTGACTACAAGAGGGTACATGATTTGTATCCCAAGCCCGAAATAAGAGGGTGTATGGAAAGGAATCACTATTTTGAAATAAAAGGGTACATAGGAGGTCATCCCAATCCTGAAACAAGGGCTTACAAGGTAGGTAATCCCAATTCCACAATAAGAGGGTACATGAGAGGGAATATTAAGGCCAAAAAGAGAGGGTCTATGTGAGGGCATTCTAAACACAAAATGATAGGGTAAAAATGAGGGAATCCCCAGACCAAAACAATAGGGTTCAAAGGAGGGAATACCAATCCCAAATCCAGAACATGAGTGATTATCCCAAGACAAACATGTTATGATGGTATTAGAGAGTAGCCTTAAAATACAATTTTTTATGCTTATGTGTATCCCACAATCTCATGTCTTATGGTCAATTTAAAATATCATGTATTATTATCTAGTTTTAATTATGATTCATGTCTTATAGAACTACCAAAATTTATTCCATTGATATTTATTATGATATTTTATATGATGGGTATGATCTTCTAATGTTAAGATCATGTTCTCATACCCTTATGATTATGTTATAATTATATATTTACCTTTTTACCATTACTGGGCATCTGATCTCACCCATTTAATATGTTTTCTTTCCCTAGTTTAAAAAGAATCATCTTATGTTGGATTAATAAATAGTAATATCTTTAAGGGAGATGTTGAAGATAATTCACCATGTTAGACTATTATTTTTCCATTTTTCCAATGACAGTAAACTATTAAAATCATCCAGAAAGTATTATTATAATGTTTTTAATATTACTGTATAATGATGTAATATCCATGTATGTTAATCTTGGGACACTATAGGGGTTTTTAAGAAAAATAATGTGTCTTAGAACATGGCACTAGGAGAAGGTTTATTATGTTTATATTTTTTTCATTATATAATTATGAGAACAATATTATTGATATATTTGTTTAAATTTATAATCATCAATATATATTTCTATGAATTAGATGTTGAGTAGGGATTCATTTTGTATAATTTTTCCTATAATAATGTTTTTCCCTGTTTATGAAATTATTTCTTCAAATATATGTTTTCATTACAGAGAATTTTTCCCACCCCTTATTATTTTTCTATTTCCATATGTTATAAAGAAATATAATTCATGTTACTTGTTTAGAAGGATAACACATGTGACTGAATTTATACGAGACATTGAAGACTCATAATGAATTAATTTGTTATATATATAATGTGAAATTTTTACATTTTAGATAAAAAAACATGAGATTTATTAGTTTATGTGTTTTCATAATTTTCTAAATCTATGATCTTGAAAATATATTTTAAACAAATGATATGTAATAATTATATAATTTTTTAATGGTTCTTTATATCTATACCTTTTATAACTAGTATCAGACAAACCAATTAAAAGTGTGTGTTTTCGAGAATCATATCAAGGAGTGTGGGTTGGTGGTGTAACATAATTGGTAACTAATTGAGATTTTTATCTTGTTAATTATTTTAAATAATTTATTTAAATATTAAATGTTATAAATTTTTTGGTGATTATTTATATTGTATTGGGTGTATTATGGATTGAAGATGGCCACTTGAGCAAGGATAGAATTTATTAGAGTTTTTGAGCACTAATAAAAAAGAAATAACTATATTTTTGAAGGTTTTTGTGTGCATGGACTATAGAATGACACAATTTATTAATAGATTATGGTGTGTGATATCGCTATTGAATGAAATCATCAATTTTATTTGAAATCAATCATTATTCTACATTGAAATGATTGGATTAAAAAATGATTCAAGGGATATAATGGACCCTTTGGTGATAGCTTGATATCCAAGATTATCAATTTCCAAGTACATTGTTATGATTTTGTTCCTAGTCAAAATTAGATGATGTGGGGGTGTACTAAAAAATAACCCAGTATTGGTAGCAACCCTAACATTGGTCCGATGATGAAGTTTGAGTAAAGTATGTAATTGGATGAGAAAATATGACCCTTATTGGACATAATATACCCTTGATATGTCTTATATACTTCTTGGAAATTGAGATGAGCATGTGGTGAGTTCTTATCCACCATTATAAATGATATTTTATTTTTTTGGTTTACCCTATGGGGAACTATAGATTGTATGGGTGAAGGGACTATCGTAGTATGACATGGGATAAGAGACTGGAAGTATACCATATATTAAGTGTGATTTCATTAAGGAATAACTTGTGAGGTCAGAGTGTTCATGAAGATATTCAATTAATGTTATGGGATACCATTCCATATAAGATAATGACATTGGTTGGACGAATGATAATGTGCTAAAGGAACCCATGTGGGATGTCTCGGCTATGAGAGAAACATGGGACCCCAAGGGTGACCTAATTATATATTGACCCTAGTGAGTGGGAATGTAGAAAATGGGTAGTTATGATTGAGTGTGTAACATTATAACATAAATCAACTTTATTCTTCATACATATGGATTACTTTGAAAATATAATTATATAGTGTCATGATTCTATATTATTTTCTATCACCTTGGATTACCTAATAGGGATCATCATGGATAAATATACTATATATAACATAAGGTCATCCCCTTATGGACCAATGATGATACCTAGTGACTATTGGATCACATGGGATCACCTCATTGGGATTATATTAGTGCATGATAATTTGGATCTTCTAATATCATCCCTCCTAGGATATGGGACATTACATGAGGTTAATTTGTTTCATAGGATTTCCTCATGGGGTTCAAATTCAAGCCTTGTAATTTGGATCTCCTCTGTTCATCCCACAAGGGATTAATGATGAATAATAATAACTGTTGATCACCTTGGATTACCTCATAAGTATTAGATAGGAGATAAAATCATTATATTTATTAGGATCATATGACTAGATATCGACAATAAGGCTTGATATCTAGATCACCTAGTATCATCCCCTTAATGATTTATTATAATACATGATTTCAATTTTTTTGCCATAATTACATCCTTGGGATTAGATTGAAGCCTAATAATTTAGTTTACCAAGTGTCATACCCCTAGGGATTCATGATTATCCTGGTTGATTGGTAAATATCACAGGTTCACCCCCCATAAAATAAATGATGATTCTAGAAGAATATTGATTTACTAGGATTACGACTAGGTTTCTTCTAAGAGGATGAAACATTGGATCACCTAGGGTAATCCCCCTATGGAAGAATGATGTCACGAAATGATAATTTTATAGAATTTTACTATCTTGTAGATATATTCTAGGATCTTGATGACTAAATATCATATATGATTTTATCATATATATGAATTATGGAATACTAGGATTATTATTCACCAAGTATCACATCATAAGGATTAACATGATAAAAAATACTATTGGATTTCCCAAAAATTGTTAATAAAAATTAACAATGTTCGTTAATTTTATTTTCACTTTTATGGGATATTCTCTGAGACATCCAATAAATTTGCCAAAGTTGGTTTGGTTTGATCAATATTTCTTGGTATAATCATAGGATTGATAATTTGTATTTATTTGTGCTTCAATTTGTAGTCATTTAAATTCTGATAATATCCTATTAACACAATGTTTATACTGGTATTGTATGAGACTGAATTTGTGGTACCAACTGAGTTTTACTCACCCCTTTCTAGGGTGTCTATATAAAATTGATAACTAAACAACCATCGTTAACTAGGTTTTCATATAAGGTAGATCCCTGGTGTGGCATTGGTATTTAGCAGAGCTTCTTATAGTTTTATTGTTTTCATGAATTATTTTTTATATGTAAAATGTTTAATTGATGGGAAGATAATGACTATGTATCACATTCTATCTATTGGATTTCATTTATTACTGATTCATGTTATATTTAACCATGAGAATTGATGGATTATTAAAATTATTATTGATAATTTGTTTATTTTTTTGGTATTTCTCACCCTAATGTGGGTCTATATTGTTTCAGTGGTAGTACCCTTGACCCCAGATACTATTCTATTGCCTAAAATGTTTGGTGAGTAATGAATGAGTTCCATGTATCCTCTAACCTGGTTATTATTGTAGGAGATGTGATGGTGTATTAAAAAGTGTAATGAAATGATCATGGTGATTGATATCAGTCGATGTGTTATAGATTATATTTTTACTTACTATTTGGGGAGACAGTTTTATGGTGTTCATAATATGTATTGTATCATATAATGGATATAAGATCAGTGATTAAAAACCACCCTATCTAGTATGCTTTCCATTATACCATGGATTTGGGATTATTTTTGGTTTCCAATATTATAGTTTCATGATGTCACATAGCATGATGCACATGAGTTTTGAGATTTATTATTTTCTTTGATCTTGTCCAATTGACTATAGTCGGGTGTTAATGTATCATATTTGATATATAATTGTCATATGAAATACATATTCATGTGTATTATTTTTATCACTTATGATAAGATTTAGTTTTTAAAAGTGTCTGTTAAAAATTATATATTTATTTCACATATAACACGTTGGTGGAATTAAAATTAAATATAATATGATATATGTTTCTTTTAGTGAAATGGTATATGGATCTACAATGAGAATCTTGATTATGATGAAAACTATATAGTCCCATGTGTAAGAGATGTTTAGTAACCCAAATAGGCCAACTCTTAAATTTTGTGCCTTATGAAGGACCCCTAGTGGGGGGTTATGATATTGGTTCCAAGAAGATATATGTTTGGTTATTTGAAGTGTATATAAAAACCCTTATTGTATTTTCCCATATAGTTTGGTGATGGATTTCTACATAAACGAATTGTCTAATAGTGGGTTACTCTATAGAGATAAAGGTAGATATATCATGATGTATATGTATTTGATAACATATGATAATGTGAGTATTGAGGGGATGGGTCAAATATGTGGAAAATCGATGAGGATTAGCCTAATTTTTTTATTCTTGATAGAGTTTCACTGAATGAAGATTCCATATTTGAATCAATTCCCTTATAGGCTGATGACATGGAATATGAATCATAATATGTTCGAAAGTATACATGAGATCCTAGAGTGATTTGTTTGAATAGTGAATTTATTTAAGATAATGGAATGAAAATTAAGAGTTGTTTCTTCAATGTTTTGAACTATATTAGATGATACCAATTTCATATGCATGACAACCTAGTAATTTGAAGATGTGGCTCTAGAAATTTGAGATGATAATTAAAATCAAGATGATATTTTATTTACAAGGTTATACCATGAGAGGGGTTGACCAAGGTATTTGAATACTCAAGAGGTGGGATGGATAGTATGATACATGAATCTACAAGATCGCTGTATGAGATATGCTATAAATATATAAAATAGGAATGGTGATACCATATATGGTGTGAATATAAAAGAAAGGTTTATGTTCCTTCCATTTAGTTTGCTGGATCTAAGGTTCTATCCATTATATTGTATAATCATGGGGATGATTTGGAAATTTTTGGAATATAACATTAAATACTAACACTTATTATATCAGGGTTTGGTCTTGTAACACCAAAAAAGATTAGAATATGTATTTTTAAAATACAACGTTTGTGTTTTCTAGCTTTCATTAATATTTCTTTCATTCAATATGAACCATAATACAGTAAACCACTATGATATACCCATTAAATTTGTAGGTATTATTAGTAATAACCACAATATGAAAGACATGAATGAGGTTTTTAAATAATTTTTATGAAATGATTAATTTATAAAAAATAATTACTCAATTTTCAGTAAAATCATTTTATGCATTAAAAATTAATTTTCTTAAAAAATAATTTTCCTAGATTTTTTTCGAACAAAAATTATAAATAATGACCTTTATTTTTTAAAAAAATTTTCTTTTGGATTATTTCCATTTTTAAAATCAGAATTTCAAAATTAGCATAAAGTTAGTTTTTATTATTTTTCAAATAATATTTATTTTTAACTAAATATTGAATACTAATGATTTTTTAAGAATGTTTAATTTCATTTAAAATAAAAGTATGAGTATTTTTTAAATTTTATTTCAGAGTAACATAATAACCCTTTAATTCTAAATAATATTTATTCTTACACTAGAGTTAACATTATAAATTATTTTGGTATATGTTTATTCTTTTGATTGAAAACATATTTTTTATCTAAAAGGTTTTCATTTGGGAAATCATTTTTCATCTTAATAAATATAAATAATCTGTTTTTATTAATGATTAAATAAATTTCATATATTAAAAATTCCATTATATATTTTAACATTCATTTTATAGTTTTTACAATGAAATAGTGAGAATTATATTTTATGCTAAAAGATTCATTCTTCTAAAATGGATTTTTCGTTGAAAGTTCATCGCTTATTTAATATTAAAAATTTTTAACTATAGAAATAAAATATAATAAAAGGATTTTATATTTATAATAATCATAATTTTTAATACTTAAAATTTTCGACTAATTTTTTTTATAGTTGATAGAAAAATAGTATAAAAAATTACCATGGTTATGGTTTAAATAGTTATATTGGGGGGGTATAGCATGAGGTAAGGGTTGGATTGGAACAAAAATCTATACAACTATTACTAGTAGAAGATATTTCAATTTTATCATATATTTCAATTTTATCATATAATAACATAAATTATATGTCTATTTAGAACCATTTTTCCATGAATTGGATAATAAAAATTAAAATCTTTTAATAAATTTCTTATGTGTATTTCCTCTCACTTATAAAAGAGAACCTATCCTCCTATAAAATTCATAGAATTTAAAACTTCTATGATGAAAAATACTAGCTTCAAATCCTTTATAAAATAAATACCTTAATCCTATGTCTTATGGTAATCACTTAATAAAAATCCTACAATGCTCCTTATGCAAGACAAAATGGGTCCTTCATAGAAGAGGTTTGAATTCTAACCATGCTCTTTTATTTTATTTCTTTATAAAACATATCCAATATTTTTATCCATAAAAAACTATTTATATTGAATAAAAAATATAATTATATTTTATTATTATGACTAAATGATCATTTTCACCCATTATCTATCAAATTTGAAATTAATGCATCACCCATGCGTATGTGTGGAGTACCGCTTCAATAAAGCAATGTGATTCATTTTCCATCACTTTCATTCATGGGTTGTTTTATTGTAGAATTTAATGTTTATGAATGATACTTATAATATAAATATGTATTTATAATATATATATATATATATAATTTATCACTTTATGGTAAATTTCTAAATGGTAATGTCTCTTATGTGTATGTTTGGACTACCACCTCCATGAAGTAATGAGATTTTTTATCATTTCCACATTAATTGGATGGAAAATGGATATTTTTAATGAAAATATATGATATTTATTATATAATAATCATTTTTAAAAGTATAATGATTTTTTACCAATCATTTCACCCTTGCATCAAAAATCTAAAACATCACTTATGTGTACACACGAATTACCATAACTACAATGTGATAAAAGTCATTTTTTCATCACTAATTAATATGAATAGTTTCAAATATAAATATAATAAATATATATGATATTTATATCATGTTTATAATTATGTATTTATATTATCCATGATCAATGTTCAAGGACTTCAACTAGAAAACTAATACATAAATAAAAAATGAAGTAGTTAACACCTGAAATGACGACTTTAATTGAAAATTGTTAATAAAATGGTGTTGAAATGAAATTAGTGTATCATATATGATTTTATATGTGTTAATAAAACTATATTATAGAATTATATTAAATTTTAATTAATTATCCTAGAGTGTAGAGTTCTTATGAATCAGTACACAATAGATATAAGGTATCTTTTCTCTCATATTTAAATTCATGATATATGTTTTAAATTGAGAACCATCATTTCATTTTAGTCTTGTGATTACTGAATAATATATATATTTAAATATTCAATATCTTCAAGTGTTTTTTATAGCCATATAATTTTCTTCATTTACACTTCCTTCAATTCACATGTTAATAAATTTGTAATGGTTTTGTCTCAATTTCCCTTAATTGAGAAATGTTTTCATGTTATGATCTAATAATATATTTGAATTTTTAATTTTATAGAAATGAATGTAATTTAGAAAAATAAATTTTTATAAAAAATTTATCGATATAATCATATGGAATTTAATATTACAATGATACTTCTTTCAAGAATTTAAAAATATGTATTGGTTCCTTGTATCAATTTTGAATCATTGAGACATGTTTGATGTTTAACACCTATCTTATTTTATGAGGTAAAAAATTACCCCATTTATATGTTGTATCATTAATAAAAAATATTAAAAAATATTTATTATTTAATTTAATGTTAGTCCTTTAATATGTGTTTTGATTGAAAAATTACCACCATTATAATGGTTTTATGTTATAATCTCATTTTATTGAGATTATTTATGATTAAATTCTACGATGAAGAAATTATATGATATGACTTTCAAAATTATATTTTTTTACACCACATTTATTTCTATATTTTTAAGACTTTCATTTAATTTTTACTAAATTTATGGAGTCAAGTGGTAGAAAGTATGTTTTATAGAAAACTAACATTATTTTTATCTTTGGTAATAAATCATATTTCTTCCATATCCATGTTTTAGATTATTTTCATGAACATTTTAACTATTATCAAATTATATATTACATAAATGTTTATCCATGGTTTACTTTATATAATGTTTTAAAGGAATCTTCTTATCTCTTACCAAAATATGTAATTTTTACTTTTTATCAAAAATGTGAATGGATTTTTTGTGTAAATTTACACTACATGAAAATATTTTTCTATGGTCAGGAATTCTATATAAATAGACAAATCCTTTAATAGTTTACATGATTCTATTCAATAAAAAAGTTTTTTCATTGTAATTTCTAAATTTTTATATTTTAAATAATCAATTACTCAATTAAAAGTGATTCTTAATCAATAAATTTTCCAGTGGTCATTTAATGGTATTTTAATCTATAACAACAATATATGGTGTTTCTAATTCATTAACTAGGATATGATCCAATATTTAAATAATTATTCATTCTTTGGATAGTTTATGAATATGTTAAATAAATTTTTATGACTAATATATATTTACATCGGTTATGATATGTTGATATGATTAACATTTCATTGTCATGTGGCACACATTTATATGGTTTTCATTATGTGATGGGTGGGACCAAAATTATATATCCATAATATTCCTCAATTGAAGATTGATATCTCATGATATAATATTGTTTGAAATGGGGAGTGAACCCAGATCTATGAGTGATGTTTTCTAATATTATAGTTTTTGAGTGAACCATGAATAAAGATATGATTCAATAGGGAGTGAACCGAGTCCACTATAACAATATTAGTAGTGATACATGAAAATAATAATTAATTTCTAAGATTAGTTTTATTCTAATAACTTATTCCTTAGACTAATGTACTATTCTCATGATACAAGATTAATTATTTATGAATCTCCAATCTTATTTATTTTATCATTTTCATGAAAAAACCATTATCGTGTTTCATGATAAATGATTTTGGTTTGATTTGGTATTATTATTGTATGTATTGATCATGTTATCATACACATACTCATTTATTTCACCATATTATTATCATAGATTTATGTCACATATTTTTACCATCACTTTTCATATGATCAAACCCATTCTTATGTATTCTTTTCCCAAGTTATAATGAAATGTATCAAGTATGACATCTCTACAAATTGTAATGCGTATGAATTACATAATGGGAAATGATTTAGATATTTTATATGTCAGTTGTTTTTGTATAAGAGATTCCATAGAATCTAAACCTATATATTTCTCGAGCATGTATTATTGATAAATATATTTTATATTTATCTAAATTGATTTTGTATTTTGGTATGTAATATTTTTTCACTATTGGTTTTGAGGAATAAATCATTTTGATTCCAACACATATGTATTTTGGATGTATTTTAGTATTCCATAGTGGTACAATGTGGGTGTATTCTAATGAATTTAGAAGGATAACTAGATGGTGGGAGATCATATGATAATACTTGGAATGTGTGAGGATATAAATATGGAAGAGGAGATCCAAGGGTTCAACTCATTGTAATTTATTGACATGATATTGGAGAATGGTTAGTGGTTTAGTGGTGTTGTCCTAGTTTTGATGATGTGAGACTGATAATATTGTGATTCAAATTTTTTGATAGAGTAGAATGAAAATATACATCCATTATTTATATCATAGACTGAGGTATTATACACCGATTATGCATGATTCAATTTTAGATAGATTGAATAGCGTTAATGTGTATACTAAGGACTAATGGGCTTGACAAAACACTTTTGGGATTGGATTAACAACATTTTCATGAAAAGAAAAGTGTCTAAACATTGTATAGGGGCATTATAAAATATAATGGGGTTCTATTTTGTTGATGAAAAAAGGGGAAAACATGTCTCTGTAAGAGAGAAACATGTCCAATGCTTGAATTTTGTCGAGGGAACACTCAAAGAGTGATATGAAGAAATCAATATGGGGTGGAGTGAACCATTGGATCATTCTGGGTGTAAAATTCATTAAATATAGAATTATTATTGATATTAAGTATATCATTCCTAGTGTGTAACACCCCAATCCTAGATGCCTAGATATGGTGAATTATTTTAATACATTGGCATGATTACAAGGAATCAAATCCCGAAGGACCGATCAGTTTAGTAGTCTTTAAAAATTGATTACATACATGAACGTTATATTAAAAATTCAAACATTAAACAAAACATAAATAATCCTTTTAGAATTCCTTTATTCACCTTTATTAACCCTACATATCAATCATAATAAACTTCTTGGAATCCTGGGGAAACAAAACATAAGAAACAGGTGACCTCATATGCTTAGTAAGGGTAAATAATTTATCCAAAGCTATAAACTATTAAGAAAAGATATGTAATAAAAATAACAGCCTTTTAAACATAAACATGAACATAATATGGAAAAATTAATCAAACATTACCATATAAACATGAACATGGATATTAAACTAGTTGAATAACCACATGTAATAACTAATTTCATAACAAGGGAATGCGTAATGTCATACATTATAACCACATAGTCAAGGCCTAGTGCTAAGTCTACAAATAAAAATTATGTCAAGGCCTTGTGCTAAGTTTACAAATAAAAATTCTGTCAAGGCCTTGTTCCAAGACAATAATTGGTCTCATGATACCTACTGATGCATCAAGGGGCTATAGAAGGCCCCTCCCATCACTTACTAAGTCCAATTCATTCCTCATATGAAAAAGGGTGAAAAATTACATAAAAAATCATACTAAAACTAGCATAAGAATTGTCAATACTTTAACAATAAAACATGAATGGTTTGAAAATAGCACATACACCATCAAACATATCAAAACTCATTCAATAAAATATAGAATATTGTATTATAGTAAATCAACCTCAATCAAGAATAATATCAAATAAAAGATGTTGAAAAGAATCAATAAAACTCTATAAGGGAAATACATCTTTCCATGAAATCATTTAAACATCGCAAAATTTATAAATGAATTCACTTAAAATAGATTTTTTAATCATATTATCCCATAACACTTTGAAACTTTTGAAATAAATCAATACTTTAAAACAATCATATTCACGTAAATAAATCCTTAAAATCATTTTGAAAACATGGAAATTAATTAAAATGATTTAGAAAAAAAACAATTAAAAAAATTTAAAATGATGATCTAACTAAAGAGTCACTTCCATAAAACCTCAAAAGGTTACCTTTTTAATACATTTTTATGAAACATGGACATAGAAGATAAATATGTCTCAATAGATACTTACAAATAAACAATCTCGGATAATAATGAGATTGAAGAAATAACCCTTACCTTGTATTATCCTTTGGTAGAGGGTACGTTTAACCTCTTGTATAACTATCATAGTATGTCATTAATTTATACTAGAACCATATTCATATTTATGATATAATACTTTATTCAATTTGACTTTATACTACCTATTTAAAAATAATTTCAATGTTAAAATAACATTTCAGGTAATAATGGATTTCTTTATTTTATGTATTTTAAATTGTTATTCTTAATCGTATAACTTATATCATGATTAAATTGATTCCATAATATAAAAAATTATTTTTGTATGACATAATTTCATAATATAAAAATCCATAATTGATAGATATATGAAATGGAAAACACCGTTTATGGAGACGGTAGGTCTTACGTACGCATAAATGTTGTTTCCATTTTCATATCGTACTGAACGGAAGTAAGAGAATGAGATATATGAATATATATATATATATTAGAATTATTATGTCATATATTATATACTTATATATATTTTTATAATCATATTTGAATAGTGAATGTGGAAATGAATCTCATTGCGTCATGGAGACGGTTAGCCGTAAGTATTCCCAAGCAACAATTTCATTCCATTGATGGTGAAATTGTTTGTAATTAGATGGTATAATATATATAAATAAAAAATAACATGTTATATTTATTATTTACATCAATTATACTCATTATTATACCCATCTAAATAATGAAGTGTTGAATAAAAAACTACACCACGATGTGGAGACGGTAAGCCATACGTACGCACATATGGTAACTTTTTTATTCATAGGATGAATATAATAATGAATATGGTTGTACCATATTTATAATAACATCTAATTATGTATAATTTACTAGATTTATTATTTTTTTATGGAAACGAAAAAAGAAGTAGGAAGTGGAAGAAGATAAGAACTTTGAAAGAGGTCATGAAGTAACTATATATTCTTTAGGTTCTTATTTTTGATTTGAACAAAATGTATCATAAGGTTGGATTTATGATCAATTTAAGGACTCTAAGATTCATTTATTGTACTTGGGAGGATATTTGAGAAGGTGTTTTCCAAGAAAAATTGCTTCGTTGGTGTGAATTGAAGAGAAAGGGAAGTATACTTTTATAAGAGATGTGCAGTGAATTTTCAAGAAATCATGAAATATTAATTTATTATAAAATAATATTCATTTTATAATAGTTCAAAATGTATTTATTTTTATGATAAGGTTGTTATGGGCTTAATAACTCTCATCCAACAGGTTTTAGGAAAGTTGAGGTCACCAAATTAAACTTATCTTTTATATTGAACTCTTAGTTAAATAGTTTAACTTTTACAATATCTTCTAGTATTCTTACACTATATCATTACTAGACACACTAAAAAACTACCAACAGAAAATCAAGTGGTTTATTAATGAAATATTTAACTTTATTTAAGTCCTTTGGATGAACCGTTGTTTTTTAATAAATATTATATCATTTAATAATATAGTATTTATTTTAAAAACCCATTTATGTCAATTTTGAAACTATTTAGTATTTAGTTTTTGCGAACGTCATAAAAACATTATTACATAGAAAAATATATATTGAATCATCCCTAAAATGTCACATTAACCTATAAAATTATTGTATATTATAAAAATTTTTAATTAACAATTAGTTTAAAATTTATAATACCATTTATTTGATTATTTCATTAATAAGGATAATACTGCATCATTATTGTGTCATAAATAAATTTAATTATTTAATGTATAAGAATTATAAATAAAATAAAATGATTTAGGAAATATTTTTAAATTTATAATGAATATTTATAGTCGAATAGATCAGTTATATAACCTCATATAGTAAATTATTTACTAAAAGATATATGTTTATGTTACATTTTCTTTATCGTTAAATTAATTTTTATAAAGTGTCATTTTCTCTTACAAGTGGATCCATGAGGTCCTAGAATCAACCCATGGATACCCAAGGTCCAGAATGTATCATATAATTGGTGTAAGACATGTGTTACGGTAATTTAATATTATTATAATATTATTTTCTCACCCTTATTTAGCAGATTTACCCTTTAACCATGGTATATAAAATATTTACTGAAGTTACTATTCATAATGTCTATAAATAAAATATACCTATTTTAAAAGTTTGGACCTCATGACCTAACTTTTAAACATAGTGGTATGGAAATAAATTAAAAAAAATTAAATTTTTTTTTTTAATGGTTTAATTTATAGAAAACATGTAAATTAATAATAACTATTTTTTAGTATGTTTTTATATGTTTTGAGAATATATTTTTTAAAAAAATTTAAAAATAATATTAATAAATATTCAAATTTTTTGGAATAAAAATTTCATAATTAACTTTGTTATATTGTTTTAGATTTTGGGAAAATGTTAAGATTCTGATTCATACGTATAAATAACAGATTTTATTGATAAAATCAATTTTTTAAATAATCAATAAGGTTAAATTATTTTTTAATGTTTTATTAAAATTAAAATTAAAATTATTAAATTATAATTTAACCAATATAGATTATTTCAATCTATTTCATATGTATTTTTCATATAAAAAAAATTTAATGTCTTCAAACTTGTTTATTTGGAATCACTTTTTTATCACGCATGCGAGTTTGATTTTAAATGAAATTATTCCACTTATATAAATTGAATTTTAAAAAGTTTAATCTAAATTTTTAATGAGTATAATTAATATTATTTAATAATTTAAAATTAATTTTTTATCGTCATGAGTAGTGAAAATAGAAAAAATTAATTTCACCAGTTACAGTTAAAATGGGTTTACTAGGGGTTAAACATAACTTATAGGGGGTTAAATGAACATGAAAACTTTACAATACATATTGGATGGAAGTATTTCATCCATATCACCTTTATGTCTCGATAATGACCCATTTTGGATCTTTATCACATGTTAAGAATGTGTCTAAACATTGTTCTACTAAAACATTTATATGTATCCTCTGTCCATCCTTTATAAGGTCAGCCACCCCCTATCCTATTGACACTTACAAAAGCATTTTTATGATTATATACCAAAAAAAATATGTTTAATAACTAAATTAAAAAATAATTTAGGACATAAATTTATTATTA
Source organism: Viscum album (assembly GCA_963277665.1). NCBI lineage: Eukaryota > Viridiplantae > Streptophyta > Magnoliopsida > Santalales > Viscaceae > Viscum > Viscum album. Next base: position 1,503,621,384 of record OY728147.1, on the reverse strand, counting down.
TCCCCCCCATGTGGGATTTTGTTATAAACCTACAGAGGCTCTTCAAAGAAGTGGTAAAACTCCTAAAATTCAAATTTTGTTTTATTTATTCTCCAAACCCATTAATATATTCTTAAAATATGATAATATAATAAAATAATAATTTAACATATAATATGATGTTATTATGTCAACATAGTAAGTTATATCCATCTCTACTTTCATAAACTAGGAAATAAAACCATAGATCGTGTGTACAAAGTATAACTGCCTTGTGAACCAATGTCATGACTTTTTCATTTTTGTTTTACCAGGATGGTAATAGTGATATATTAAATTAATTTATATATTTTATATTTATAATTATTATAATTAAGTTAATATTATATCATATTAAACATATTATATTCTATTTTGTCGGGGATACGACAACACCATTTGTGTGTATGACAGACTACCACCTCACGAAGTGATGCAATTAGTTATTCACATACACTTTACATTAAATGTAATTAGGATAATATTATAGAAAATATATGATTTAAATGACCTAAAAATTAGTCAATTATGATAATATATAATTTACCTTTATTTCATTTCAACCATTTAGAATATATAAACAGTCTTCATTCATACATATGACATAATGTCCCCAAGAACTATGTATTTAATTTTAAAGATATATATATTTATTTAATGTATTACTTTAAAAATATATATAATGATTATATATGATATTTATATTATTTGTAACATTATTTATATTAATGAACCTTGATAATATTAAAAGGGCCTCAAATAGAAAAATCAAAACATTCATAAAAACATTTATTACCCAAAACTTGATTTTAACTAGTAATTTTGAATAAATGTGTAAAAGAAGTTCATATATAAATAATATGTTTTATAAAATATATAATTATGGTTATTTAATTATTTTATATTTATACTATAATTATTATACAACTAGTTCAAATGTGTACAATGGTAGTCAATAAATACTATATTCATACATTATTATATGTGCCAATTTAATTTACGAGGTGTATATAAAACCCCATTTAAATGTAATAAAATGAATTTATTCTTAAAATTATTTTATAAGATTCATTTTTTGTTATTATTCCATGGGCCTTGTGATTTAATGTTTCCAAATTGGTATGGTTTTTAGGATACAATTTCATTGTTCAATGAGATTGTTTTTGACTATTTTTATAATGATGTAATAGTATGATCTAATTATAATTAAACTCATTTAATATATTCTTCTCTATTTATTCATTAAGAATAAATTTTTTCCTTTAATTTTATTCTCTTCAACTATTAATAAGACCAAAATATCATTATTTATAAAAATTATATTTATTTATCTCTCTAGTCAAAAACCAAATTTCAAATTTTTTTGTTTTTTTAAATAAGTTTTAATTTTTTTGACAGTATAAAAAGATTAAAAAAAACATTTTTAAACCTGTTTGAATTTTTACAATGTTTTTTAAAAGTAATCTTTAGGTCATTTTCCAAACAGGCCCCATTTGAATTTTATTGAAAATTTGAACGAAATATTTTTTTATGGTCTACAACATGAATGTAATTTTATAATGTCATGACCACACAATGTTTAAAAGACTAATTTATTTATTTAAATATTTATTTTCAATTTAATGTATTTTTAATTTTTTTATGTTTTAAAAAAATTATTTTCATTTTGGAATATCTATTTTCTTCAAGAAATGTTTTAAATGATATTAAACGAAACCTTGATATATTTGAAAGTTTATTTTCATTGAAAGTTTTTTCCATTATATTTTTATTTTTAATTTTTTTTAGGATTAATGGTTATTTTCCTCAAGAAATTTTCCAAGTGATTTGTATTTCAAAATCATTTTCTATCTATGATGTCATTCTTTGATGTTAATTAATATTTAAAGGTGATATGATCTAATGATTACATAATTATTATTTCTATGTATGGTTCACATTTATGATTAAAATGTTTTAAGAAAACCTATTTATTTTCCATAGGTGATTTTATGATGAGACATTTTATGAAACACATTTATTTTTATGGGTTCTGATATGATGAATGATTTATAAAAGCAATTTATTTTTATGGGTTTTGAGATGATGAATTTTTTATGATATTAAGGAAAATACATGAATGATTTTCATTATGTTAATTATGGAACCTATATCTCTTTCCAATTAATTATGTATATATTTTTATCTCAAGAAGATTTCTAGACTAGAATAGGGATTGAACTCATTTTATTATGAGAATTTTTCCACTATGATTATATTGGGACCAAACTCTTTTTACTATGATGGTGTGGGGAATGAGCCAATTATACTATGATATCATTACAAATGATATTTGACTACTTTGATAATGATTTTATATGCTTATGTGTATCTCAAAAATCCTTGTATTATTCCAATATTATGTTATCATGGATCAATTCCTTTTATGTCCTTACGATTCACATCTTATAAAAAACCAATATTTATTCCAAGACTTAATATTGTGATAATTAAAGTGTAGGGTATGATTTTCATTTGTTATTCTCAAGTTATAATACCCTAATTTTCATGCTATATTTATCTATTTCCCATATTTACCATTAATTATTATATTATTTCATTATTTATTATATTTATTAGCCTAAAGTTATGATTATAGGTATTAAATTTTATATGTTTAATAAGGTTTTTAGTTATGAGTAACTATGTGTGATACAATATAGAACTCTTATAAACAACTTATTTATGTGTCTATGTTACGATTGGAACTATGAATTTATGATCTTGAGGCATGAATTTCTGTAATGTAATGAATAATCATCTAAAAAGATTTGATATATACATATAAAAAGGCCAGTTCATTAGAGTTTTAAACGATGGATAATTATATTTAGTTTTTTGAAACTAATATGTGAAAACCTTAGTGAATAACCCCTAGTATGAGTCTATGAATATGATAATGTGACACTATTTTGGAAATGTAGATACCATGTGTTTTATTGATAAATACAACCATTTTTGTTAATAAAGTGGATGTGGTATTAAAACATATGTACTAAGTGGTAATAAATCATAAAAGGAACATTGGGATTTACCTTAGTGTAACCTAGTACACACAAATTAGTATTTTTGTGCACCTAGTTTGACACTCTCGGGTGATATGGTCTGATTGATTCACATTTTCATTACAAACCATTAGAAAGAATTTGAATATAATATGACTGTGAATGAGATATGATAAATATAAGGTGTCATAGATGGAAGAGGTGTAATTATTTATAAAAACTATACATTATTGATCATGATTATGTAGTTTATCACTATGACAATTTTTTATCATATTGTACTTTTTAGTTTAGTCAATGGATGGAAACAAAAGGAACGGGGTTAACATTTAATGTGATATACAATTTTTGGCATTAAATTAAAAGGGGTGATAATGGGAGTGATGGATATTGTTATTATGTATAATAATTTATAATAATTTATTATTAACAACCTCTATATTAACCATGTCAATTACTCACCAATAAAGAGGGTGATAAAGTTCAATAAGGGTTAACGTGATAGAGACCATGTATGAGAAAAAATTTAGTTTCCTTTGTGTTGATAATGTGATAAGAAACACCCAATTTGATGCATTATTTGACTATAAAGATGCTTCAAGTGTGGAAAAGGACAGAAATTATAAAATTACTAAATAAAAATGAAAATTTAGGTTAACATAATGAATTAGAATAATGGTTTCCCTAACGATTCCACAATGGTTCAACGATATAAATTTTCAATGAATTGGAATTATAAAATTAAATTTCATAAGGGTAAATCATAATAAGATGATCATCATGCTGTTAGGAGTAATGGTTATATTGATAATGATATAGAGAATATAAATGATATATTAAAGGAATTATCAGTCAATAAATAAGGTGATTAATCCTTTGTTAATAGTGTATGAATAATGTGGAATTATTGAAGTATTTATGCAATGGGATTAAATAATTATGGTGTGGTTGTATTAATAAAAAGGTATTTTTGTTATTTTAATAATAAATTATAAAAGTTTTGTATTAAATTTTGAACCATATATGTCTTTTTGTTTAATGGAAATATGACTTATGGATATAATAATGGGTTTATGAGTTTGAGGTTTATAATAAGATTTAATTCATTTACACCCATTTTTTGGTTTTATGTGAGGGTATTTTTTCATGATTAGTGATGATTGTGTGATATTTATTGCAATATAACCCTTTAGTTTTTTATATTATTCAGTAAAAATTTAATTTTAGGAATAATGGATTTACATTTTTAGGATGTGATTAATAGAACTATTTGAATTTAATTTTGGTCTTGTCTATTATTTTAGGTAAATATCACTTATCAAAACATGAGAATTATAATAATATAGTTATGGAAAAAGTATAACCCTCATTCTAGGAGACATGACATCACATCCGATAATGCTATAATGTTTGAACCCACAGTAGAAGGAAGATAAGGTTTTAGATCCTACCACTAGCTTATGTGAATGATAACTTACGTTGGAAAAAATGAAGGTATATATCGCTGAGTATGTATCTCTCTATTGGTTGTTCTAGCATATTATGGCTAACAAAAACATTTTTGAGGGGATGATTCCACCATTATCGATACTGAAATAGTTTTGGGAAAAAATCCACACATATGTTTTTCTCTGACTCCAAAAAATGTTTATTGGAAGAAATTAAATATATAATATAGTAGATTATATTATAAAGTCATCAAATTTCATCACTAGAATATATTATTTCCCTATAGATCTTCTTTTAAGGATATACATTAAGGATGTATTAAGGTAGAATAGATTTACATATTCCATTATGTCTTATCAGGGATTGTGGTTGAACTTATTTTTATGGAACATTCATGAAAAAAGTAATTATGTGTAGTTGTTATTCATAAAATTTTATCATCATCAGATAGATAGTCAGTATGTGAGTATAATTAAAAACATAGAGGATATATGATGACATTGTTCCATGGATTTCCAAGGTAGTTGCGATCAACACCTTCCTCTAGTTTAGTTTTTAAACAATAATATATTTCAATAAAATAATATAAATATATCCTTATTAATTCTACAATGGATGTAACTTTATAGATCCAATTTTATAGAATGAAGTTTGAAATAAAATATCTGTAAAGACCAGATATTTCTGATGAAATGGAAAAGATGTCTAGAGCCACTCAGATGTACATAAGGGAATCAAAAAGTCTGTAGAAAATTCTTAATGATAATAATCAAAACTACGTAGAAATAGAAATAGGGTAGAAGGGTTTTATATGAATTTATCTATTGAAGAAAGAAGGGAAAGTAAAAAACCTACGAATATTATTCTCATTGAAATTATTGATAGATCTAGAGGATATCATATTATTTTATGTTTCCACACAATCAAAATTTAGTACATGATGTATTTCATATATCTATCCTAAATAAGTACACACATGATCTATAACATTTAAGGAAATTATGTGAAAACAACTATATTAATACCTTTGATAAGAGAAATAACTGATGGATATTTTAGATTTTAAAAGAAAATTCATTGAAACCAAAAAACACAACTTGTTTATTTTTTTCAAATCACTAACTTGAGGAAGCTACTTGGGAAACCAATGATGTAATCAGGTATATGTATCCAATATTTTTAAAACTGATTTGATATAATATATAGGTAAAATTTCATTTTAAGTTGGGTACAACGTTACAACCTAAGGTTTTAATATTTTTTTTTGAATAAATTCAACTTCTTTAATAGATTGTGAAAAACACAAAACTGAGTTCTAACGAGCAATAATATATTATTTATATTAGTTTTCAACTTATTTATAGTGACATAACTATTAAAAATGTGTGTATGGATAAGAATAAACTCATTTCAAATATTATATATAATTTTTTATATTATGAAAACATCTTGATAAAAAGTACAATTGTTTTTTGGAAAATTCTATATATGTAACAAAAATAAAACAAAAATAAAAAATGATTTTATTTATTTTAGAAAAAATAAAAAAAGTAATTAATAAAACATAAAGAAAAATAAATTTAAAAATTTAGAACTAATTTTTTTAATTAATATGTCAAAATTATATTAGGTTAATTTTTTGTGATTTTTTGAAAAGATTTTTTTCAATGAATATTGATAAAATACTAGTTTTTAGTGAAAAAATTAGTTTCAATCAAAAAAATATGGTTATATATTTTTATTAAAATAATTTAATGTAAAATTATTTTTATTATATTACTATTAAAATAAAATATGTCATTGAAATAAATTTTATATTTAATTTTTATATAAAACCTTTTTAATATTTAGAATCTATTCTCATTGAAAAACTACATATTTATTGCCTCTATGGGTTTAATTTAAAAATAAATTCTCAAAGTAATATATTTTGAAATTGAAAAAAAATATTTAATTTTTTGAATCCTTAAAATTAATATTATTCAATAATTTCAACTTAATTTTTTTACCATAATTAATACATAAAGAAGTAAATATTTATTACGGTAGATAATGTTTAAATGAGTTTTCTGATGGGTGAAACAAAAAATTTAAGAGGTAAATGGTTTAGAAACATGGTAAAAACAACTTTTATATAAATGTTTAAAACATATAACCACTAATTATTTTGGATAAATCATTTTTTATCCTTTTTTTAATGTGAGAAATGTGGTTAAAATTTAATCTATTTATAAATTCAATGCATTCCCACTCCACCACTTATTAAAGGTCACCAACTCCATGTTCAACTTCACCCTTTCCAAAAGATTTGGTTCAAAACATCCCTACCCAAATATCATTATTAAATCACTTATAAAATACCAATGTCCTAATTTTTATTATTACAATATCATATGAAGGCATTATGCATGACCCTAAAGAGCCTCTTCGAAGAAGTTGTAAGATTCTTAAACTTCTGATTTTTGTTTTATTTCATATTCCACCCCATTAATTATTTTTCAACTATTATGATATTATAATTCAATTTTAGTCTATATACTGAGATTTTATTATGTAATGTAATAACCTATATCCATCTCCACATCCATCAAATGGTAAATGAAGCTATCGATCGTGTGTACGACAGACTTCCACCTCATGAACTAATGTGGTGTGTTTTTCATTTCAATTTAACTAATACGATAATAAGTGTAGGTTAAATATATATATATAGATGTTATATTTTTAACATATTTATAATTTACTATTATTATATCACTTATAACTTCTAACTTTTAGTTCTGTAGGAGATATGATTACATCATTCGTGTGTTAAGAGGACTATCACCACACAAAGCAAGGAGATCCGTTCATCAGTTATGATTTAAAAGGAAGGTAATATGGTAAGGTTTAGTTAAAATATGTGATATATTTGAACTAAAAACGATTCTTTAATGTTAATAACTTTTTTACCGTTATTTCATTTTATCCATCAAGAAATATGGAACCACATTTATGTTTAGATATGACATACCGTATCCATGAATGGTGAATTTATTTTTCAATATCTAAATTTATTAGACTAAAATATATACATATATATTGAATATATTTTATATTTATATCATTTTTACATTATTTATTTTATGTAACTATCATCAATAATATAGGATAGAAAATAACAAACCAAAACATGCAACCCAAATAGCAGTTTTTACTTGAAATCTGATTTAATAAGGAATTATTGATAAATGGGTAATAAAAGGTCTTATGTAAAAAAAATATGGAATTATATATATATGTATATATATATTTATGGTTTGGTAACTAATTTATAATGATCCTATATTTATTATATCATAGGTTTGAATGTGCACAAAGGAAGTTCATACTTAAGGTAATATATAATATCTATTTTATTTATAGGATATGTATTAAATATTTAGTACTTGTTTCTTTTTTGTGGTGTATATACACATTCTTTAACATGTTATATCATTAATATACTTAATTTAAAGATATTTCATTTTTAACTGGATGTCATTATTTGTTGGTGCATAGGATTCAAAAGATTACTAAAGAGGTAAAGAATTTTTAACTCTATTTGTCTTATTTAGGACATATATTATATTATGAACCTATTTTCATTAATTATTTATACATAAAGAAACATTGACGTGTAATATCATTAATTTATTTATTTCATGACATTTTATGTTTCATTTAATATCATGGTACATATGATTCAATGGTACCATAGTGGTAAGATTTTTATGTTTCAATCTCATCATTTATCAGGATTATGTATGACTAGGCTTCCAATAATGGAATATTATGAAGTATTTCTAATGGATATGATTAATTAAATTATACTATTTCTATTTATAGTGAATAGTTTTTTCATTTAATTTTTTACACTTAATGGACTAAATATATAAATATATTTTTAAATGAAAATTTCCTTTTTTTTATCTCTTTAGTCAAAAACCCATTTTCCTTCATATCCATGTATTATAAATAGTCAATGTCAATAAATAAATAAGAAAACCCATTGACTAAATAGTCAATGTCAATATTAATTTGTTGTTTTTATTATTCTCTTATATGGATTTATAAATAAAACCTTTTTTATGTATATCCCAATATTATCCAAATAATATAAGAATTTTAAAGAAATATATGGTCTTGTTAAAGGTTTTTAAATAATTTAATAATATTCATATATCATATTAATTTAACAAGTAACTAAATTCCAAAATACACTAGTCCACCCAAGACTTTAGGATTTTTTTATATCCTTTTGAATGAAATAATGAAATAAATTGAATTTGAAATATGGGTTTTCGTATATGGAATTAGTTCCATAACTATTTTACTGAATACATATTTCAATCTCCCATAATGCTAATTAGACTATTTGTTTTATTAGAAAATTTTTATGCTTGATGAACCCATCTTATACAATTAATTAATTATCCACTACCATTAAAAAAATTTCATTTCAACTTCTTAAAATATTTTTGACATATACAAAATTTAACACTCTATCCTTTATCATCCTCAAAACATATTATTTCATGATACAATAAATTATTTTATTTTGGTGGTTGAAATATTGATTATGTTAAAATTGATAATCATATTTCATGAATGATGATTTAACATATAACTTATGTATATCACTCTAGAACTATTTCCAATGGATTTTTCATGGAGTAAAAATTGAGGTTTTCCCATACACCCGTGGATACTTTTTTTCTTAATATTAATAAATATAAATTGTTTCACATAATTGGTAAAAACATATTCAACATGGGTGGAGTATAATTATTAGAAAATTAATTCATCTATAAAAGGTTTTGTTCTATATCATTTTTTCATTATCCCATAGTTTCATTTAATCCACCTTTATAAATATTAGTTTGACCTATGTTATTTTATGTTTTCTTATCGAACCTTTATCAATAAAATAATTTAATGTAAATATCAAATAAAAAATCATATTAGTTTATAAATATAATATGACCAACAAAATCATATACCACATTATTTTGAAAATATGTGTGTAGTTGAGAATCTTCTTCATGGACAATGAGATGACAATGTTAATACCAAAAACATAATTTTCAATGTTATTACCTCTCACTACATCTATGAAAGAGACTTTATCGAATTTTAGTAGCAAAATATGGGTTTTTTGTAGGGGAAAACTATATACTCATGAAGAAAAAAATATTTTTGGAAATCATCCTAAACAAAGACTCATCTCTATGATTTTTACTAAGGTTCCCTAATTTAATAGGATAAATACCTAAAATAATTTATAAAAACAACCGAAACCTACATTGATAAAAAAATATTGTGACCCCAGCTAAACATGAAATAACTAATACCTTAATATAATAATTTTAATTGAACATTTCAAAAATAGTAACACAACCCATGGACCTAAAGATTTAGTGTATTAGAGATTAACTACACAAAAAACTTGATTAAAAATACTAGAAAATAATTCTCCATAATTTCCCTCCTCTAGGAACCTTATAGTTATCTCACATTATATAGTCTTCTTGATCTCTTAGAGAATGGAAACATAAAAAAATGTGAGATAATATTTTCTCTAATGTAGAAACACACTCTAAGGTGTTATATTAAACTAATTAATGTTAACATGGTAAAAACATAAATATCATAATAAAATATAATATGACCATATCTAATAGTGTTGAAACATGATAAAGTAATAGAATATCATATGTATATTTTTTTAAAACTATAAAGAATTGTGATAGTTCTAAAAATATAGATAAGTAAACATAAAACATGTGAGTGTTATATAAATGTGTTTAATACCTTGAAAATAATGATTGATCATGAAAAAATGACATTTCATGGAAATGAAATGAATCCTATATATTTATAATTAGGGAAAAAGTATTCTTCATGCTAAATTATAACATTTTTTATTATGAATTTTTATGGATATTCACTTATATTTAATTGTTCTATCGAAATATGGGTGATTTTAATTTAGATAATTATTTTGGATATAAAGTGGTTGAAATTTTAAATAAGGAAATTTTATTTTGAAAATGAAATTTTATAATGTTATTCATTACTCTTACACATGAACTAGGCACTATGTAATAGTAAATATGTTGAACTATTGTAAAGGGTGGATATTTAATTCTATGTCATGTTAACATTGTTCTTCTGAAAGTTACATGTAGGTTATTATTCCACTTTCTAAAGGGAATTATCTAATTCCAAAAAATAACTAATGTCAAGGGGAGGAATACATAATGGTATACAGATATGATTATAGGTTGGTTAAGAGATTATTAAAGGCAGAAATAGATATATTAATGTATTAAAGAAGATGATTAAGAGTACCATGACCTTTCACAAGTTAACTAAGGGAAATTAAATATTTTCTAAAGATATGATAGGAAAAAAAATAGGATGTGTAAATGTAAGGGATAATCTGTGTATGGGTATAGAAGGAAATATATTAGAATAAAATTGATATAAAAATTATATATAATGGTAAAATAAATCAATAGCTTTATAAAGGTTACAATAATTTTCACAGGGTTTGTATGTAAAGATTTATTTTTTTGACACACTATAGGGTCTCCAAAGAAGATTCATTGAAGATCGATAAACTTTTTATGAACTCAGATGAAGAATGAACCACATATGAATTCCATAAAAAGATTGGGTGATGCCTTTATGATGTATTATAAAGGCAATTAATCCCCTTCCATGACCAAAATGTGAAACTACTCCAACAACATTTCTCAAATACCCTACTTAAAGGCTTGAAATGATTTAACATTATCCTTTCATGTTACTACTAGTGATCCCACTATTATTACACTTCTTAAATTCACTACCTCCATCCATGTGACACCAAAATCTACTACCAACATGTCATGAACCCACCACCAGAAGATTCACCATTAAATATAGAGGATTGAGATCGAAGTGTCCAATTAAAAATTCTTGATTCCCATTATGCATTATTTAAGAGGTATGATTTCATATAGATTAAGGAGTTGGTCAGAGACACCTCATTCCATGTACCCATGAGTATGGGTTACTCACTTAGTATTGCAACCTTGGCTGATAAAATATCACTATACTTGCAAATTCCAAAACCATTCAATTATGATGTTGACTTTATAACCAGGTGGGAAATAAAATTATGAGATAAGGGATTATTTTATACTATCTCACTCCCTATTCGATTAGTAGAGTGAAATTTTAAATAATTTTTATATATTAGTAGAAATGAGGGAAATAATTATTATTGGGATGATTGATGAGATACAAGGTATTCCTACCTCAATAAATCATTAGGGAAATATTCTATAGATTGAGATCTTGATTGGTTTCTTGACTGGGGACAGATGATTCTTCTTAGATATGGTTACATCAATATTTATACATTCCATACGCATGTAACTCTAATTAATATTTTAGTAAAAGTGTTCCCCATCTATATATATATATCTCTCTTTCATCCATGATGATCTCTTATACTCACCATGATGAGTGACTGACTAGAGGCTTGTCCTTAAGGGTTGTTTTCATACTAATCCAAAATCCATTATGTTTAAATTTCTATTGTTTTAATTATATTTGTGTTTAATGTGTTAATAGTGTATGAGTGCAGTGATCTTCCACTGTGAAATAATTATTGAACCAATTCATATTTCAATACCAAGCATTTTTCCTCCATACTCTAGTGTAAACTCTTTATAATATGGATTTGGTGGTTATTGAAGGATTGAAACAACATACAATGGATTAGGTATATGGAAGGAATTACTGTCACAGTTGAGTTGTTTATCTAACATGGTTATTAAAGGAGGTTAGATTTAGTGTTTTGAATAGATCTTTATGAAATGATAGATTTCATTGTCAAAAAAGAGGTAATAAAATCATGTGTAATCGAGTGAATTGTAAAGTTATACAAAATTAAATAATTAATAATGAATGAACTCTAGTGACCATAAATAGCACGAGGACCTTTATTTTTAAAATTTCACCCAATCAATTTTTCAAATTATTGTTAGTTTTAATTTTTCATTTATATTTCTATCTCCCAATAATTTTTATGGTTTTCTTAAAATAGAAAAAATATATAAATATTTGAATTAGGATAGTGTGTACTATATTGTTATATTACTAATGTTTGTTGACCTTGTAAATTAATTTTATAGATCATGGAATGAATAATATCCTTTTAACCTCCATTAGGTAGTCTTATAAAAAAATTAACAGTTTTTAAGATAAATTTAGTTATTTCGGAGTATTTATTTACACATTTTGCAAATAGTATTCATGTTATTATAAAAAACAAAAAAAATAAATTTATATTTTTTATTAAACGTATAATTATTATACAGGGAGTAATTACTCATTTTTTATACAAAAAAAGAATGAATTATCCAATGATATTAAATAATTGTTCAATGTAGTGAAGAAAATATGTAGATGATAAACATATAATTTGAACAGATATTTTGTAATGATAATGAGAAATATGAAACTAGAAAAGTGGTGGGATGGATTTCCCCTCATATTATTTTTGGAGAAATCAAACAAGATGAAATATTACATAAGGAATGTCCATACCCCACAAATGTTATTGTCCATATCAAAACCATAAATGTAGTGTTTAAATGTGATGATATTGAATCATATGATAACATATTCACGAGAGATAAAAATGATTCACATAAAATTTATAGATGGTTGGAAAAAAATAAAATGGAATTCTATATCCCAACACTATGATAAGATGAATCAAAACTATTATTTCTTTATCTGGATATTGAATAAGAAATATCCCTGATGGTGGATTTCTCAACAATAAGGAAGAATGAATATATAATAGAATAAATAATTATCAGCGGATCATTTTAAAGAAAATAAACCCATCATCATGCTTTGGATAAAATTTTTGACTGTGTTTCTGGAGGTTGTAAAATTCCAAGGAAATCATGGGGGATCAAGCCCATTATTGTCTTTTTTTCTATTATTTACATTACATGGATTTTTCTTTCTTTCTTAAGAAAAAATTTTAGTAATATATTAGGATGAATCATATTTCCACTAATTCATTTTTATGATTTAATTAAATTGACCTTGAGTTTTAATTAGTATTTTTTTTCATAGGGCCATGATAATTGAAATATATAGACCCCTAAAACATCAGCAATGTTAAGAAGAAGAGGTAGGAAAATAATAGCATTATAATATGATATCACTCTTATTTTTATTTTCTTTTAACTCAATCATTTGAGATTGAAAATTATTATTTTAAATTTAATGAGAATTTTCATTCCCGAAAATAGATTATATTGTTTACCTCTATGATCTAGGAGACATCAGCTTCCTAGAAATCCAAGGATTCCATGTTTTGGATATAAATGGTAATGATATTTAATGTGTATGATGAGAAATTAAAATTATTATGTGAAAGAATAGTAATAACTCAATAATTCTTAATTTGAGAGTATTTGTTAATTATTGTAAATTAAATGTCCTTTCCATCTTTCATGCTTTTTATTTCTAAAATTCTTAAGGATTTAGTTTTTTATTTTAATAAATTCCATGACTGATTTAAAAAATTCATATGTTTCATTTTGAATATAACATACAGACCTAAAACATTCAATATTATTATTGAGTGCATTAACCATGCCTCCATTAACCTAGAGTAAATTTATGAATTATTAAAAAAAATTGATAGAATGGTTTTAGTATAGAATAATTTATTACATTAATTCTATTGGAGAACAAAATACATACATGTTACTCACTTTACATTGGGAAAATAATATTAAAAAAATAATTCTCATCAACCTAAAAACCCATTCAATGAATTCATATTCATATCTTGGAGAATGATGGAAATATAAGAGTGATATCAAATTCTCAGTGAGGGTAACATACAATATAATAAATCATGACTATATCATCTATAATATATTTGGAAATGTAAATAATTTAAATCACATTCCATTTAATACATTTCTTGATGAAAATCCAATGCTGATTAATAGAGTTGAAATTATCTCATGGATAATAATAACTAAATTCTTAATGATTTAAATTCTTAACATTGTACATCATTATGTTGTACATAATTATAACTATACCATTTTTTCCTTTTAGAAATAATGTTTAAAACTATGGTAAGTCATACAAAAAAGCCCATTTAATTTTGAAAAATTGATTTATGTCATGAGACTATATAATGCATCATCCGATAACAATTATGTGGTCCCACCCTGACTACCTTTACTTCAAATTATTCAATTATTTAATGTTCAATTCAATTAGTAAATATAAATATTTATTAATGAAAAATATTCCTTTCTAATAACTTTTCTTATTAAAAATATAATAAAGAATATCAATATTTCCATATTCTTTCAAATAACTTTCAATATTAAACAATATATGTAGATATGATTTATATTTAATGAAATAACCATATCCATGATTAATAATATGGATATAATAGGAAATTTAATAAAGAATTATCCTAAGAAACAAAATTTTTATAGAGAAAGAAAATGAACACAAAATTAATAAAATACTAGAGATGGCCATTAGTTCATCAAGCATATTGGTTCTGTAAAACAATCAGGCTAGTTGGAAGAATAAAGAGAATTTAAGTAAAAAATTGAAATTATATTTAATAAAATATTTTTAATTTTTAAAAAATTTAAAACAATTATTATATGATAAATTTTGTCAAATGGTTAGGCATTGGGTATGTACGCAACATTAATAGTTTGAAAAACATTATTTTTGATTTTTTTAAATAAATTTGATAGAAAAACTATTAGAAAAAATTATAATTGTTCGATTTAAACCTTTAAAAATCTAATATATAACATAAAATGTCTTTAATAAATCATTTTATTAAATTGAATGATGTTTGTAAAAAAATTATCAGTAACATGGAAATGAGAGAGAAATATATTTGATAAAAAAAATTTAAATTAGTTTTTATTTTAATAATTTTATTCTTGATTGAATTTTTAAAGTGATGAACTATTGGAAAAAAATTTAAAATATTTAAATATCTTTATAATATGAAAATATATAGTTCTTAGAACATATTGGTTATAAGTAACATTTACTGAAAATATGATAAATCTGAAAATTTGTGATTGTCAAAAAAATTATTATCCATGTGGTATCATTTCAAATGAAGGACCATTAAATAATATGATGGAGTTATAAAATTAATCATAATTAATATCTTGGTTTTCATGTTAAATACCCGCAATGGGATGTATATACAACACAAAAAAGTGGAAAAGTGTGTAATAAAAAAATGTATCTCAATGGAGTGAAAATTGAAATGATACCCCTTACCTGACACATATTTTCATTGAAAATGATTCAAACTCATGTATAATTTCCCTAAAAATTCTATCAAATTATATAAACACATATTTATAGTTAAGGTACCGTATATGATCTTATTATAATACATTATCATAGTTTGATTAATAATATTTAATTATTACCATTTTTTAGGAATTAAGTTCTTCATTTTAGTATGAATGTTTTTTCATGGATTTCCATGTTCATTATTATAGGATATAGTTAAATCATATAAAAAATTATAATAAACTTTTCAATATAATATTTAATAATTATATACATTTTCCAAATAATTCGTAAATTTTCAAAATGGAAAATGAGTCACATCGCTTCGTTGAGATAGTAGGTCATACGTACACATGAGTGATATTATCATTATCTTAATGAGTGAAAGGGTAATTAATTGGAACGTATATTAAATTAATATAATCTTTATCATTTCATATTTATCCTAAATTCTCATTATATCCATTATTATGACTATCCATGTGAGTCGGTGAAGGAAAAAAATAAAACTATTTGTGAGAATGTAGTCTGCCATACACACGAGGGATGGGTTTGTATAATAATTGAATGAGAAGTAGATGGATAAATATTATTCCATGAAAATAATTTCAACCTATAATATTTATTATAATTTTTTATTTTCATTTTGAAGACAAAATTTATTATGGAAAACAAATAATTATAAAGAAATTACTTTTTAATGAAAATTACCTTTGCTTACAAAAAACATCCTTTGGATTTCTTATTAAGGAACTTTGGGTTGTTATTTTAGTAAAAAAAGGACTATTAGAATATGGATAAGGTTGTTTTGTAGTGATCTATATAAGGTTTTTTCTAGATAAATGGATTGGGATGTGTAAAGAAGTGATGGGTGGGGTTCCCTTTTATAATATAGGTCTATGGAACACTTATAATTGTTCCACGTTTTTTAAAAATTTCTAGTTTCATTCAAGGACACATTGTAACACCTATAGATTCTCTGAATTATGTTTTCTAAATTCATTTAATAATTTTTATATTTACCGTTTCAAGAACTACGGAATATTGTTTTTTGTATTCAAATTAACTAAGTGTAGATTGTGTTTTACACAACACCAAGTCTTGATTGAGATATAAACAATAATTATATTATATTTAGGTACATACAATACTATGATTGGATTTTATTACACACAATATCGATCCCCTTTGATAGCTTCTGTTAGATGCAAGTTCGAGTTTTACCGAACTACATGATACTATTAATATAATTATTAAAATTTTATTATAACTACCACCGAGCCATTTGATTGAATGTTATGGATAACATTAAATAAATTGTGAAAATATTATTTACACATATATATAAAATGAATCATTTCATTATATATTAGTATAAGTTAATGTAATAACTATTTGAAAATAATGAAATTGCTTTTCTAAGAATACTCTTTTTCAATTTACAAAAAAAAATTAATATCAATATTTTTTAAAAAAAATGATTTTTTTTTAATAATATTTATATATTATATATTAAATTAATATTTTTGATATGAATTCAATATATTTGATAGATATAAGATTTTAATAATCCCCTTTTAATGAATAAAAGGATTTATTTTTTCTAAAATGTCTTATTTCCACCCTTTAATGGATAAACATTTTTAAATACAATTTTTGAAACATTTAAAATTTATATTTTCCAAAATAAAATTTGGTTTTTAAATATTAATATCAGAATTTTCTTTGGGTAAACTTTTGGTATTTTTTGAATAGGATCATTTTACTGATGAATAGTGGAAAACACAGAATTTTAATTCAAAACTATTTTGTCATATAATTTATTTATATTTTCGAATTATATTTTTTGTGGTCTATAGTATAATTATATATATTTTAAATAATATAATACAATTTATAAAATTTTAATCAATTCAATATTGAAATTGAATGTAATAAAATTTCAAACTTTTGAACATTATTTCTTTAAAAACCAACTTTTTCATATTATCAATGGAATTAAAATTAAATTAATTTTTTAAACTTCAAGGATTATAATTTTTAAAAAAGGATTCAATATTTTTAATCTATATAATTTATATTTTTTAATAATGTCAACTTAGTTTTTTAAAAATAATCATAGTAAAAGTTATTAAAATTAATTTCAATAATTAAGTTAAAACTTTTCTTATAAAAGGAATAAACTGTAAACATAAGGGCCAGAATGACCTAATTTTTTTTTCAAAAGTACATTTTTGGAAATATTTCTACAAAATCGTCCATGTTAAATTATTTATACCGTTATTTGATCAACTTTAAAAGGAAAAAACATGTGTGGAATTTCATTTTAAAAAATTTACAAGAATATAACTCCTCATCCACTATAAAAACGAACTCACCCATTACAATTATTTACACCTATAAAGACATTTTTATTTCCTAAAATCTCATAATATGTTCTCCGAACATCACTCTTTTAGTAAACCTAGAAGCGTTACCCAAAAAAGAGGAAACATCCTTCCCCGATATCCTTTATTTTATTTTCATTATCCAGCACCTAACTCTTATTATTATATAATTATATAATAATAAAATATTCTAAATATACTGAGATCATTTTATTCTATGTTTTTTACCTAATCATAATGATAGGTCCATATAATTGTTAATGAATTTACCATTCTAGTGCACGTTGAATTACTTCCTCGTGAAACGATGTTGCTTGTTATTATTTTACCACATTTTTTGTTAGGGATTATGATAGATTATATATTTTTTATGATATATATGATTTATTTAATCTTATTAAATATTATATAAAATATAAAATCATTTTTCAATTTTTTTACAAAATAGAAATCTCCGTTTGTGGGACGTGTGGACAACCACCTCCTCAAAGTGGTGTGATTTGTTCACACATTACATGGTATGTATTGAGGATGGATTTTGAAAAATATATGATATATATGAACTAATAATAATATTTTAGTTATAATATATATATAGACATATATTTCATTTACTTACTTACTTTTAAAATGATAATTAAACAAAAACAAAATTTATGCGTACCTATGACCTACTATCTCGAGGAATGATGTATTCCATTTTATATTTTTATATTTTATAATTTACAATAAGTATTTACTCACTAGATATATATGTTCCCTATATAATTTTAAACATTTTTAAAATATGTAAATAATTATTTAATGAATTGGATCAAGAATAATAATTCAGAATACGTATAGAAAACAAAGAAGATATTACACGAACTGTAGCATTAAAATGGAATTGTTATTAAGAGGTTAATATAAATAAATAAATGGTATTATATGTAATAATATGGTTATTTTGTAGATTTCTAATAAAAATATCTTTATTTTATAGTATTTTTGAACATTTATGAAGAATGTGAAGATTTAAGGTAAGGCTTTTTCTATTCCCACTTCTTATATCTATGAGATAAATTCTTTATTCACCATTCATTTCATTTGTCTTGTTTATATAATAAAAATGGATGTATTCTGTGATTATTATAATTAAATTAATGAGTATTTACATATACATATTATGATATTTATTTCATAGGTTTTTTATTTCAAAAGATACCAAATAAAAAATTAATTTCGTCCTAAGTATCTTGTTTTGAGACACATGCCATGTTATGAACCAATATTTTTCAATGATGTGCATATATTTCCTTTAAATTGTTTTAACATGAATATATTATTTTAATGATATATTAATCTTCATTTAACCTTTTTATTTATTTTTTATTATGATTATTTTTTGCCTAATTGGTAATGGTTTATTGATATAATGCCATTATATATCGAGATTATTTACGAGTAAGCTTCCATTGATGAAATATTATAACCCATATCTCAAGAAAATTAATGAATATTATTACCATATGGTTATTAATTTCATATCCAAGTAATTTTACCATTTTTACATAGTTTGTTACTGATGTTATTTTTGAAATATTTATTATGAAAATATGACTTTATATCATTTTTCGTTCAAAAATATGTGTTTTTTCAAAATTATGTTTTATAAAAAAATAAAATAATGTTTTACTATTTTTTATGAAGTTTAAATTAAATATTCAACTATATATTAAATTTTTCAAAAATGGTGTTAAATATAATATTATTTTCATTTTCTAATCAAGTCACTTATCTATACTTTTATGGTGAAAAATGAATGTTCTGTAAGTACGAACTTACCCGATATCGTGATTTTCATTTACTTGATGCTATATGTGTATGTATAAAAGGTTATTTTTCTCATAATAATATTGAAATTTTGAGATTTTCATTTTTTTCAATTAAAAAGGTTTATCAAAAAAATTTACATTGAAAAAGTGTTTTAGATGATTTTCAAAGAATCGTTTATATGTTATAAAAATGGTGTTTCTAAAGAAATTTATTTCTATTAACTGAGAGATTCTATTATAATCTATCTATGTATTTTCAAGGAAAAGGGTTTTATAAAATATTTTAATCTATGTTTACAAATTTTCAGGTAATATAGTATTCAAAATTGTTTCATTATTTATTTATATATTATCAAGGAATGGGATTTTTTCCAATTATTTCTTGTTTATTTATATGTTTAGAAGGATAAATTCAAGGAAAATTTCCTTAAAAATGTTTTATTTATTAATAATGGGTTTTCAAATAATAATGGATGTTTTCCTCATGAAATTTTTCTAATGGATATTTAAAAACTATTTTATATCTAAGATGACATTAATTTTTGTTTCTCATGACTATATAGGGAAATTTTAGAAATGTTAAATTCATATTAATTTTCTAAATGGTTTATGATTTAATGGAATGAGGTTAATGAAAACTGTTTCTATTTTAGGTTTTATATTTTTATAAAACCATCATCTTTTCTTGTGTTATGATTTGATGAAATTATTAAGATACCTATCTTCATTCCATATGATATGATATGATTACATGTTTATGATACTTATTTTATTTCATTAAATATAATATGATTTATTTTGAACTTGTGAACGACATTTTTATGAATTAATTATGTGATTAGTGGGCCCTATATCTCCCACTAATGCATTGGGTAAAGGTTTAAATCTCATGAGATAGATGTGGCAAGAACAGGGAGTGAACTCAATTCAGTAAAGTAATTTTTCAACTAAGATGTTCTTGGGAGTTAAAATTTACTACTTACATGGTCATGGGAGTGAACAATTTCTATGAATATGGTGTGGGTAGTGAAACCATACTACAAATATTTCCTTGTAAGTGATGAATTTTCTACTATGAAATCATTTTTTATGATTATGTTTAAGTCATAAATTCTATGTCCTATTCAGAATTTAACGGCCTCGCAGATTGTGATCTTGATTCCATTATGATTAATGGCATATGAACTACCAATATTTATTCAATGACTCATGTATATGATCATTGATATGGATTTTATTTGGATAATCATTTATTCTCATGTTCTCATAACCTTTTGTTTACATTATTCTTAAGTGTCTCCTTTGTTTACCCTTACAGAGCCTCTGAGCTCACCCCTTTCATATATCTCTGATCCTTAAAATATAATGAAAATACTTAATTACAATTACTAAAGGGTATATTTGTTTTAGAAAAATTGAAGATCTTTCAATATTTTTGTAGATTTTTTCATGTTTTCAAAGGTACTAAACTATTACAGTCATTGAGATTTTTTTTAATATCAATAATATTCTTCTAAAATGATGTCATATCCAAGATTGTTATATAAGGGTAACTATATTTTGTATCAATGTAAAGGATTATTCATAGTTTGGAAATAAGAATGAAATTTTTTTGAGAGATCCCAAGGTATATTTTTAAGGACACGTCTTGGATTCTTTCTATGGATTAGTCTACGGTTGACTAAATGCCTAGTTAAATTTCATTGAATTTTGGTAAAGTATATAGTTATTTTTGTACCTGAAATCTATCCATGAATGGATACTACCAGTTTATTTTGATCTAGAACATATTTACATAGGTGTAAAAACCTTGAAAACACCGTATGGAGCTATACTTGATCAAGAATTAGGGCACAAAAATGGGACTTACTATACACCTTGTTTAACACTCTCAGGAGATATGATTTTGGAATTCAAAAACACTTTACGAGCCATCATGATGCATTTAAATAAATTATGACTATTAATAACCTAAGATAAACCCACAATTCTAAAGATTATAGAAGTAGGTGGCATTATTTATACATTCTATAATTGACTTTTCATGATTGTTAGGTTTTCTATTGTGAAAAATGTTTCTTAGCCTATGATTTATTGTTTTAGTCAACAAAGAGAACCCGAATGAACAAGGTTAATGATGAATATGATAGAAAATATGTTTATTATTAGTCAAATGGGATGATCACTGTAGTGAATTATGTTTTGATCATTCCTAATTAGTTTTCACAAAATAATATTAACAACATAAATCATAACAAAATATCAAACTCCCCAAGCAAGATAAAGAATGGTGTAATGGGAGATTAGGTAATGGATTCTGTGTATGAAAGATATTACGCTTCCTTTCTATTAATAATGTGGAATGAATCTCCTAATTGAATTTTTTAGAGGAAAAATAGGATGTTTTGAATGTGGAAACGAATTACACAAATAAAGTATCTACAAAGTATATATGAAGAGTTTAGTTAACACAATAAATGAGAATAATTTCCTCCCTAATAAAAAATAAAGCTAAATTACTTATATATGTAATGAATGACCATTATGAAAATTAATGTCCTATGTGGAATGAAACCAAAGAGAATTTAAAATCTAGTGTGAGTTACGGTAATATTGTTGTTGATGAAGAGGGTATGAAAGAAATCTGAAAGGAAATATATATTGTGTAATATGATGAGGTATCATTCTTTTAGATCTAGTATGAAGTGGAATAATTGATGTTTTTATGTATTTTGGATTCATGAATTATGTAATATTAATGGTGAAATATAAAAGGTTTATTTAGTTTACCTTCTTTATAATAAGATTTATTAGAATATATTGAATGGATCCAAAGGAATATAAAAGTGATTTAATTGAAAGGTTAAGATTATGTAAAACACACAAATAAAACAAATATAACCCTTCATATGTTAATTTTGTTATGATAATGCTTTTTGGATTAAGACATGTTGGACATGAATGACTAAATTGGACAATTTTGAATACCTTGTAATTAATTAAGGACTTATTAACAAGGGGGTTACTCTATCGTTGATAAAGCTTACAACATTTTAGGATTTATAAAATATATCAACTAAACCATGTAATATTTAAAACACATATTTTTTCAATAAGTGTTTTTGGTTATTTAAGTTATTAAATGTTTTAAGAGAATACAAGATGATGGTATTCACATGTTGGGTATGAAAAAGAAAATATCTAATTTATGAGTTGTGGGAATAAATGTTAAGAATTATTTGGGAAATCTAGTGAACTTATTTCTAATGTTTTGGACTTCCGTATTTCATAAGGGTTATAAGGCTAAACATTTATGGAATGGTTTATGTAAAAATATTTTCTCATCATATAATGATTTATGAAAACATAATAAATTGTGATAATATTTTTTTTGTGATAATGATATTTGGAAGTACATGTTATTCAATTTATGGATTTAAGGATCACTAAAATTTTCAGGAATGAAAAATTCACCTTTATTTTATGGAATATGGGATAAAGTTTAACTTGATCAAGGAACACCTAAGGGTAAGGATGACTTGAAATAATGCAAGAATATATATTTTTCTCAGAATTATTTATTTTAGAAAAAATATCATGAAACCAAAAATTTTATTCTATATAATTTGTTTCTGAAAAGACCAATGTCTCCTTAGATCATTATATATTTATGGATTTGTGATTGCTAACTTTACGCTAAACATGTTCTCTATCAATGTCCATAAGAACTTGATTTCTTGATTTCACTTCAAGGTAAAAGTTTTCACTTCCCCCCTATGATCCTATTTGTGGAATACCAGATATAAACTATATTGGGAAACTACTATATTTCCAATATTCCCTTTAAAAATATTTTTTAGTATTCATTTTCATGATGCAAGGTTATATTAAATAAAATTTCAAGTATAAAAATTTTAATAACCGAGAAGAATCTTGAGGGAGAAATTCATTTCAATGTTTGTGGAATCTGACTCCCGATGATTTTGTGAATTTTTTTTCAAATTAATTTAATCTTTTTGATATTTTTCACTTCACAAAACATTGAGAATAGCTTTTATTATATGAAAACACTACGTTTGGGTTATTTTATATGAAACAATAAGTCAAGATTTCTGTATATGAAACTACTAGATTAGCTTTTGATCCACACAACACTATATTTGGCTTGTATTACACACAATACTAAGTCTTTTTGATTGATTGTGCTATATTAAAGGTCAAGTTTTACAAAATTACATGATACTATTAATAATAATATTAAAATATTATTATAGCTACTAATTAGTTATTGAAATTAAATTTAAGTATAATAATAAATAAATTTCTAAAATATAACTTACACATATATATATAATTAATCTTTTGGTTATAAATTAGTTGAAGTTAATGTATGAACTATTTAAAATATTAATAAATTACTTTTATACAAAAAATATATTTCTATGTACAAACACAAATTTATCTCAATAATTTAAACAAAACACTTTTGATTAATGTTTTAAATAAAATTTATATATTATAAATTCAATACATATTTCAGATAATCATTAAATATATTTCAATGGTATAAGATAAGAATATATCCAATTTTAGGAGTAAAAAGATTTATTTTACTAAAAGGTAGATTTACTTCCTTTTAATGGAGAACCAATTTTAAATATGATTTTTCAAAATATTAAAATTTTTATTTGAAAATATAAATTTCAATTTTGGTAGTGAAATATAAAAATTTACTTTGGTGGAGTTTTTGGTATTTTTCTGAGAATTGTTTTTGATGAATAGTGAAAAACTAAATTTTATTTCTGAACAACTTTTACATCTAATTTTTATATACTAAAATTATATCCTCGTTTGATTTTGGAGTTCAATTAGATAAATTATAAATAAATTTTTATAATTTTTTTCATTTTAATCAATTATACATTTAGATTGGATAAAAAAACATGAGAAACTTTTGAACATTTTTACATAAAACACTCGTTTTGTCATCCCATTTGCGAGATGAAGTTCATTTTAATTTCTTCCACATAAGGGATTAGAATTTTTAAAAATAGATTCCATATTTGGAATAAGTATACCTTATAATTTTGAATATGGTAAACTTAGTTTAATACTGAAAATATCAGTTAATGTGATTAAAATTAAATACTGTGATTAAGAAAAAAAATAGCCTTATAAAGGACTAAATCGTAAACATAATGGCCAAAGACACCTAGAGGATTTTCCTAAATAACATGGATGGAAATATATTGACTCTATACTCCATTATATTTTATATTTACCATTATTGGTGCCACATGACATTAGAAAATCGGTGTGTCATTCATTTTTCAAACATTTACAAAAATGACACTCCTACTCCATAATAGAAATGAACTCACACCACACACATATTTAGACATATAAATCCATAATTTTCATATAAAATCAGATAAAATAACCTCACAAACCCCCCATAATCCGATAATCCTACATTTTAGACTAAATCTAACCAAGGAATCCTTTTGGTGAAATCCAAGAGGAGTTACCCAAAAAAAGTAACATCTTTCCTCGGGATCCTTTGTTTTATTTTTATTATACACACAAAAAATATTATTATTCAAAACTTATATAACAAAATAACTATAATAAATATATTAATATGTTTTTTATTATATGGTTTTGACCTAAAAATACATGAAATTCCATGTAATGGAAAAAACACACCGTTTTTGTATACAAAGAACTACAACCACACAAAACAATATTTTTTCTATTTCCATTACCTACACTCATGGTTAAGAATTATGATGAATCATATATTTTTATATTATATATATATATTTGATATTTATAATTTATTTATAATTATTTTATTATTATATATTAAATACCTCCATTCTTTATTTTTTGGGTAAAAATGATAATTTTGTTTGTGGATGTGTGGACTACGCCTCATCAAAGAGATTTGATTCATTCAAAAATTACATGGAATGTATTAAGTACATGTTTACTAAATATAAATTAACTATATTAAATAATTATTATAACTGAATTATAATATATATATATATATAGATATTTGTCATTTATTTTAATTATTTCTTTCAAAATGATAATTAAATATAAAAATATTTTCTGCATGCGTACGGCCTACCATCTACATGAATTGTGTATTCCATTTCATATTTAGATAATTTACACTTTATTATAAATATGTAATGTCCTAGAACTTTTTGGTCCATTACCTTGCTGAAATTTGGTGGTTGTGGTGTTCTGGGAGGTCAAGGTGACTCATCCCCAACACATTTACAAATTTCCAGTTACGTAAACAGTGTTTCTAGTTTTATGAACAGTGCCATAGTGTCACTAAAACAGTGTCACAAAAATGTTGTTATAGAAACAATGAGTATATAGTGTTTCTAGTTTTATGAAACGTTTCACTGTGTCACTGAAAATGCTTCATAGAAACGGTGTCACAAAAAGTGTGAGTCTAAAGTGTATCTCGTTTTATGAACAGTGTCAAGGTGTCACCGAAATAGTGTCACTGAAATAATGTCACAGAAATGGTGTCACAAAAGTGGTGAGCCTACATTGTTTCTAGATCGGTGAGTCTAGAGTGTTTCTAGACTGGTGAGTCTATAGTTTTTCAATACCGGTGAGTCTATAGTGTTTCCAAAACAGTTTCATATTTCCCTTTCCAAATTTCTTGATTTTTTCATTTTTTTCAATTGAACATTTTCTTTGAAATTAAACGCATTCAAGGCCTTATATTAATGGATTTAAGGATGATTCAAATCCCATAACTCTTATATTAATTTTCCTAAGGCAAGAAATCTCTTTTAATGGAAATTCCAGTGTATTTTAAACCACTGTTCTATTAAATCTTATAATGTGGTGAGAAATATCATCCCTTGTTCATCCTTCTTGTTCTCTGGTGAGAGATGATCAAACCTTTCCTTATTTCGCATAGGAGTTGTGCTATCAAATTTTTTTTGGATTAGTTCCCCTTGAAGTTCTTCTTGCAGCAAGTGAACCCCCTGTTTTGTTGAAACCAAGAAGTATCAATCAATATTTGATATAAGGTATGATCTATTGTTTTTATTTATGGATTATCATCTTCTATTTCTACTTGAACTATTATGGAAGGCAATATCCATGTTCTTAATGGAAGTTTCTTGTATTTTGTCCAATGTGGTGTTGTATCTGCATCCTCGGGAGGATTTATCCCTCCAATAAAGGTGATCATGATTTTTTTGTTATTATACTCAAAGATCATCATAAACATTTTGAGTTAGGGGATTCATTTCTTCTCCGTTCGTTTCTGTAAAACTTTAGATTTATCATGTTTTATCCCACTAGATCATAATGGAATTGATGTAACAAATATTTAAACCGGATAAATAAAATGATGTCGATCATAAGTTATTCCCTCTTATTTTTCTAGAAAGTGTGATATCTTTGATCTTTTTTTTATATTTTCATTCATGATGGAAATTTGTAAAGAATATAGAGCCATATTTAATTAATAATTATTTGGATAAAGATAAAGAGGCATGAAAATGAATCTAGTTGTTGTTGTTGTAATTTTATTTCAATCAAATGGATGCAGTAAGAATGTTTAATCAATTTTTGACAACTATTATAGCTTTCTATTTAGGTTACCCATAGTTAAAACCTACAAATAATAAATATGTTAATTCTAGATGGACTAAAGAACCAGATGTTTAATAAAAAGGTAATTCCTCTTAGTGTTCTGAGTTACCCACATTCTTATAAAGGGAAAGAGCCTTATGATTGAAGATGTGAGAGCTCATTCTGTTTGAAGGTTCAATACCTTGTTTAAGGGCCAAGATCCCAATTTATATGATGATTGTTTTCCTGCTTCTTGTGTTGTGATGTGATCCTGTATAGCTGTTGTGATATGTTGGGGTAGGGAGGCCCATTGGTTTTGGAAAAAGTTGATGCCTAGAGGGGCCAGATAGATAGGTTTATGCATGTGGGTGTTGTGGAGGACACCAGGGATCATGAAATTGGTTGGATGTGAATGTTTGGATGCTAATTTATTCTTGTTGGTTGTTTATTTTCATTACATTCCCCATTTCTTAAGGTATCTGGTTTTTCATAACCACCACCCAAAATAGGTGAAGATGCATGGGGTATGCCACGTGCTTTCTATTTTTATCTTCTCAAGGGAAGACAAGTCTTTTCTCATTCTATAGGTGGAAAAGACATGAAGGCTAGTTCATCTACACACTGAGTTGATCCCCCTTGTATTTAGTATCTTAGAATGTTTTTCAAGAATTCCTGGGAATATAGGAAGGTAATAACGATGTTAATAAATGATTGAATAAATGATGTTAACCCATGGGGTTAGAGCTTGCTAGGATACAATGTTGAGGATGAAATTTAATGTAAATGTGGAATTCAGGTGTGATTATAATGAAATATAATTAGGAATTGTTAATAGTTAATTAATTTTTAATGAAATAATTAATGTAATGTGAAACTGATAAAAATGGAATGAAGTAATGTAATGAAGATCTTTAAATGGTTGTTTACTTATTGAATACCTAGTCTTAGAAGTTGCAGCTAGGAGTCTAAGAGATGTTAGATGTAGTTGAATCTATGACTAGGTAATTCCCATTGTGGGGTTTTGAGATATAGTATATTCTATAATTTCTGGGTTTCTATATGTTATTCCACCCCATCAGTTAAGGCAGCTAACACACCAGGGATTCTAAGTCTTTGGCAGTGTTTTCCCCTACATTTTGGTGGGAGGAAGGATGGATGAATACCCCCTTTGGCCCCACTCTCTTATCTTGGATGTTAATTGTGCTGGTAATGTTTCCCCATATATGTGGGTAAAGGTCTTACACACATATATTTGGAATATAGTTTCCTATGGACTACTAGAGGTGTAACGTGTATAAGATATGATGGCTGGAGGATTCTTACACTGTGTATAGGCTATAATGTCATGAGTTTTAATACTCAAAATATGAAAGAAGTTATGCAATATATGGTGGATCTAGGATCCTAACTTGTTACTTTTATTACCTAGACTTGGTGGTTTTGTTGTATGAGGTTCATGTTGTGGTAGTTGTCATGGTGTCTGTGGGCAAGCCATTTTGAAGAGAGATTCTTAAGACGTGCGACATTGGGGAAAAGTGAAAAATTAGTGGGGAAGTAGTAGTGAGTTACCCTTGTTATTATTTCTTATATTATATACTCTTGTATGTGATACTTGGTGAGAGTATCAATGGTGAGGCTGGTAACTTAGTATACCTATTTAAGTGATGAGTTTGTTTCAATTTTGGTTCACTATCCTTTAGCATGCTTTCATTACTATTTTCACGAGAGGCTCCAAGGATGATCCTAAAGAGTATACTATTATACTCAACCTATTTATATATAAACTTTTTTTCATGTCACTTAGTGTTGGTTGTAGATCAGTCAGGTTACTACTATCATGGGGTTTCAGGAGTTGTTTGGGATTTGTGGTTGCTATTTTTCTTACTTCCCTTTGGTACTTGCAGTTTTTTGTTTCAGTTATAGGTTTTTTGTATGACATTACATATGTGTACTTGGTATTTCTTTTATACTACAGTCTGAGTTTGATTTGGTTGTTGTTTGTATTATATTTCTCTTTCTAATTTGTTCTCTTAGAGGGCAATGCCTCCCATTTGTGTGTTTACTATACCCTCTGTGAAATTCTCCAACCCAGGACCTACTAGAGGTAGGACTCAGAGGTCACTATCTCCCTTCTCACTTTTCCATCCCAGGAGGGGTACACATTATGGGGATGGGGTCACGATAGGGTGGTTTCAGAGGTCTAGTTGAGGGATAGGATGAAGTTTAGTGTTAGGAATAGGTGAGGTTGTATGGGTTTTTAGGGAAATGGGGTTATTCAGCTTTAGCAAGTGAGGTAAACATTAGAGACCAGATGAAACATAGGCATTTAGGGCACCTTATGATCGGATTTATGAACCATTATGTTTATAATGGGTAATAAATGAGGTGATACTAGTTTCAAGGTAGAGACCATGTAAAGGATCACACATCCTTATTCTTTGTGTCTATGTTTGAATGGGTAGACCTTGGGATAGGTTAACCTAGAATAAATAATAGAAAACAATTAATTAATTAATATTGAGCCTTTCATATTCCATGTTTAGGAGCTCTAAATATTTTTTATTTTGTAGGAATGGATTTGGGTCGATGTCCTTATCAGGTTCACGCAGAAAATGTCTAGCAAGCTGCGCCGGTAGATCATTTAAAGATATAGGTTGATGATGATGAAACATGGAGAAGGAAACTCTGATAGATTCTATGCTAGAGTATAAAGAAGTAATAGAGCTCCATTTCATATGCAGTCAAAGAAGAATAGTTGTAGGAGGTCAAGATATGATTTAGTTTGACCCATGCTTGGAATGATCACTAGGTGTCTTTGGTTGTGCCGATGCTATACGGAGAACCAAGGAAGTGGTGGTTCCTATCCATTGGGGATGATGAGGAGTAGGCAATCTCATGGGAGGAGTTCTGGGACAAGTTTAGAGTCGAGTTTCTTTCTTCGACCATGAAGGCTTCCCATTTCCATGAGCTTTACACCCTTCAATAGGGGAGATCTAGTGTGCGAGAGTTTGGAATCCATTTCAGTAACCTTTTATGATATGCTTTAAACCAATTTCTAGATTTGGAGGCTAGGGCGAGTCATTTTGTGGAGTATTTTTATCTAGAGATCTAGAACTAAGTCACACTTTTTATCTTGATGACATATATTGAGGTGCTAGAGAGGGTAGAGGTCTTCATGAGGACATGAGACAAAACCAAATAATCACAAAAGGGAGGTCATTATGATTCCTCATGAAGCAGAGTTGTGATCTAGGGTTCCTAGTTTATAGGGAAAGAGAATTTATGTTTAGACGGAGGTAGGTCCTAGCCCTCAACATCTCATTTCTATGAGGGTGGAGGATCTCAGGCATATTATAAGGTATTATGAACTTTACTTATTTTGTAGGATGAGGTCATCAATTGGGAGAGAGCCCGACCTTTCAGAGTAGTTATCGTGCACCAGATGTTCTGGTCCAGGTTCCTCTGTTGCGGTAGTTCCAGCCGAGGAAGAATCAGCAGGTTGCACAAACTTTGGATAAGAAGAGGGTAGGTAGAGTATAACCCTATGATGCTCCCCATCCTTAGAGATAAGGGAGTGGTTGTGGTGGTGGTTGTCATCCGGGTCAGAGAGGCTGTAGAGGAGGTCGCGGTTAGCCTAATGCTTTAGCATTTCTAGTTCTTGGAAATCAATTTTCATTCAAGGTACCCTTTGATAGTTTTATCCTAGGGTATATGTTTTGTTTGATTTATGAGTGACACACTCATTCATATCGACTTCCTTTGTTCGTGCTTTGGGACTTGAGAAAGAGAAGCTTCTTATACTCTTGGCATTAACTACACATGTTGGAGGGCAAGCTGATTTGTTTGAAGTATGTTGAGACTGTGAGATAGTGCTCAGGAAGCACCGCTCATGGAGAGTTTTCCGATGTTTACGGATACAAACATATGATCAAATCATCATCATGGATTGGTTGTATTTGTTGTAGACTATAGTTGATTTATTCATGAGGATGGTTGTGTTCTTTGATGCAGATGGAGAGCGAGCGGTGTTTGTTGGCAACGAGACCCTCAGTTGAGTTAGAGGCGTGTTCCATCCTTATCATCCTTGATAGCTGAGCTGATGCTAAGTTATTCATAGGTTTTTCTATTGTCATTTCCTAGGGTCGTATAAGAGAACCCTAATGTCTTTCCAAAAGATGTTGTAGCACTTCCCCCATGATGAGAGGTCGTGTTTGGGATCGAGCTACAACCTGGAGCATTTATAATCTCTATGTATCCATATTTTATGGCCCCTTCTGAGTTATGAGAGCTATGTATACAACTTGATGGTCTGTTACAGTGCAGTTTTTTTTCAGCCAAGTGTGTCACCATGGGGTGCACCAGTTTTTTTTGTGAAGAAGGTTGATAGAAATTTTTGGTTGTGTATCAATTATAGTCACATAAACAAAGTGACAGTGAAGAATCACTATCATCTTTTGCAGATAGAAGATTTATTCGATCAAATGAAGGGTGTAATTAGGTTCTCAAATATTGAATTGTGGTAAGGATATCCTCAAATGTATTTGAATAATGAGGATATCCCAAAGACTGCTTTTTGTTATCATCATGGGAATTATGAGTTAATTGTAATGTTGTTTGGTGTGATGAATGCTCCGGTTGTGTTCTTGGGATTGATGAATGCTATGTTCTGTGAGTTTCTAGATAGGTTCGTGGTGATTTTCATCAACGACATCCTTGTGTATTCCATGTCCAAGGAGAAGCATTCCGAGCATCTGCACGTCATTTTGGGATTTCTTAGTCAAAATTATCTATTTGGGAAGTTGTTGAAGTGTGAGTTTTGGGTTCGAGAAGTCTATTTCTTGGGTCATGTTGTGACCCAGCTGGGAGTAGCTTTGGATCCATCAATGATAGAAGCATTTGTTTCTTGGAAATCCCCCATGATAGTAGAAGAGGTGCCAAGTTTCCTTTTTCTCGCAGGATACTACAGGAGGATCTTAACTTGTTTCCCTTATATTGTGAAACCTCTAATAACATTGAGAAAAAAGGATCAGGCGTTTGTGTACATTGATCAGTGTCCTGTAGCTTTCGAATATATGTAGGAGAAGTTTCTAAGTGATTTAGTTCTTTGTCTTCCAGTAGAGGGAGTTCAGTTTGATGTTTTCTGTGATGCTTCTCATCAAGGGTTAGGATGAGTTTTGATGTATTTTAGATCAGTCGTTTATTATGGATCTCGGAAGTTGCATCCCCTTGAACATAACTATTCCACCCATGATCTTGAGTTGGTAGTTGTGGTTTTTTCTCTGATGTTGTGGAGACATTACCTCATGAGAGAGCACTTTGTGATTTAAATAGATCATAAGATTTGGAGGTATGTGTTCTCCTATTATGGATTAAACTTGCGACAACATTGGTGGATGGAGTTCTTACAGCAATATGACTTCAAAATATCATATACACCAGGAAAGGGGATTGTTGTAGATGATGTGTTGATCAGGAAGACACGTAGTGTTGTTGTGCATGAATCTGGTGATCCTTGGAGATTAATGGAAGAACTTTAATCATCTCATCTTGATATAGAAGATGTTAGGGTGATAAGTGGTCTTTTTTAGATGATGGTTCAGTCATCCATGGTGCAGTAGGTGGAAGAGTCTCAGTTGGGGGATCTAGAGGTGGAGGTCTGGAGAGACCAAGTTGGTTGTGGCGAGGCACTTGATGGTCTATCTAAGGATGATCAACACCGAGTGTTGTATCATGGAATTATTTTTGTTACTTTGGTGAACCATGAGATTGTTCTTATAGAATTTCATAGTTCACTATTAGCGGTTCATCCTGGCATGATAAAGATGTACTAAGGATTGAGTATTCATTTTTGGTGGCCTAGGTTGAAGCATGCAATTGAGGAGTTTGTGTCTCAATGTTTTGTCTTCCAGAAGGTGAAGTCTGGGCACTATGTCATAGGTGGTTTTCTCCAGCCCTTAGATATTCTGTAGTGGATGTGTGAGGACATCTCAATGGAATTTGTTTCTTCTTTACCTCGAGATCAGGGAGGACATGATGATATTTTGGTGGTAGTGGATCCTTTAACAAAATTATCCCACTTTATAGCGATCATGGAGTCATGATTAGTGGAATTTGTGTCGAAGAAATATCTAGAGGTGTTGGTGAGACTTCACAGAGTCCCAAGGATGATCATTTCTGGTCAGGATTCTAATTTTACCTCTAGGTTGTAGAGAGGTATCCAACATGTTTTTGGTTATCATCTATGACTTTTATTTACTATTTATCGATATAAAAATGTTAATAAAGAATAGACTATCCAAACTCTTGAAGACATGTGGCGCTCTGGTGTCCAAGATTTTGGATGTTCGTGGATGAGGCCCTTAACCTTGGTGGAGTTCACTGAAAATAATAGTTTTTGCTCCACCATTCTTATGGAACCATTTTAAGCCTTCAATAGATGACCTTTCCATTCTCTATTATGTCAGACTGGGGTTAGAGAGTCAGCAATTCTCAGACTAGAACTAGTGCAGAGTAGGACAACGATAGATTAGGTGATTCATGAGTAGATGAAGACAGTGCAAGTTTGTCAGAAATCATATGCCGATCAAAGGAGGATACCATTATAGTTTGATGTAGGGGATCACATGTTTGTTATAGTGATTCCATGTCATGGGAAGTGATGGTTTGGTCATGGGAATATTCTTTTCCATGGTTTTTTGGGCCTTTCTATGTGTTGGCTCATCTTGGGGAAGTGGTGTATCGAGAAGCACTTCCCCTATAAATGAGGTAGATACACGATGTTTTTCATGTGTCACAGATCCCTGGTTATCTTCATGATGACTCTAACATCATCAATTGGGGAGAGATCGATGTTGGTGAAGATGCTACCTTCGAGGATTCGCCTATGGAAATCCATGACCACAAAGAGAAGGTGTTGCACGGACGTTCTATCCCCTTGGTTCGTGTCTTGTTGTGACACAGTGGTATGGAGGAGAGTACCTGGGAATGTGAGTCACAAATACGTGATTAGTACCCTGAGTTGTTTGATGTTTAACTCTTTTTAGGTAAATTTTTTATCATTTGAGTGATAGACCATTCATTTTTATAATATGGCTTTCTTTTTTTGCTTCTTTTGGCTTGCTCTATTTTGATAGGTATCTTGAAGAGTGTTTGTTAGAACCCCTTTTCTGTTTCCTTTTGAGTTGGTTTTGGATTCATGAGGATGAAAATGTTTTGAGTGGTATCTAATGTAATGGCTGGGAATTATCTGGCCCATTCCCTTGTAGAAATCTGGTGGTTAAGGTATTATGGGAGGTTAAAGTGGTTCATCCCCAAAAATTTTCCAAATTTTTAATTCTATGAACAATGATTCCAGTTTTAGGAATAGTTCCACAGTGTCACCAAAATGGTGTCATAGAAATAGTGTCACAAAAATTATGTCATACAAACAATGTCACTGAAATGGTGAGTCTAAAGTGTTTCTAGTTTTATGAACAGTGTCATAGTGCCACAGAAATGGTGTCACAAACACGGTGAGTCTATAGTGTTTCCAGTATTATAAACAGTATCACATTGTCACTGAAATAGTGTCACAAAAACAATTTCACAAAAATGATGTCAGAGAAATGGTGATTTTATAGTTTTTTCAGACTAGAAAATCTATAATGTTTTTAGACTAGTGAGTTTATAGTGTTTCTTGAACGGTTTCATATTTCCTCTTCCAAATTTCTAGATTTGACCAGTTTCTCTGATTTAAAATTTTATTTGACATTAAACGCATCCAAGGCCTTTTTTAAGGAATTTAAGGAAAATTCAAATCCCATTAAACCTATATTAATTTTCTTAATGTTAAGGACAACTTTACGTGGTCAAACCACATGGTTTAATGTGATCTTATTTTAATGGAAAATCCAACATATCTTATACCAATTATCCGTTAAATCTTCTAATGGGGAAAGATATATCATCCATTATTCTTCCTCCCCCTTCTCTGTTGCAAGATGCTCAAACCTTTCCTTCCGTCCCACAGGAGTCGTGCAACTAAAATTTCTTCCTTGGATTGGTTCCCCTTGATGTACTTCATGAACCCCCTATACTGGTGAAACCAAGCAGTATCGATAAATCTTTGATATAAGGTATTATCTATTGTCGTTCTTTTGGGTTTATATCCATCTGTTTCTCCTTGACCAGTTATGGTATTCAATCTCTATGTTCCTAATGTACTTTTCATGGGTGTTGTCTGGTGTGGTGGTGTCTCTACATCCTCAGGTGGATGCAGTTCTCAAAGAGAGGTGATCGTGATCTTTTTTGTTAGTATTTTAAAATATAATTAGAAACTTGTTGAGGTAAGGGATTAATTTATTCTATATTATTTTACGTGCAACTGTAGTGTAATCATGTTTTAGCCTACAAGATCATTATAGAATTGAAATAATAAATATTTTAACTAGATAAATAAATTGATATCAACCGTATATTATTGCCTCTTATTTTTCTAGATAGTGTGTTATCTATGCTTTCTTGGTTTAGGTTTTCATTTTTGATGGAAATTGGTAATGAATGTAAAGACGAAATTAATTGATAATTATTTGTATAAAGATAAAGATGAATGTAAATGAATCCGGTTGTTGCTATTTTTGTAATTTGATGTTAATAAAATTGATGCAGTAGGCATGTTTAATTAATTTTTTATAGCTATAATTTCATGGTGTTTAGGTTATACATGGTTTGAACCTACAAATAATAATTTTTTTAATTCCAGATGTATTAAATAACATGTTGTTTGATAAAAAGATAATTCATCATAGGGTTCTGAGTTACCCTTTTTTTGTAAAGGTAAACAACCTTATTCTTGGAGTTATGAGAGATCATTGTGTTTGAAGGATGGATGCCTTATTTAAGGGACAAGAGCCTAATTGATATGATTTTTGTTTTAAGGATTATTGTGTTGTGAGGTGAGCCTAGATGGCTCTTTGATATTTGGGGAGCAGAGAGGCTCATTGTTTGTGGAAAAAATTGATGCCTAGAGTGGAGAGATGCATCAGTTTATGCATGTGGTTATTGGGAATGACCCAGATGATGATGAAATGGGTAGTATGTGAATGTTTGGATTCTTTATTATTCTTGTTGTTTATTTATCTTCTTTACTTTCCCCACTGATCAAGGTAGCTATTTTTTCATACCCTCTTTAAAAAAGAAGGAAATACGCATATGGTATTCCATGTGCTTTTCATGTTCAGCTTCTCAAGAGAGGATCGGTCTATGGTCTTACTATTGGTGGAAATACTTGATGGGTAGTTCATCTACTCACTGAGATGATCCCCCTTGTGTTTGGTAGCATAGAATTTTTTTTCTAGAATTAATGGGAATATGGGAATGTAATAATCAGGTTAATAAATGATTGAATAAATGATGTTAACACATGGGTTTGGAGCTTATAGGGATGTATTGATGAGGTTACAATTTAATGGAATAGTGGACTTTGGGTGTGATGTTAATGAAATATAATGTGGAATTGTTAATGGTTAATTAATGTTTTAATAATTTATTAACATAAAGTGAAAATGGTAAAAAATAAATAAATGAATGTAATAAAGCTCTTTAAAAGGTTGTGTGCTTATAGGATACCTAGTCATAGAAATGGCAGCCAGGAGTCCGAAATATATTAGCTGCAGTTGAGTCTAAGAGTAGTTTATTCCCATACTGTGGTTGTGATCTATTGTAAATTCTGTACTTTTTATGTTCCATTATGATATTCCACCCCGTCAGTTAAGGAAACGACCACCCCAGGGATTCTAGGCCCCGTGGGTCTGTTTTCTGTAACATTTAGGTGGGAGGATGGATGGATGACTACCCACTTTGACTGTTCTCTCTTGTCTAGGTAGTTACTTGTGCTGGTAGGCACAACAGTTTGTTTTCTATATATATGTGTGTAGAGGGATGAAATGTATTGGGGTTTTTTTACACACATATATTCAATATATAGTTTCCTATGGACAATTATTGGTGTAACATGTATATGATATGATGGATTGAGTATCCTTACTTAGTGTATGGGCTATAATGGATTGAGGTTTAATATTCGGTGTATGATACACATTATGAATGTAGTTATAGCTCCCAAAAACTACGTGGTTACTTTGATTACATGGATTTGGTGGTTTTGTTGCATGAGGTGCATGTTTTAGTGCTTTTCCTAGGTTTCTACAGGCAAGCATTTTTGGAGAGAGATTCATAGGACGTGAAACGTTGGGACAAAGCAGAAAACCTGTGGGGAAGTAGTAGTGATGTACCCTTGATATTATTTATTATATTATATACTCTTGTATTCGATACTTGGTGAGTGTATCAATGGCGAGGATGGGAACATATTATACCCATTTAGGTGATGAGTTAGTTTCACTTGTTGTTAACTTTGATTTAGCATGCTTTCTTTACTTTTCCACAAGAGGCTCCGAGGATGATCCTACTGATATAATGTTATACTCACCCTATGTATATATAAACCATTTTTCATGTCACATAGAGAAGGTTGGAGATCAAGATTTTTACTACTAGCTTGGGGTTGCAGGAGCTGTTTGGGCTTTGTGGTCATTGTTGTTTTTTTACTTCCCTTTGGTAATTTCACTTTTCCATTTCAGTTGTTGTAGTTTTGTATGATATTTCATATCTGTTCTTTTTTTTTCTTTTATATTGTAGTATGAGTTGGAGTTGGTCTGTGTTTATCTTATCTATCTATTTTTCATGTGTTCTCTTAGAGGGTAATTCCTCCCATTTGTGTTTTTACTATAACCTCAATGCTAGTCGCCAACCCGGGGCCTACTGGAGCTGAGACTCAGGGGTCACTGTCTCTCTTCTCACATTGCCAACCCAGGAGGGGTACACCTTGTAGGGAGGGGTCTTGATAATATATATATATATACTAAATTTATATGAAATATATATGATTTTATAATTTCTATAAATAACTAGATCGTTATCTATATAATTTGATCAAGAAGAATAATTCAAACTATATACGGAAAACAAAGAAGATATTACACGAAGTAAATAATTAACAAATAATTTTTAATAAGATAGAAATATAAAGACATATTTTGTATTATATTTAATTATATGTTTATTTAGATGATTTATAAGAAAAATAAATTAATTACAAATGGGTTTTTAGCATGTATGAAGAAATTAAAGACTTAAGGTAAGTGTTTTATCATATCACATCTTATATATGGAAGATAAATGATTTATTAACCACTAATTTATTTTTTGTGTTGTATATATTTCCCATTAATGTATTTCATGATTATTATAACCAATCGTTTGGGTATTTAAATATCCATTTAATTATTTTTCTTTCACGTGGTTTATGTATCAAAATTTCCAAAATCGGTAATGTAATTTTTCCCAATTATCCTTCTTTGAGACACATGACATATTGTGCACCTATATTTTTTTATTATGTGTATATATATAATTAAACATGTTATATTAGGAATATACTTATTTTCGTGATATTTTTGTCTTTTTTAATTTTTTTTCATTCCACTATATTATGATTCAATGTGATCAATGTGGTTATAGTTTATTGCCAAAATCTAATCGTTTATCAATATTTTTTATAATTATGATTCCATTTATTTGATCTTATGATCCATAAATCAATATCCCTTATGACTTTTCTTAACCTCTGGTTATTAATTTTATATAGTAGTAATTTAACCATTTTACACAATTTTATACTTAGGATTATTAATAAAGTTTTTTCATAAAAATATAACATTTTTATCCTTTTGGTTAGAAATATGTGCCTTTTTCATACTTTGTTTTATCAAAATGTTTTAAAAAATGGTTTACAATTATCCTATGATGTTTGAGGGACAATATTACCCATTTAATAATTTTTTTCAAAACAGTTTTAAAATTAATCTTCATCTCATTTTTTAATCAAGTAACTTTTCTAAAAATTTTAGATAAAAAATGAATGTTTGGAATGTAAATATTTACCTTCTATCTTGACCATATTTTTTTGGATGGTTACTTTGTAACATAACAAGTTTTTTTAAAGAAATTGTTTAAATATTATTTTTGGGTTTTTTTATTTTAATATGTCTTTCAATGATAAAGGGTTTTTAGTGAATACATTATGTTTGCAAATAGTTTCAAATAATTATTAAAGATCCCATAATATGTTTTCTAAAGAAAATTTTCAAGAAAAATAATTTAATTGATGCAAATTATTTTCTTCAATGTTTTCAATGTATTTTTAAAGAATTTTTTTTCAAAATGTATTCAAGATTATTTTATATGTTGTTAATAAAAAAGGTTTTGAAGATTCATTTACATGTTTTTAAGGGTAAATGTTTTATTTTTTAAAATGTATGTTTTAAATAAAAAAGTATATTTTACTCAAGAAATATTTTAAAAATATTTTTCAAAAATATTTTTTATCTATGATGAAATCTGTTTTTGTTGTTACTCATGCATTTCATAGGAAATGATCAAATGATTCCCTTCACATTCTTTATCATAATTGTTTATGTATTTATATAATGATGTTTCTGAAACCCTTTTAATTTCATGGTTTATATGTTTATGAAACTATTTATTTTCATGGTCTATTCTACTATGAATTGATTATGAAAAAAGTGTCTTTTTGATAGGTTATGATATAATTATATACTTATGAACCCATTTTATTTCATTGGTTATGATCTTATTTATTATGATCTTTTGGAAAATTTATAAATTATTAGATTATTAGATGTTTAGGGCCTATATGACCCTAAAATTAATATGTTTAGTATTTATATATCAGGAGATATACATGGCTAGAATGGGTAGTGAACTCAGTTATGTAAAGGACTTTTTCTACTAAGATGATCTTGAGATTAAACTGTGAATACTAAGATTATCATGGGAGTGAACCGTGACTACAAAGATGGTGTGGGTACCAAATCAAAACTACTATGATATCCTTTGATGTGGTGAAATTACTACTATGGAAAAAAATTTATATGATTATGTGTCAACCAAAAATTCTATTCCATATTCATATATTATGGTCTCATGGGTTATGCTCTTGATTCAGTTATGATTCATGTCCTATGAGCAGAGAATATTTTTTCAATGACTCATGTATATAATATTTTATATATCGGGTATTATCTTAAAATATTATTCTCGTGTTTTCATACCATTATGCTCACACTATGCTTTTGTCTCTTATTAGTTTAAAATTACTGATCATCTAAACTTCTATGTTTCTAATGTTTCATATCCTGAAGTTATGAAGATATTATTTAAGTAGAAGTACAAAAAGGGATGATATTTGTGTGAAAAATTTAACAAATTTCTCCATGTTATAATATTTTGTTCAAAGTTTGTAAAGCGACTAAATTATTATGGTCCCCAGGTATGTATTTTTGTAATGTGTGGAATATTAATCTAAAATGATGTAATATCCATGTATGTTTAGCATGGGTCGCTATACATATTGCTATATAATGGATAAATTTATAATATGAAAATCATATAGATAATATTCAACCATATAGTGTTTTTACAAATATTTTGAGGTCATTTTTACCCATATCAATATATATTAACCCTCGGTAAACCCAGTTTTATTAACCTTGTCAATTAATTTGTACTATTATTACTATTAATTTTGAGAAATAATTAATTTAGAATTTTTAAAAAATATTATATATTATGATTAAAGAAATGGTATCCATTTTATTAAAATCAAATCAATTAATATTAATTAAATTGAAAGAAACTCTCAAATCGTGTCGAGAAAAGTTTTTCAATAATCACAATTTTTAGGCATAAGATGCTCTAATATAAACAATATTAGCACTTAACATTACTATATGAATTTAAAATAAAATAGTTTGATATATATTATATAAATTAAATAAAAATAATTAATAGGTAAATATTTGTATGAAATTATAACTGGAAAAGATTATTCCATAAAAACTAATTTTTGGAAATATATAACTTTTTACCTCCAAATGATCTTATATTTATTTATAAAAAAATTATTTACAATAAATTTTAAATTAAAAATGTTATAATAAATTATTATATATAAAATGGGGTATATTTAAATACTACATTTTTATGTTTTCAAAAAACATTATTTCAAGTAGAATTTAAAAAATTCAATATAGAATTATTTTGAATAAGAAAGTTCAAAAAAATATTCAACATAGCAAATTAATTTTTTTCTACAATTAAAAATTAAAATTTTCCTAGAATTAAAATTTAAAATTTGTGTTAGATTATATTTTTATTAAGTTATAAAGTATAGTTACTATAATTTTGATATGGAGAAACATTATCATCTCCTATAAAAAATTTATTCACTAATATTTTATGGATATTACTTTCTTAACAAATGATGTTTTTTATTCATCACTATATTTTATGATTCCAATATTTCATCCACTATTTTATGATATCTATAATAAAACATTACTAGTTGAGTAGTATTGTTCATAATAAAATTCTTTATAAGATCATGAATCTTGATAGGCACTTCAAAATATGATAAATTAGGTTGAAATTATATATATTTAGAGGTGAGAACAAGTTTTTTTGTCTGGAATGGGCTTCCTTAACATTTATATATGGAATTAATCATTACTTTAGAGTGAACTAGTTCCATTAAAAAAATTGAAATATAATTCTCCAATGAATTATACAATTCCAAAAAGATCATATGTACTAGGTTTATAGTTTACCTTAATTACAAAACTTTTCAACAACCTTTCATAGAGATAATGTGAATAAAACATCATCCCCCACATTAATTATAAACCATTATTATAGATATCCTGATGAATTGTTTTCTATCATTGAGCTTATTTATAATCTCTCTATATATTCATTACCCTTATTGTAATATCCTCAACATTTTCGAGGACTATAAGTTTCCTTTCACCAATATCACCCAGTCATGTTAGAGTATAACATCTCTTTCCATATAATGCTTCATACTATGTCATTTTATTACATGAATGCAAACTATTTTTATTTAAAAAACTATACAAAATGGTAAACATGGACCCTAGGTACCGTTAATGTTCCTGATGATAAAATATACAATAATTTTATTGTTTGAATATCCTGTTTATAATATTCATGACTATGAAGATAGTATGAGGTACTCAAATAAAGCTCAATATAAGGATCCTTCTAAAT
Organism: Viscum album; assembly: GCA_963277665.1. Taxonomy (NCBI): domain Eukaryota; kingdom Viridiplantae; phylum Streptophyta; class Magnoliopsida; order Santalales; family Viscaceae; genus Viscum; species Viscum album. Next base: position 1,503,578,472 of record OY728147.1, on the reverse strand, counting down.
AATATTCTTACATTTTGATTAAAATTGTGGACCACCATCAAAAACAATTTAATGTGGTGAAAAATTAATTCTTTAAAAATTATTAAAATATATCCTTTCAAGGTTATCAATAGTTATACATTATCTTATATCATGGAAATTTAGAAATTTTGTAAGGTGTTAAATAATAAACTATATTGCCTCATTATTTCTTGAGGTTTTCAGTAGTCCTGTGACAATGTATATTGTAACTTTCATATAATTTCTACATTATAATATATATAGGATTAATTAATACTTTAGTATTATTTATTATAGATTTCACCTATTGATAAAAAATATCATGACACATAATGAACAATTTCTAGATTGATGTTACCCTACCAACAATGTTCCCTCAAATCCCAAAGCATCATGTTTCTACTAGGTTTTATATAGATATTTTAGATATGAGAATAATCCAATATTTACACTATAGTTCATATGTAGTTAGAACATATAGTACCATTCCAAATATGATAATTTCATCTTCACAAACAATATCTAGAAATTTAACATCATTCAGAAAATAAATTTTCTTTTTGAAAATTCTCATCACGAGGTTAAGAAAATTTAATTATTTTAATTAAATATATATTTAAAATAATTTTAAAGGTAGTGTGGTCTCAACTTCCTTAATAATTCACATATTTGTATGTACTAGATATATTAATACAGAGTCCCATTAAATATTCTTTTTTTCTAGAACTCCATGATCCCTTTCAAAAATGAATCTAATACATTATCTTCCTTCGCTCAAGTGTTGTGTATTGTGTAATAATAATAAAAGAATATCTTGATCCATTTTATTTACATTTAATTGATATATAATTTTGAAAAAACATAGTTTAGGCTCTTTTGTTCGAGGCATATCTCACATCTTTCACTATAGATATATTGGGTACGTATCTTCAATGTAAAGATTACCGCTTCTAACTCAAGATTCTGTGTTGGGAAGATCTATTCATTGTTTATTATGTTCCTTGATTAATAAAAAATAACATTTTATTTATTAAAAGTAAACAAGTAATCCCTTTCTTCAATTCATTACTATATATCATAAATCCATTAGTTATTGATGGTATGGTCAAAATAGAATCATTTACTAACCTCCTATTAAATTCATAAAATGATTCTCTATAATAAATTTTCAATGTTATCGTAAAACATTTGCACATAAACATAGATAATTGATTCAAAAATTTGGAATGATTTCAATTAAATAACTAATATTAACCTATTCAACAAATGAAACTATGTCCCTTGGTTATGTTTACTGGTTTTGATAAATATTTGACTACCATTAACATCACAGTATTAACTGAGATTCAATCTACGGAGATAATATGATCATGAAAAGAAACATAATATAACAAGAATTTACACTTGGAGACTTTCCCATATAACTCTTTCACTCTTGGAGTCTCTATAATTATCAACAATTTATTTTCATGGTTATCATAGTTTTTTGAATACCCCAATATATCATCAAAGAATAGTATAATGAAATTATAAATGTATTATTTGAATACTATATCATTTGATCTAAATATACATGGTTCATTTGTCAATATAAATGTAATTATTGTAAACTATAATAGAAAAACCTTGTTCAAAATGTTTTTTAAATATTATATTTATTAAATCAAAATTTTTGATACCCATAGAAAATGTAAATCATTGAAAAAGATTGATCTCCAAGAAAATTATTGAAAAAGTCATAAATGAGAGGTAGATGATACATTATATTTATTTTAGTATAATTTATTTCAGTATAATTAATGAAAAACCTTATAGACACAAAATTCCTCTCAAAAAAATGAACAAGGTCTCCTTAAGGTGAAACTTTTAAGAGAATAAATTAATTATAAAAAAACTCATCTTGTTCTTTACTTTAATTCCTCTAATTACATATTTCCTATTCTATTGGGAGTATTTGATTTTGGTCTTGCATTAGGGGTTAAATCATTTGGAAAATCAACATCATTCTCTAGTTGATGTCCAGGTAATTTCTCCAGAAATACATCAGTATATTCTTATATAATAGTTACATCTTCAATTTTATGATTAAATATTACAATATCTATTTTTTTATATTATTATTTAATAATATAATTTTTATGTGCTTCTAGGGAATGATATAGACATGATCCATAAGATAAATTCTCCTCTTTAGTAATAAAAAATTTGGAATCACCATCATGAATCATAATATCCTTCAATATTAAAGAAATTTTTTTCATCATATTTTTATACCAAATCGATTTCAATGATTATATCAAAGTCAAACCTATGTATGATAATAATATCAGGAAATGAATAATGTTTATGTTTCATAATTGTAATTTTCTGGCACAAAATTATTCTTGTATTATTTATACTTGTATTATAGTTTATCCACTCATATATTAAGCTGATAGGGAATTATCTAATTTTCTTCGAAAACTTGGATGGTATAAATGAGTAAAAGGATTCGTAATTAAATAATGAATTTTAAAAATTTGAAGATATGATTAAAATATAGACCACCAAATCATTGGTAACTTTAACCTCAACAATAGTGATCATATAATTTTGGCCTTCTCATCTTCGATTATTTGTCGTTGAGTTCCCTTGATGCTTAAAAATATTATTGAATAATACCAATATACATTTTAGTTGAAGAATATAATAGATGTAATGTATTTATTTTCCCTTAGAATCATGAGCTATATATAACTTATTCCTAGTCTCGTAACACACTCCAATTCCTTATATGTATTTTCCTTGCGGTTTTCCACCATATTTTTCACATGATGAAAAACTACTTCATTTTATTCTTATTTTTTGACATGTTGCATTTTTTATGGTGTTCATAAGACCTAATATTCTCTTGATCCCCTTAAAATATATAAGATCATTGAAATTACTTCTTTATTTTGAAGGTGTACACAATTATTTAATCATAAGATGAACATTTTGGAGAAAACAATTCCCTTCAGATACATGGCTTTATTTATTTATGGAAATGATAAATAATATTTCCATATTTGGTATATAATTTGTAACATACCTTGACTGACTTTTAAAGGTATCCTTATACTATTCAATTATTTCATTTTCCATTTTCCTTAAGTTATGAAACTTTCCCTTCATTTTAATTTGACTCTCATGAGGGAAATATTTTTCAAAAAATATTTATTTTAAATCTCTCAATTACATATGTTCTATTTCGATGTCCTCCATATTATTCTTGATAAATGACAACTAGTGATCATCATATACATTGAGAAAAATATACTATCAATATAACCCTTTATTTTTTATCACATCCCTTGAAAAAAAAGTATTTTAAAGGGACTTAATACATTACTCAGCTACCAATAGATTAGTTGTCCCAATAAATGGTGGGGGATTCAACCACCAGAAGAGATCCATTATAGAAGAATAATTATATGTGAAAAGATGTTTATCCATTTGGGAATGGCTATTAGTCATGACCTGGTTCAACTACCCTAAAATAACATTGATCTACTCAATTCCAATAATAGAATTAGGGTCTTAGACCCCATGTGCCTTTTAATATTAACCATTAGTGTTGTTACCATTATTTTCTATATGCATGATTTAAAAACAATTTAATATATATGATTATATCATAATATTATCAATTTTAAATAGTAATACATATATTTTTATATATTTTTTGTTTTGATGTTACATTGAACATAAATTTGAAACTTATAATTTATTAATATTGGAATAATATTCTTTATTTCATTGGGAAGATAAAAATATTTTCAAATTCTAAATACATGTTTTTTGAATAAAATTTTAATTAACCAAAGAATATCTCCTTATAATGTCAAACCAAGTGAGTGGTAAGGCCAAATTTTATGTACAAGGTTATAATTTAGTTAAATTAAAATGTTCAATTTTTGGTTTCTATCCCCAATACACAAGTATTCCAAAACTGTCTACAAGTAGCATCCATACAGGGATGTATTCTTCGAAAAACCCATTCCATATATACCTTAAAAAAAATTAGGATATTGTTCCACATTTACATATATCATCAATTTCTATCATAGATTTATGTTCCATTATCTATGTTTTTGAAATTTTATTTGGAAAGGTTTTTACTAAATTTGCATAGATTCCAACTATAACAGCCACGAGTCTTATAACCTCAAGTCCACATCTAATTTATTATGTTGCATATATATAAAATGTCATATAAAAATGTATGATAATTCAAGTAGTCTCAGAGTACCAAATGCATACATGATACCCATTTTAAATTTTTAAGGGAATATAAAATACAAAAAAATATAATACTAGAAATCCTTGAAAATCATTCAAATAATTATTTTTCATATAGTGGGGAATGGAAACAAATTATGGTGTGATCAAAATATATGTAATGGTAACCTAAAGTGGAATAAATCATGAATATATTAGCATTAATCAGTATATAATGGTCAATAATTTAAAAAAACTTCCATTTAATCAATAACATAATCACATAATGCATCTACGGACTATATCAATAAAATAATATCATGGATAATAATAACATAATTCCAAATGATTCAAAATCATAATATTAGATGTCATTACATAATATATTATGAAATCACTACTATGGATACATATTTATAAGATTTCTTAGTTTTTTAGGTAATAATACACCAAAAACCAATTAAATTTGGCCAAATGATTTTTCTCACGAGACCTGTCAACACATCAATGGGAAATCTATAATAGGTCCCCACACAAAACTATAAGTCCAACTCATTTCCTCATAAATATAATGATAAATTATATTCAAAAATAATATTACTTATGAATTATTTTTTATTTATAAGTAATACAAGATATTTCTATTTATATAGTTGATCAAATAAATTTTAAAGTAAAACACCACAGGTAGAAATGATATAAAATTTATGAAAGAGGCATATAAATGATAAAAAAATTTATACTTTAGGTTAATTTATTATGAAATGATAATATGAATGTGAATGTTTCAAGATAATGATAAACACCAAAAAATTTATAAATGATGGTATGTGACCATTGGTTAAAATTCATTACATATTTTTTAGTAGAATCATGTAATTTGGGAGAATAAATTTAATAAAAGATAAATATTAAATTAAAATTTTAAAAATGTGTTTTCTTTTTTTAAGCATTAGAAAAATATTAGAAGTTAAATTTCAAAAAATAGTTATGAATTTGGGAATTTTTGTTAAAACTATATTAAAAAATTATTTTTACGTTTTTGGATTGAATTCGAAAGTGAAACTATTGGAAAACATTTGAATTATATTATTCATCCATTTTAAAAATACAACAATAATGTAAAATTAATTTAATTAATTATTTGACTATAAATTGGGAATTTTTGAATTTTTTTAACAAATATGAATACTGAAGAATAATATATCCAAGTGGAGACAAAACAAATTTCATTTTAGAAATTCTTTAACTGATTCAAGTTATAAATAGGGGAAAATTTGAATGAAAATATTTTAGACATCCAAAAAATTTCTGGAGATGTATCAAGCTCATTTATATTTTCTATTTTACACATTTTTTGGTGTATCTTGTTTAGTTTTTTACTTTGGTGTGTTTTGGGGTGAAATTAGAGAATATTGTAAGGAATAGGGGTAGTGCGTGATTCACACATGATTATCCCAAACTATTAGCCCATGATTGAAAGCTATGGAAAAATTATCAGAGGGAATTATCATGTTTGGGTAATAGTTTTTCAAAACATTTTCCCTCATAGTACTAACCATTCCACCCCAATGAGGTGGATCAAAGGTTTAACACTCTATTATGGAAAACCGTCCTCCCTGTACATAAAACCATGAACATAGAAAATTAATCCTGAAAACTAGGTTAAAAAATTTCCAAACCATCATATTATAACCCTAAACACCTAAACATGAACCTAATTTTTTTATTTCAAATTTTGATGTGGTCAAAAGAATTTTTGAGCATTACAACCACTTTTCTTGATGAATTGAAGAGATTATTGTTGAATATGCACCTTTATCGATATGATATTTTTTCCTAATTAAACTTCTCTCCCTCAATTCTCTCTTTGAGGATGAAAAGTGAATGGGTTTCCACAATTGGAATGGGATTGAAACAAGGTTTCTTAAATCAAATCTCTTGGGTAATGGATCTAGGATTAAAATCTTTATCTCTTTCATCATTATTCCATTGAACATTCAATTTAAATTTGGGGATTTCTATTGGTGACAATCTGCCAATGATATAAAGGTTGGGGAATATTAATTTAAAATAAGGTAGTATTTATTTAATTATGTGTATGTAATTTTGAAATAAAAAATCTATGATAGGAATTTTTTTTAGGAGGATGAATTGATTAAATTGAATTTCCCTGTTATACTGAACTAGAAAAAATAGGGGAAATTAAAATTGGCTAAATTATGATCATGAATTTGATATCTAAATGGGATATTTTAATTTGTTAATTATTGAGATGTTGAATTTATTTATAATGGGGATAAAGTAATGTTTGTATTAACCTAAAGGGTTATCAAGTTATTTGATTAAATGTAGAAAAATGGTTTGAAATTGATTTGGACATATTATTACATGTGAATTAAAGTGAAGAATATTGATGGTATTGATAATTGAAATTTTGTACAATTATTTAAAATTTTTATGCCAGTGTTAATGATGATTATCATTGTTAAATGTTATATATGTGATTTTTTAGATTGATTGTGAAGTGGGGTGTGAGACATATAATGATACTCTAAATACCCATGGGATTCTATACATGATGTTCTAGACCAAAATCCTTGCATGTGAATAATATTTTATGAGATAAGAAATGATTATAAAAGTACCCATGGGGTACTGTATAGGGGATGCCATTCCAAAATACCATGAGATTTTAGACACGAAATGCTACACCCGTGATATTGTCATTGGAATATGGTTTTAAATTTCCTTGGTATCAATTCAAAAGAAATGTAAAAAGAAAAATATGGTATTTTGATATGTGATATCACTTATAGATAGATCAGTCTCTAAGATGGGATGAAGCAGTCATTCATGGGTTGTGTTTCTTCATGAACCTAGGTAAATATGTTGTTAATTAAAGAATAATGAAATGATATAAATATTTAAATTATACATTTTAATTTAATATTTATATAATTGTATTCACTATTATTGAATGAATATTGTTTTAGATGTTATTTTTTTTGGCCTAAAATGATTTACCAAATCCCTACTCGATCTACCTTTTCGAAACCCTAATAGACTTCAAGTTTATAGGACTAGATAATGGAAATATTCCTATATTAGATGGATGATTCGGTATGGAGAATTATTGAGTGAACTATACATGGTGTGAAGACTATATGAGAGTGTCAGTTTATCTTCATTTTGGTTTTTCTTTTAAACATGATATGTAATGTGCATTAAATATATACTATTTTTGTTTGGATATTATAATCATATGTTATTCATCAGGGGATATATGATTTTTTTTGTTATTAGTTATATTATTTGGTTATACTTATTTGTTTTCACTATTATAATTATTTGATATATAGGGTATATTACCCCCATGGTATGTACATTAGACTATTACTTCTATTCAGCAACCTCTAGCTTATGGGGAGGCGTGATTGAGGTTATATAACCAACCCTCTTAGGGAACCAGTGTGTGGAACCTGATCCAAGATGTTACAAAGTGGTCTGAGAGGGGTGATTTCTTTTCTTTTCTTCTATCATACTATTTTAGAAAGGTATATATGAGACTTGGAAGTGTATGTCCTTATACCTAAGCTCCAAAATGGGAGTAACTAACCCATGTATGGGGTAAACCCATGTAACCAAGGTGAGATTGTTTTTATTTAGGTGTGTTGTTATATTTGGATATTATTTCACCTAGAGTGATGCACTTGTTTTTTGACGTGATTTTTTTATCAGAGTTTTAAAGATTTGACACATGGCACAGTATAGAATGAGAGTTGATTGTTCATGTATAATTTTCGGGAACTAAAGAATGATTACAACATTCATCATTTTTAGGAAATCATGGAAGATAATATTTTTGGTACATTTATGAAATTGAAATGTTTTACTTGCATATTTATTTTAACTAAAAATGATTCCATACATGGAATTGAAAAATATAAAATGATGAAAATTTTTGAAAATCGGTGTCTAATGAGGAACATAATTTATGAAAATGTTTTTACCTTTTGAAATCTATATACTAGATTTATGTTGGTTAATTGTTTTGATAGTTCCTTCATCTTAACCATGTGGTGGGGTATGGAGGATTAGTAGTTATAAAATTTTTAGAATCACAATAAATTTTATGAATTGTTTCATATAGTATGAGTTTGTAATTGTAGTGATATACCTTCTTGAGGAATCTTGTTGAAAGGATGATAGGAAGAAATTTATGGAAATATTCCTCTAGTAGTGGAAGCTAACACACCGATTGTTCTAGGTGAGGGAGAAAAAGAATAGTTCCAAATGAGAAGACGGTCTCGAGGTGGAACCGTTTCACCCGATTTTCTGACCCTGATTTGTATCCTCCGATCCTTGAGATTAAGATCGGCCTGAAGGTTCATGGCTTTCTGAACGGTGACTTCGTGGTCCCTCTTTCAGCTCGGGAGATCTCAGAAGCTGAGAATATCCTCGATTTAACCTTGATTGCGTGATTCAAGAAGTTTTGACCTTCGGTGGATGATTTCAATAGGTTCGTAGTGAAATCTTGGTTACTTCAGTTTTAGACGGTTGTTGGTTTGCTGGATAAGCAGAGCCTGATGGTTCGTTGCTCTTCATCAGAGGACATGGTTTGTGTGCTGTCGTTCGCTCCCAGGAAGTGCGAAAGGTATGAGTTTCTTTTATGTAGATGGTTATACGATTTCCATATGAACTGCGACTCCCCTCTCATCCCAGTATGTGTTAGCTTTCCCCTTCTTCCCCTCTCCTTTCAAAATTCAGCAATAATGTGTGTGTTAGGGAACATGGTTGGGCGCTTTTTGTGTGTTGATTCCCGTACAGCCTCGGTTAGTCACCCGATTAACCCAAGGATGTGCGTGGAGGTTGATATCTTTAGAGCGCTGGTGGAGACGATCTGGATTGATGCTACTGAGGAAATCCGATGCAAGCAGCCAGTGATCTTTGATCAGTGGATGGATTTTTGTTCGGTTTGCCACAGACTGGGTCACTCCATGCCCTGCTGCTGATGCAATGGCCTCCATAATTTTGATGCTGTGAAGGCTGGAGGTATTTCAAAATGGGATCACGAGCCAAGAGGGAATGAGTTCAGTATGGCCAAACACTCTGCTCCTGCAGCAAAGCAGGGTGAGAACCCCTCGGTGTCTAGTGTTTTTAGCAGACTCAAGGAGGATCTCAGGGCTAATGTTGGTAGGGAGGCAATGGAGCCCTCTTTGCGGACTCAAAATAATTCCAACAGTGGCAAACTTTAATTCATGTGACGTGGACTTGAACATTCAACAAATACAGATGATGCGGAGCAGCCCCTACTGATCAGCACTGAATTGGCCAGTGCTGATCCATGCTCCTTGAACCGGTTACCAGCACCAGAGGGGGAGGAGAACAAGGAATGTAATGTAGGGGAAAAGATGGGAAGGCTACTGCCTCCTTAGGCGACCATCCTTCAGGGGGTTTGGGCTCTGGAATTCTGCCAGGGGTTGTTTCTTCTACCCAGCCCCCTGTTGTCTTGAGCAATAGGTTTGAAGGACTGAATGAAGTGGATCCGAAAGTCGAACCATCTGCCTTGGCTGAGGAAGGTAAAGACAATAGGAGGAGCACCGATGGCCTCACTCTGGGATGTCAGACCATGGGGCATGCTCACACAGAGTGTGCTCTCGGTGGAGGGGAGACAAAATTCAACGAGATTATTAGATGGTTTTCTGATGAAGAGCCCAGTTCAAGAAGTAACAGGAGTAAGAGGAGAAGGAGGGGTAGGAAGCATTATTCCTCCTTGCCTCCTCCTTTGAGGAACCGGTCAACAAGGAAGATAATAGCTGAGAAACTGGACAATGAGGTCAGGTGTCCACTAAAATCATGGGAACAGCATGAAACATCATCAGACTTGGTTCTAAGTTTGGAGGATGTAGTGATAGAGTAGGTGCTATTTCTCAATGCATCAGAAGAGGACTCGGCCAAGATGATGGGCCGGAATCTGGAAGTGGACCTTAATGAAGAGAAGTATTTTTGGGTTGACAAATAGGACACGATTCTAGTTGGAGGCTTCAACAAGGGGTTGATCAGACTCAAGAAGTACATGCAGATCTGGAATAAGATGACCTCTTCTTTTGAAGATCTGATAAGGGGGGATCTACTTTTAAGGGTCTCTAATTTAACCTGGAAACTTTTTAGGGATATTAATTCTGGTAGAACTCATTTGGTTTTCAATGATTCTGATTATTTCTTCCCTAACTAATGCTTTGTTGAGTTACAATCCTTGTTGTGGGTGGAAGTGGTGGAGGGTCAGATCGGCTCCGGCGGGTTAGAGCACGCTGATACTTCCTCTGAAGGTCCTTCAAGATGTGGCTGATTCAGAGGGATGGCTTGCCATCGGGAGGGACCATGCTTGCATGGGATCGTCGAGTGGTCCTTCTTTAGAGCTAGCGGTTGCTACTTTTTCTCGGAAGAGGTTGGTTCTGGTTTTTTGATGTTGGGCTATGTTTGGGTTTGCTGGAACTTTTGGTTTCTCACTTTTACCTAAAAAGTGTCTATCTAAATAAAAAATAATTTTTAGTCAGTCCATACATGGCCTGGGAGATTTAGTTGTTGCACCCTATGAATATTACTATAAAGGGTGGGCCTGAGGTAGCTGAGTTTTAGATTTAATATATAGAGATGATACTTGATAACTTTGAAACTTGTGATGAGAAGAGATTCAAGCTCAATTTTTTTATATTTCATGTATCAAAAAAATAGATTTTTGAAATCTATACATATAATGGAAAAGGATAAAAAAATAAATGAAGGACTTCCAAGATTATTTCCATGTGTTATTTTATGTTGATACTCACATTCATGAGTGGTATATAGAGTGTTTCAGGGTGGTCCATGGGATTATTTCTATGATGGACTATGCTGGTTGTATTACCAATATAAAATGATCTTCTAGAATGGTGGTAGGTGATGAGATTGCTACAAAAATATTTTTTCAGATGGGATTAAATTTATGATTAATTACAAGGTTATTTTTAATTAATGAATTTTTATGAGTTAATGGATGAATCTCTCATTTTATATGGGAACATGAAAGAAGAATCCAGTTGAGGATAGGTGGTTTCTACTGGATGAATAGAAGGTATGACTTTTGAGAGTAATAAGAATCACTATGATAATTTTGATCAAATAAGTTGAATGTAGAGTTCCCAAGGGAAGAATCAATCACGCAAGCTCTTATATGAGTGCTCTTTTCACTAGTGCATTAGCCTTCGTCAAAATTATAGACACTATAACAAACCACCTTTTGAGTGCTGATCTTGAAAATGTATGGGACATATATAGAGGTTTTTTAGTAACCCATGGTATACAGGTTCTGACAGAGGATCTTTGTAGAATCAGATTTTTGGAAGGGGTATTAAACCCCATACTAGTCAAGCATTTAGAGTTATACTCATCATGGATGGAAATAAAATGGACATGGTACTTCTAGGAATGATCAATCATTTTAGTAGGGTGGTTTATATCATGGGACATAGACTACATCAAAAGGAATAAGGGAAGGTCTATTGCATGCAGTTTATCCAACACTTATGTTAGTGAGGTTGTACCATCAATAATTAGAGGTGAAATTCTGGAAGCTTCATTGTTACCTAGTTCTTAATTTGATACTGATTGATGTAATTATTTTATATTGTCAATACCTATAAATATGTTGATTGTAAAAGTGGGTTTTTGAGCATATTTATGAAGATCACTACACCATTAGGGGTTTGGTGGAGGGACATTTTTTCAAAATGGTTGTTCTCTCAAGGTTGGGGAGTATTGTTTTATCAGGTATCATTACATTTTGGATATATAATTCTTTGACCTAGTCATGGGTATAGACTCGTTATTTGAATATTGATCCCATATATATTTTTTTAACCAAGGATATTTAATTTTTTCTTTCACAAGGGTGACATTTATAAACATCATGGGGAGTGGGTTATTTAGGTAGGTCTTGCAATGCCAACTCATCGGCAATAGACGGAGCCTAATGCAAATGTTATATATATTTTGTCTAGATTATAGGGGTGTGAAGCATGATTTATTTCCACCTACAGTGTAAAGAACACATGATGTGTTTCCTAAGGACTTATCATGGTTTCCACTCAAGAGAGATGTGGAATTTAATATTGGACTCATGTCGGGAGTTGTGCCAGTTTATATTTAACCATAGTGAATAGAACCAATAGATCACAGAGAATATTAATCATCTAAAAGAGATGACATACTTTGGGTTTATCCATCCATGTAAATCACCTAGTGTTTCCCCAGTATTGTTTGAAAATAATGCTGATAAGAACTTGAACTTGTTTGGTAATTACCAGAAGTTGGACTAAATGATTTTGAAGAACCGATATCCAATTCTGCATATCAATGGTCTACCTAACCATTTTCGGTGATCTATTGTTTTCTTTAAAATCAACATGATATCAGGGTATCATTATCTGAGAGTTAGAGCTTCTTCTATACACAAGACAATATTTACATTAATATATAGGATTTATCATTTTTCTATGATGTTGTTCGGGGTGACAAATTCACCAATAGTGTTTATAACCTCGGAGAACAGAATACTTCACCCTTAAATATATAGTTTTAGGGTTGTATTTATGGATAACCTATGAGTGTACTTCAAGACTCATGAATATCATTCCCATCATATTGAAATCATGTTAAATACCCTAAGAGGGAATCAACTATATTGAATGCTATCAAATCTTGAATTCTGAATCGATTATGTAGATTTATTGGTTTAAATCATCTTAAAGGAAGGTCTTTTAGTTGACCAAGAGAAAGTTCAAGAAGTTGATCCTCAGTAGCATGAAAAAATATGTTTTGATATCCATTGGTTTATAAGTTAGATATGTTATTATTGGAGGTATATATAAGACTTTCCCCACAAGGAAGAATGATTTTTAGGATTCACTAAGAAGGAAGTAATGTTTGAATAGTATAGGTCATGTGATAATGATTTCCAGGTGTTGAATATGACTTGAATAGCACACAAATCATGATCCTACCTAAGCAAGGATGTGAGAATAAAATTATTTTTGATTCATCTAAGAATGGACTTGGATTAGTGTTCATATATGGAGATGGAGTTATAGCCTATGGGTCACAGTAGTTGAGTCCTGAATGACCTCATGTTAGTTGTAGTTGTTTATTCCATGAAGTGTTGGGGGTAGTTTATGTTTTGTGAAAGGTTTATTTTGTATACGAATCATAATAGCTTAAAGTAAAATTTTTTGAAAGGGAATTTTAATCTTTAGAATGTAATATGGGATTAGTATACGTAGTCATTTCATTTTGTGCTGGAATTTATACCCATGAGGGGAAATAATGTTTATGATGATTTGAGAATAAAAATGCATAATCATGTATTTTAAGAGTCTATTTGCACATAGAATATTTAACCATTCTAGTTGTGATATATGTAGTAGTTTAGGAGGCACATGATTAGAAAACCCTCAACATAGTGAACGTTCATATTCTAGAAATATGGGTTAATTTGAACAATTTCATTTATAATTTATCCAATATTACATTAATATTTTTTAAACATAACTAAATTTTTGTAAATTTTAAATTATGTAGACAGTGTAACACCTCTAGATTTTTTGAATTATTGCTTTTATATTAATTTAACCTTTTTTATATTATCCTTTTTATTAAACACTAAAGATATAATATTTTATTTATTTAGATTATGTTACACACAACACCAATTTAATCATAGACAATGAGAAACATAAAAATTATCTTTCACTATATAGACCAATGCTTTTATTTAGTGTTACATATATTAATTTCTTTCCTCGATGGCTTGCATATCACAAAATATTGAGGTTTTCCAAAAAAATAATATGTTTTCTAAATATGATTATTTCATAAAAAATGATATTAAATATATTTTAAATAATAATTTATGGATAGATCTATCTAATTTTAGAAAATACATGGTTTTAAAAATATTATTTGAATTCATAGGTTACCAATTAATTATAACTAAATATGAGAATAGATTGAATACTATATAAAATATTAATATTGTCTCAGTGCTATTTTAACCTAAAAATTTAAATTAAATAGTGATTTATTATAATATTATACATATGTTATTTATTCAATCCAATAATTTTTGTTTTTATCAAAAATATTTTATTGATATAATATAATAACAAACCTAATTTTATGCAAAAAACCTATATTTTTTATAATGGTAGTTTTTAACCCTTTTAATGGTGAACCCATTTAAAATACTTTATTTTGGAAACATTATATAAATATTATGTAAAAATAAATTTTATATTTGTATGTGAAATATAAAAAAATCAGGACAATTTATTTTGTTATTTATCAACAAGGTTTCATGTTTTAACAAAAAGTTAAAAATAGTTGATTTTAATTGAAAAATGATTTTCATCTAATTTATTTTCTGGTTTTAATAATGTTATAAAACTGTTAAAAGTTATATTAGATAATATTATTATATATTAATCTAATTTATGTTATTTTATCCAATTTAAAAATGAAATTGGATATAATATCATAGAAAAAGTTTTATCATTTTTACTTTAAAAAACCAACATTGTCTTCCTATCATCGTGATTAATTTTAAATTAATTTCAGAATATTTTTTATAGGAATTATTTAAAATTGATTAAATATATGGAATCATCCGAATTTATTTTGTATATTAAGATAAAATTATTTTTTTACCAAAATTATTAGTGAAAGTGACTTAAATTAAATATTTCAATAATGTGTAAATTAAGATTACTAAGGGACTAAACTATAACCATAAGGCACAAAATACATTTAAACATTTTAAAAACATTTTTATAGACATATGTTGACCTTATAAACCCTTTTATTTTCTTTTTATCATAATATGATCCACATTATTTATGAAAAACATGGGTTGAATAATCTCTTCAACTATTTACAAAAGTTACACTCCTTCCTTATAAATGGGCACCAGCTATCCATCTTCATACCTATTATCAAACCACTCATGTTAGGCCAATATATAATTTATATAATTCCCAAAAATCCTACCCATACTCCTTGTATCCCGACATTGGTCATAAAATCTTCTACGGAATCCTTTTGGAACAATCCAAAAAGAGTTACCCGATTATGATGTAGCACCTTCTCTTAAGATCTTTTATTTTATTTTCCTTAACCCCCATCCACAATAATAACTATATGATACTATTAAAAAAATTATAATATAATATAATATGATTTGTATTCTATGGATACATCCTATATTTACAAAAAAACTATATAATGGGCAAGAAATATACTATTTACGTGTACGGTGAACTTTTGCTTCACAAAATGGTGATTGATTAATTTTCCTTGACACCTCTCATGGTCGAGATTATGATGGAAAATATGATTATATATATTATATATATTATATATATTTTTTATTTTTTATCTTCTTTATTCTTTTTTACAACTCATATCTATTATACATTTATTTGGTGTAAATACGGCAATTCTGTTTGAGGAACTGTAGACTACCAACCTCTCAGTTGTAATGTGATTAATTAAAACACCACATGGAATGTATTAAAGATGTGTTCAATGAAATATTATGATATAAATAACAGTTTAGTTATACTTTATTGATATTATATTCATATATATAGATACACATATGTCATTTTCTTTCATTCTTTCAATATGAGAATAAAAACGAAAACAATGTCCATGCATACGTACAGCTTACCGCCTATTTGAACGGTGTATTCCATTTCATTTTTAGATATTATATAAATAATTATACTAATAATATAATTTATATAATTGATATAATTATAATGTTTTATGTTCTGGAATCATTATATTAGTATTGGAACTAATGATATAACAAATTGAGACACATATGAACAATAATAAGAATATTATCCAAATTGAAACCATCCCATAAGATCGATAAAATTATGTAATATAAATTTATAATGAAACCATAAATGGTTTTAGATATTATAATATGGTACTATAAAATAATTTATAATAATTTTATATTTATTATACAGGTCGTTCGAATGAGTATGATGAGAGTCAATACACAAGGTATGGGGATTTCATCTGACTTTTTATTTCAATGAGGTACATGCTATGTTTTCCCATAATTCATTTTCTATAGTGTTTTTATATACCATGATTGTATTACTTGTATATTATACTTAAATATATGTGTATTCACATATACACTATATGTTCATTCTTTCATAGGTATTATGTTTTAAAAGTCACAAATTCAGTGAAATAGTTTTCTCTCAATTTTCCATTATTGAGAATCATGTTTTGTAATAAACAAAAATTTACAATCTATGTTTATATACATCCATTTTACATATTATATTAGGAATTTACTTCATTTGATGATATTTTATGTTTCATTTATTTTAATTTCCTTACATGGATAGGATGACCCCAAGATAACACGTAATAAGAGTTCATTTGGACAATCTATTCACTTTTCATGATTCTTTATGTTTATGTTTAAATTAATGAAATCTTATGATAAATCTCCGATGAACATTATTTAATTTTATTTTTAATAGGTAATTAATTTTTAATTTATATATTTTTACCATTACTTCAACTCTTTGGTACATATGATTGTTATGAAATAGTTTTCACGATACCATGATGTTACCCTCTCTTTGGTCATAAATATATGTTTCTTCTAAACCATTTTTAATAAAATGGAATTCCAATAATACCATACCATTATACAATAATATTAAAAATAACTTTTACCATTTTTTCTATTTAAAAATATCTTCATAGTAATAATTTCTTATCTTTATGAAAAACAGATTTTCTTAAACATTTTACTATGAAAAAAAAATATTTTTTTAGATCATATAAAAAATATTGATATACTCACCAGTATTTATTTGATACTTACTTTGTATTTTTAAAAGTATTATTTCTAAAAAAGGTTTTCAAAGTTGATTTTCATGAAAAATGTTTAAAAAATCATTTCAACCTTATTTTATGTGTTTTCAATGATAGTTTTCCAAAAAAAAAATCATTATATATTTGTTTTCCAAGTATTTTCAAAAAAATTGGTTTGAAAATAATTTCAAGATCCTTTCATTTGATTTTCATTCAAAATGATTTCAAAACATTTTCATGATTTCATTATATATTTTAATGTGTTTTTAAGGATAATATTTTTTTAAATTTTTTGAAAAATATTTAATAATATTTCAAGGAATTAGGTTTTCAAAATGATTTCAAACCTTCTTTATATATTTTCAAGGTATATTTTAGAAAAAGGATTTTAAAAAGGATTTTTGATTTAAAAATACATTTTCAAATAAGAATGGATATTTTTCTAAAGACCCATTTTTAAAAGGTATTTCCAAATTATAATTCATGTAAGATGACATCTAATAATGTTACTCATAGCCTTTTAGAAAATATCTAGTGGTTCCATTCATATCATTTATAAGAATGAGTAGTATATAATGTCATCACCTTTATGAAACCTATTTATCATTTGCAAGTTATATTTTTATGAATATAGGTTATTTTTAATGGGTAATATTTTGATTAAATCTATTTACCTTTAATAGATTATGATTATGTTGAAATGATTATAAGACATGTCTTTATATATGTTATGACAAGATTAAATGATTATAATACCCATTAAATTTCCTGGGTTATGATTTGATTAATTATGATAATAAGACACATGTATTTATGCTATTAATATAAGATGGGTGAGACCAATATCTTCATCTAATGCATTGGGTAAAGATTTATATATCATGAAATAGAATAAGATTTTCTTTGTAATGAACCCTCACTATTAAGATGGACATGGGAGTGAACCATGACTACAAATATGGTATGGGAGAATAAACCCATAATATCATGTTTGTATTGCATAAGATTCTAGGGATACTATTGAAATAATATAATATTATTATCTGTTTTCAGCCATTTGAGTTCTTATTCCTATGTTATTCATTCATTACATGTTTTCTTCATTATCTTATGGTCTATGTCTTCCAAACTGCATATAATTATTGTTATCTATAATATGGAGGGTGTGATCTTAAAATGTAATTCTGAAGTTTGATTCCCTTTGTTCAAGTTACTCTTACACATTTCTTTTATTTACCATTTTTGTGAACCTATGCTCACCCAAATATTATGTTTCAATTCCTCGGGTTTTGAAGAATAGTATTAGTTAAAATTACTAATGGTGGAGATTATAATATGTGATGTTGAAAATATATCACCCGAATATAAGATATTGTTTCAATTTTTTCGAATACACTTAAAAATTGCTATCCTTGGGTATGTATTTTTTTGTGTAATGAATATTCATCTTAAATGATGTAATATACATTATTGTTTTGTATGGGTTGATATAGTTGGTAAGAAATGAAAGATTTTGTAAGTTATTGCAATATAGGATGAGTGATCTTTAATAATATACTATGATATATTTCTAAGGATGTGCGTAGGGATGTATCTAATGATATGTATAAGGATGATTCAATATTTAGGAAAATGTCGTATAGTTTTTATAATTAATTGAGTATGTGGTTTCATAGAAATACATCCATGTATGGATATATTATGTGGATGTGGATGTGGATATGGAATATATGTACAAAGGGGTAAAAAACTGTCTTGATTTTTTTGTCCTAACACTGGAAATCGGGTACATTACAACGAGCCTTAATGAACAATTGGGTTGATACTCTTAGGGGATATGCATTGGGATTTCACATATTTATTTCCAACCATTATGAATGATTAAAATAAATGTTCTCATTGAAAATAATAGTATGTGCCTAGAAAGTCATAGAATATGAAACATGTAACAATTTAAACATCCTATAAGTAATTATTTTAATGAATATTTGGTTTTCTATTTTTAAATGTATTGCTCACATTATGCATCTGGTTTTAGTAAATGGCATTAACTAGAAGGAACCAAATTATTTATGAATGCGATTAAATATTTTCTAATGATAATTCATGTGTGATTATCATTGTAGTGAAACATTTTGTGATCATTCCAAATCAGTTTTCATGGAACATGATTAATAATGTGTACTTTAACCCACTCTTAGACTGGCCGTGGATGAAAAAGTAGTAAACAAATAGTTTTGGTAAAGGATATCACGATGGAAAGAAGATACAGTTATCATTATGTAATGAATCTAGAAATAATCACCTTAGTGAATGTGTTATAAGAATAAGAATACATTTTGACTATCATAATGAAGCAAACAAAGAAGGAGACTGCAATGAAAAATTTAATAGATCATTTAATGAAATGGATGATAATATTGTCCTCCCTAAGACATCCTTGATGGTTAAGTGTTTTTTATTCTGGAATAAGCATACATTGTGAAAATCAATTTACCAATAGGGAATGTTCTTAAATAGAATTAGCAAGGTGATATGCATAGTGGTTACATTGCTGATAATGAAGATACTACATATGAAATGTTAATGGATAAATGTTTTAATAAGAGGTATTCTTCGCAATGAATTATGAATAAAGTAATTAATGATTTTATGTATTTAGATTGGTGAATTATGAATTGTAAAATATTTAAGGATCATTTAGTTTATGTTATTAGCTCTGAATTTACAAGAATGTGGTGAATGGTTCTGGTGGAATAATAAAGTGATATAATGGGAATGTCATTTCTATAAAAAAACGTTCTTTAGAAAAATATAACCCATAATACATTCTTTATGTTGTGATAATTTTGTTTGGATCATATTATATGGGATATGAATTAGTAATTCAGATGGTACTGATTATCATTGAACATATTGAGGAATTTTAGATAAGAAGACTAGTCTATCATGGATGAAGAATAAATATTTTTATATTTTTGGAATATATCAAGTAATATATTTTATGAGGAAATATGCATGTTTTCCATAAGTATATATTAAATATTCAGTTATTACAGTTCTTTAAGATAATATATGGTGTCGGTATTCACATTCATGGACTGTGATAACCAATAGCTATATTTTTATATTCGGGGGAATCAATGTTAATTTGATTTCATGAATCACTTTCTAATGTTTTGGATTTCATCTTTCATAAGGGTTATTAGTTAACTATTTATGAAAATTTTAAAATGAACCATTGACGAAGTATTTATGAACATATTTTGTTTTGACAACCTTTGTTAAAAGGATATATAGTGATTAACCATATTTAAATGATTTACATCTTATTTATTATTGAAATTATATTAGTATTGTTTTAGAAAATGATATCATGTATTTTAGGTGACAAAAAAATCCTACAAGGTCGTGTGTCTTGAACCCATGTTCAAAAAATAATAAGGGTTTCAATCCAAAAAATAGCCTAAATGTTGTCATGGTAAATGTATAATGATTTTTGATAAATTATTATTTATGAGGAAAAAATATAGTTACTTTTAATTTTTAGTTATTAATGTATGGTCCATATTGATTTTTAATAATATTTAAAGATAAATTTTTATATGTTTAATTATTTTATAAGAATTAATACCAGATGAATGTGTATTTTAGTACTTCAGGCATCCCTGCTAAATTACAGACATTCAATTCATGATGTAATAAATGAATAAAAAATAGTTAAAAGTAGAAGAAAATAATTAAAATTCAGTTTATATATATATATAAATCATGTAATTATATTTCTATATATTCTTGTTCAATAAAAAAAATACTCATCATTAGAATAATGATCAAAAGAAAAGTTATTGTCCTAATAACTAATTTTTTTTGAACCAAAGGCCATTTAAATCATAACATATTTATAACTATTAGGCACTCAAATTTAAAAAAATCATTCACTTGTTTTTGATTTGTGATCTCAATCACACCCCCAAAATATATACTTGTTTCCTCTATGACCAATATTCACTCACATCCTAAGTTATCATATATGGAAACCTAGTTGTTTTTTACTTTGGGTAACCATTGTGGTTTCAACATTCTATTTTTATGGGATGTTTTAGTATCCATTTTTGAAATTTGGGACTCTATGAATAAAGATTTAAAGTACCAAACCTTTGATAATCCATTTGAATGTCAAGGATAAAATTCATTCTTATGGAAGTAGAATGTAACCATATTAGATTTGTTTATTTATTTATTTTTATATAACTTATACTTTTTGATATTTTTTATTTTATTCACCACTGAATATAGCTTATATTAGTTTTTTTCTTTTATTATACACAACACAAAGTTCAACATGGAAAAATTAAAAAATTAACATCATCTTTCTCTATATGTAACACCAAAGTTTTCAATGGTTACACACAATAGTGAAATTCGTTGATAGATTGCTTAAAGCGCAAGACTGTGGATGAGAAAAAATAATATATTTTTAAAATATTATTATTTAATATAGTAATATATAACAAATATATTGAATTAGTTTTTATGCATATTATAAACTAATTTATGAAAATATATGGTTTAAAAAATATAATATGAATTCATTGGTTACCAATCTGTTATATTTAATTTATAAAACAATTGAATAAAATTGAAATTATTAATGTGGTCTCCAATCTATTTTAATCTAATAAGATAAATTAGTTTGCGAGTTATAATTATTTATAATATATTTTATATATTTAATAAAATATTTTTACTATTCATACAATATATTGGGTAGAGATACTATAATAAGAAAGCTAATTTTATGCATAAAAATTATATTTTTTTAAAAAAATATATTTAACTTTTTAATAGAGAACCCACTTGATATCAAATTTTTGGCACTTTTATATATTTAATATGTTAAAATTAAATTTTTTGGGAACATAAATAGTCAAATTATTTATGGGTTTTTTTATAATTTTTCATTATTGTTTAAATTTTTTATTAATTGTTGAAAATAATGGATTTTAATTTAAAACTACTTTTTCATATAATATATTTATAAAGATAGATAATATTTTAAATTTATTAAAATTACAATTATATAATATTTTTATAAATTAATCTATTTAAATCCATTTTAACCAATTTAAAATTAAAATTAAGTATAAAATATTAACAAACATTATATCATTAAAAATTTAAAACCAGATGTGTCGATCCATTAGTGGGATTAATTGTAAATTTATTTCAAACACTTCTATGAATTTAATTTGAAGGAATGGATTCCATATTGGTAATGAAAAAAAAAATTAATAATATCTAAAACCATAAACTATTTTTTTCACCAAAAATACTTGTGAAGGTGATTAAAATTAATTACATTGGTTAAGATAAATTTAATCTTAATAATAGACTAAACTATAAACATAATTTGAAAAAAACCTATAAATATGTCGAATATAAATTATTATTCTAGATTTCAACCCTCACGTCCCTTTTACTCGACGTTGGATCATCAATGGATCCAAGTTCAATATTAAAAATGTGGGTGGAATTATCTCTTCAAATATTTAAAATATCTCCACTAAAACTTTTTTTATAAAAGGATACCACCTATCACACATCCTCACACTTTTAATTATTCATAAGGTCATATTTTCTCTTCCAAAACCAATTCCAAACATCCATATATTATTATTTGAAGCCTTTTTTGGTAATATTGATTTACAATGAAGCCTTTTGAAACAAACCAAAAGGAGTTCCCTGATTAAGAGGTAACGTCTTCCCTCATGCTCCTTTATATTATTTTCCATCTCCACCCACTCCAGTATCATTATTAAATTATTGTATAAATACAATATTATCCTAAATATATATAGTTATTTTAATAAAAATGGTCCAACCTACACTTAAACATACCTATATCTCAATGGCTAGGAACATATTTTTTATCCATGTGACAAACTCCTGCCTCACAAAATGATCCTTGTTCTATTTTTCCTACTGCTTCTCATAGTGGATATTATGATGGAAACTATCTATATATATATATATATTATATTTATTATTTATATAATCTTATTTATTACATTTTACAACCCATATATTATTACCTTCCATTTGGTGTAAATAAGATACTTTCAATTGAGGATGTGTGGAAAACCACCCCTACAATGTCATGTGAAACATTCACACACTACATGGAATGTAAGATGGATGGGTTAAGAGATATTATATGATAGATATAATATTATATTGATAATTTAATTATATTATTTTCATACATACATATATGTTGATTTATTTTATTCAATGAATAGAATAATAAAAAAGAAATCATAATTCATGCGTATGTCTGTCTTACGGTATCCATAAATGGTATATTCCATTTAAAAATTATATATTATATTGATTATTATTAAAAAAACATAATGGATATAAATTATATTTATATCATGATTTAAACCCACTAATTATTTTATATGTATAATGAAAATGATATAACAAATTAAGACACCTACAAAGAACAAAAGTAATATTATCCATAGTTACAAATAATCACAGGATGGCTAAAAATAAGGTAATATAAGGTAGTAATCAAACCATATATTTTATTATAAATAATAATATGTTTTTTTAAATTATTTATAATAAAAAAATATTTATTATTCATGTTTTTTGAATTAGTACAATGAGAGTCAAGACATAATGTAATGGGCTTTCATGAGATCCATGATATGTTGTCCACTCATTCCTTTTGTGTGGTGTATGTACTTCCCATGAATTTATACTATGTATCATAAATTTAAATTTAATGGTATTAACATATCCATTATATTTTATCTATTTTTGGGGGATTTTATTTCAAAACGTACCAGCTCAATGAAATTTTGGTCTCAATTTTCCTTCATCAAGACTCATGTTTTGTTATGTACCTAAATTATCTTTTAGGGTGTATATATATTTAATTTACTTGTTATATCTTGAATTTCTATATTAACATGATATTTTAATATTTATTAATTTTTTATTCCATACATGGTGCGTATGATTCCATGTTACTATGATATAAGTGTTCATTGAGATAATTTCATCACTTTTTAAGATTGTTTATATTTATGCTCTCTTTTATGTAATATTATGATACATCTCTCATGAAAAATCATGAAATTTATTATCATATGGTTATTAATGAGTTATTAATATATTTACATCATTTCATCGATTAGATGATAAATAAGATAGTTAATAACTTGTTTTATTCAAAGCCTGACTATACCCTCTCATTGGCAAGAAATATATGTCACAACAAAACCATGTTTCATAAAAAGGGTTTCTAAGAATAGTTTACCATTATTATTTAATATTTATAATTATTTTTTTACCATTTTTTATTTTTAACAATAACTACATAAGCATATTTTTTTCATATTCTAAGCATAGAAATTTCTAAACTTTTTACTATGAAAAAGAAACATTTATTTTACATTGTATGACAAGTATGGATATACCAACCTTAATTTCAATGAATCTTATTTTCCATTTTTAAAATGATAATTTTTTTAAAACTATTTTTACAGGTTATTTTTAAGGAAAACTATCTTTAATTTATTTTTAACATTGTTTTATTTCCCTTCATGGAAATTTTTTTTCTTAGTATTTTCATACTATATATATATTTATTTAAGTATATCCTAGATATGGTATTGAATACATTTTCAAGTACATTTCATTTTTCTCAAATAAATGTTTTTCAAAAAAAAATACAAGATTTCATTATATTTTTTAAATGTGATTTAATATGAAATATTTTTTTAAATGTTTGGAAGATTTTTATATTATTTCATAGGGAATGGTTTTAAAAAGGGTTTGAAGCCTTCATTATAATATTTAATGGTATTATTTAGAGGAAAATAATTTTGATAAATGTTTTTTGATTTAATACGTTATTATCAAATAAAAAAAGATATTTTATTCAAGAATGCGTTTTGAAAGATATTTCAAAATTATTTTCCATCTGAGATGGAATTTTTTGTTTTTACTCATGCCCTTAGAAGAAAAGATATAAAGGTTCCATTAACATCCTTTCTATGAATGGTATATCATATTTTTCATGGTCTTTATGAAACCCATTTAACTTTCATTGGTTATACGATTAAGAATCTCATTTCTCTTTCTTGGGTTATATCTTAATGGAATTTGTTTCTTTTTTAGGAGTTATGATTTTGATGAAATGATTATGAAACCTATATTTTCTACATGTTATGATATGATTATTTTTTTATAATATGCATTTCATTTCATGGGTTATGATATGATTATTTTTGATATTATAGAACATATATGTATTCTTTCATTTTGATATGGTTTGAACCTATATCTACCTCTAATGCAATGGGTATGTATTGTTTTACCATGAGATATAATCTGATGGTCATGGGAATGAACCTTGAAGACTAAGATGGCCATAATAGATAACCATGATAGTATCAGGAGTTAACACATGCTACTATGATGGACATACGATTGAAACATAACTACTAAAATATTATGGGGAATGAAAACATACTACTATGATTGTCTTCAAAGAAATGGATTTTCTATTATGGAGATCATATTATCCCATTAAGTATTTCCCACAATTCCATTTCTTATTCCAATGTTATGCTTTCCTGACTAATGCACTTAATTCTCTTATGATATATGTCTTTTGAACTACCTATCTTTATTATGATATCTAATATAAATGTTATGAATTTTATATTTTATGGTCAAGTTCCATAATCTTTCTCGATGTTATTCTTACACATTGCATATTTTTTTACCCTAACTAAGCATCCCGACTCACCCCTTTATTATGTCTACATTTCCAATGTTATGAATAAATGTTTTAGGAAGAAGTAATAATGGTGGAGATAATTTCTGTAGATCTTGAATTTCATTATACACAATAGAATATTTTGTTTCCATGTTCCAAAATACACTAATTTATTATGATCCTAGGGCATGTATTTTTTTAATATACTGAATATTGATCTAAAATGATGTAATATCCACGTATGATTATACTGGGTCAGTGTACACAACATAAAATATTTTTTTGAACTCATAGATATATCATATTGTTATTTAATCATATGTTTTATTTGTTTATGTTCCTTATTAGTGAAATAACAGAAATATTTTTTCCATGAAAATTTTTTATTAATTAAATAGTTAATATATCCATATATTATTTACAATCTCTTAAAAATTTATATGTATTGACCAATTCCATGAAATCCATATACCAATTTTTATAAATTGACGCCCTCATGATCATGGATTTCAATTTTTTGTAATCATTAAGAGATATATTATGAATAATATTTTTATATACCTTTAAATGTGTTATCTATTTTCCAAAAGAAATCATACATAAATTATTTTAAATAATTTATCAATCGAGAAACACATCCTGAAATAAAAAAATTACACTATGAATAAATAAGCACAATAATCAATGATAAAATCCATGGTTCAGAATCATTATAAAAATTAATTTTTATTTCAAAAAAATATTTATTTTATTAGATATTTTAATTTTTAAGAACAATATTTACATATAATTATCTAGGTAAACTATAATCAAATATTGTCAAAAACAATTATCACCCCTAATGATGAAAATTTGTTGATGTGGTCAAAAATTTGGGTGATTTGGATCCAATGGTTACCAATTATTATTATTTGGTATTAATCATGACATAAAAATCTAGGCCTAATTAAATAAAAAAAAATTCAAGTAGTACATATTAAATGATATATATTTTTTTCTAGTGTGTTTGACATCAGCTTCATATATAAAATTATTAGAACTCGATTTTTGTACATAAAAATTTTTTTTCTAATTCATAGCCAATTGTTATTAGAATTTTCATTCATTTAATTATATTTTTTTATAATTATATTTAATCTAAATAGAAAATATATTACGTAACATCCTGATATTAAAACCCTCTAAATTTTATCATATATTCCTTATACAACTTGTTCTATTATAATATTTCAATTTCATTGATATATTTTATTGTTTTTCTATGAGAAATTACATGAACTTCATCAAAAATGAATTTTCCCACCACCATGTTAATCCCCCTTTAATAAATAACTTTTTTCACCAAATTAAAACCTAATTTCATTATTATGTAAAAAAATTTATTAATCTGGGTTTCAATTTTTCCTTTTGGGATTTTTATATGATCTTTTAATTAAATAATCTTTATAGACTATTTCACTACTATGACAAAATAAATATATAATTTTAGGATGAAAAATAAATTTTAACATAAATTTTATCAATAATAATTATTTATAGGATTTTTGGAACACATCTGAGTAAACCATGGAAGTTTTAGTGGATATCATGAAAATTCCTCTTACATTGGTGTTATCTTGTGTAAATATTTAGAATGGTTTGTCAAGATATTTTATTAAACCATTAAAATAGATGTACATCAATTTAAAAGGTGGATGTTATTTTGGTAAAATGATTTGGAACATATGCATCCAAATCATGTTGTGTTATTGTTTGGATTTAGTATGAGATACACTATTTAGAAAATGGTTTTGAAATCAGTATGACCAAATCACATAAACATTAAAAAATTAATGAATGTTTATTATTATTATATTTACCCTCTATAAATATCATACTCTTATCACCCACTTTTTTTGAAAAACAAGTAGCATGATCATGTGTAATCTCTCATACTGTAGTTTTTTCTTATGAATATATATCATGGATTCATTATTATCTATGAATAATCATGAAATATTTTCATGTCCTTTCTCTGAGTCCCAATAAAATAATAAATTTTCCAATGGATTCATTTTAAACTAGGAAATATAATAATTATTTAATGTTATTAATCATTTTTGTTGATATAACCATACTGTCATGGATATTAATTAAATTTAAATGGTTGTTTCTTCTATGAATTGAATTCTACCATCAAAGTAGTGTTTTTAAAAATTATAAATGAATTTTCATATGAAATTAATTTAAGAATAATTTCATCAAATTATTAAGGTTTTCTATAATTATTTCCTATGTTTTTATGTTTATACATAATACACATGAAATGTTTATAATTTTTTAAATATATTACATTCATTGAAAATGGGTATTAATTTTTTTTTGATTTTGATATGAATTAAAATATTAATTGTTACCTACACTTTAACAAATATATAAAAATTAAATTTAAGTGAATTTGAGATTTTTATCAAGTTATTGGGTCGAATTTTTATTTATAAAAATATAATCTAATTATTTTAGTGATAATATTTTTAATAAAAATATTTATTTTAATGAGTCCATAAAGAGTGGAAATAATGTATTTAATGTATAAATTTTTGTTATATTTGAAAATATTTTTTAGTAACATGTGTCTCCTTTTTAATTATAATATCATATTTTGAATTTTATAAAATGATAACTTCTTGTTTGAAAATGATTAATTATGGTGTGGAATTCAAATGTAGTGAGACAATTATTTATAAATATATAAACCATCTTCCTTACTAATTATATCATTGTATTCAGATCCATAAAATTTAATTCCATTTTTATGGTATTTCCACCATTTTATGGATGTGAAATTCATGTTTTTATATTATATATATGTGATATGAAATTTTGAGGTTTCATGAAGTGTTGTTTGAGGCAAGATGATGTATATTCGTAATGAATAATTATTTTATTACATACCAATTATTTCATTCACTTTTTACTGATGATAAATTGATTAATTTAAAATTATCCCTATGTACTTATAAGAGAATATATATTAATTATCCATTAATATAAATCGTTCTCTGAATAATCACCTTTTAACGAATTTAGTAATCTATTATTTACCTCCTAATGAGACTTTGGGAGTATGATACGGTTGGGCATGTTGTTTGGATCACACTTGATTTTTGATTTATTGAGTATTAGAAAAAATATTCATGGATCATATGAAATTATACACTAGTGAGTTTCCAATGATTCTTGATTCTAGATTATTATTTTTATTAGATCACCACACAAAACATGTTTTAATCCACATTTAATATTGATTCTAGTGTTGAATTTTTTTTATTATAATTGTTTATTTTTTTTAAGTATTTAGTGAGATTTTGTTTATAGAATGAGATTTTATATTATTTAAATAGTCATTTTGATTATTTATAAATATATTATAAATGTATTTTTGACTGGATGGTAACACCCTATCATTATGAGGTGACAAAGTTATTAATTTTGATGTTATAATTGTAGAATGGTTAACCAAATCCATTTGTCTTAAGGATCCTTAATGTTTGTCACGCACTAATTATTATTCATATATTTTAACATTTAATGTCTTTTAATTACTAAAATAATGTTAAATGGGGTTTATAAACTATTTAATTTAAATTTGAGAAATAATGGAAATGAGGATGAAAAATTGAATGAATGAAAATTGTGGTGAAATTCTTTTGTCATAGGTTTTAGTTTCACGATTTACTCCATTATTCCTATTTTTTTGAAATCATTTTTAAAAATTAATTTATGAAATATAATTATAAAATTTAAATTTATCAATTAATTTGGTTTCATGTCTTTAATTAAATAGAGAATTAATTCTTACATGAAAATACACCTCCTTCAACAATCAAGATTAATGAAACACATCAATCTATTATTTTTCACCATCTTGGGCTAGGATCTCTTGTATATTGTATCATCTATTTGATACAATGAGCTTCATTGAGATAATATCATTTTCCTAAAATGGGATGGAAATTTAAAAATTAAGAATACAAAATAATTTTATATTCATGTCATGTTAGAAAATCACCGCACTACTTCACATGACTCTAATCTATAAAAAATAATTAAAACATTAATGAATTAGAGAGAATAATAATTTATGAATGTGACAAAACATCCTGATAGCCTAGTCATATGCCATTTACTCATGATTACTTGGGTATGATATCATAATGGAAATTTGGAAGATATATTTGATAGATTCATATAGATTTGAATAAGTATATATAATTTAATACAAAAAAGAATTATTGTTTACATGGGAGAGAAATAAATTAAAATCCTAATAAAGAATACCTAAAAAACATAACCCATACAACATACTAATGGTCTATTGTCTCTAACTTGCTGATTATATTCCATTCAACCATGGAAATCAATTTTATATCCCTCAATATGAACTTTTTATTCATTATATTTCTCCATTAAATGGTCTAACATCTTAATAAATCCTCCTTGGTAGTTAAATTGATTCTTATCATTCATTTAAATATAAATAAGTATTTCATGGTTGGTAAAGGTGGTATAAATAATCAATAGTTTTTCCCTTCTTATATCTTTTCATTGAATATTTGATAAGTTTAAAAGTAATATATATTTTTCTACCACTTTTCCATTACTTTTTATTCATTTACTGGATAATGAACGTATTATATGTCCAGTATTTTAGAAAATAGGGCTTCACAATATTCCAAATAAGAATAGAAGAAAATCTAAAAAAATAGCCAAGTAAAAGTCATGAAGGCCATGGTCATGTTGTGTACTTGATGATCATAACTTGCATTAATACTGGATAAATTTCCAGTTCATAGTGAGAATCCCTCTTACACATCACAACTCTAGTAAAACTAGAAGCAGGCAAAGTTGTGAGGATTCAATACAAAAAAAGCTAGTTGGTCATGGAGTGCACATCATGAACCACCTATACACAACATGATCATATTTATACATCATTAATCAATGTAATATCAGCATGACACAATGATGATCCTGATCGATGTAACGCGAGTTAAGGGTTTATGACAAGATGATTAAGGACACAACGTGACCATACCCACCTATATAAGGAGCATCCCAACTGCACAATGGAGCATTCCTCAAATGGCTTTATCTCTCCCTTTTAGACTCCCTTCTAAATTTCCTTCTCTTTTACCCTCTTAAAACACTCTAGATCATTGTAATGTATATGTTTTCAATCAAAGAGTCAGGGTTCATTTTCTTCAACGCCTTCAATTCCCATTTCATTTCAATTCCATTTCATTTATTTCCTCTATGATATTTTTTAATGAATTCATGCATATTAATTGTATATAGTTACAATTTTATTCAATTCAATTCCATTAGTATAGTTTTTATGATTTATGTTTTCCATTTTACTAATTTAATTACCATTATGTATAGCTAAACACATCCGTGATAGGGATCAAGATTTGATGTAAATACACTCTTAATTATACCTCCATTTATATTCTCAGAATATCTTATTTGATTAGTTATTAGGATATAAACCAATAGTGAAATCCAATTTGCGAGATAGTATCGTGAATATTGGAAAACCAAACAAATGACACTATAATAAATGGTGTGAACTATGACTATGTCCATTAGCATAGAAAAAATTTACAATAGAAGCTGGTCATAATGAATCTATCACTGTAACTAGCATACTATCCATAAAATAGTTACATCCTAGGTAGAACTACATGATTTGTCCAATGTTAACTAGACGCTACATCTTGATTTAGAGACTAATTAGTTAGTAATTTCCGAAGATTAGAATTAGGATCACCATTATCTAGTTACTCAGACATGATCCTGACCCCTCTTAAATCAATTAAATTAAAACCCAAAAATAATTAGAAAACTCCCAAACATTATTTAAACTAGTAAGGACTTATTCAAAGGATTTAATACCAGTCTTCATTCACCCAAATAATAGCGTCCTCCTCGTGGGATTGACCCTAGGCTTTTATTATACTATTCCCTAGTAGTTAGTAATGTTTGCGACACATATAAATGTATAATTCTATGCACCCTTGTGGAAACAAATGACCTGCATGGATCACACCCGTAAAATTTTGGAATTTATTTTGGCGAGGCCGCATTATTTTTTGTGTTATGACTCTGGTCTAGATCTAGTATTACCATTCCCTCACCCCTATCCTTCGTTTATAGATTCTCTTGTGTCTCTTCTCTTTTCCATGTGCATATACCAAGGTCTCCTAAATCAGTCAATGAATCTTGTTGCACATTTCCCTTTAGCCTTCGATCCTGAGATAGAAAGTCATATCTCTTCTATTTATCATTAAACGATGGACATGAAATTCCTTCCTACGTGATAAAACCCACCAAACCCCAACCATCATGTCATTATAGGAGAACACCCGATAATGAAATAGGAGACGTCGATCATGGATTATTGATTTCTTCCAATCCATGGTACGATCCCTATCATTGTTCAACCACCTATCCAAGACCATACTTTTGAAATTAAACCTATTATCATTCATTTGATTTAGAACATTGAGAAATTCAGAGGCCTTCTAAGAAAAGATCCACATGAAAATATTTCCAACATCCTTTAGTTTTTTGATACCTTTCGCAACAAGGGATTTTCTTTTAATGTAATTAGACTACACATATTCCCATTTTTATTATAATACAATGCCATGGACGAGATAAAGATTCAAAATCCCAAGTCAATTATGACTTGGGTTGAACTGGCCATGACGTTTCTTGATATGTTCTTCTCACTCATCCCATCATTAAATCTTCATATGTACATTAAAAATTTCAACCAAATTGATGGAAAATATGATTGGGAATCCTGGGACCACATTGAAGAAATAATGATTAATTGTATTCTTCATGGACTTGATATATTGATAAAACCCCAAACATTCTATCAAAGACTCTATCTAGAAGCACGTAATGTGGTCGATGCAGTCGCTGATAAAGATCTCATGTTCAAGATTCCTAAAGCTAGAAGATTCCTTATTGATGAAGGCTATCACAATTCTAGTTTTTTGAAGAGTGTTCATGAACCACCATAGATTGGAATCCACATGATTTATGGGACCAAAAGGCTTTAACCACAAGTAGATGGGATCACTACCAAGTTAGAAGAATTTTAGATAAAAAATACTCAACCCCCTCCTTCCCCTGTAATGGAATATCAGTCACACGAGATTTGTGGTGGCCCACATATTTATCAAGACTACAATGATTTATAAAAAGAAGAAAAAAAGATTGCAATCACGTCAATTTCAATAATAAAAACATGTCATTCCAGCAGCAACAATATTATCAGCAGAGGCCTACTCATTTGGAACTTCAAAAAAATCAGGGTTATTTTCAACCAAGAAGTAGACAGAACCTATTTAGAGAATAGGGACCACCATTGTATCCACCATTAAACCATGTAACTAGAACAAAAGATCAACAGCAACCCTTCCCTCTGTGATCACAGCAATTTATGCCACCTCATCCAAGAACTCATCAAGAACATATGCAAATCTATCTGGAAAACCACCTGTATTCATTTGTGTTAAAGTCTTAACAAAGAATGAAGACCCATGAGATAGATGTGATAACTAGAGATCCACTATAAGGAACCTCTATGTGAAAATGGGTCAAATATCAAAGACCTTCTCTAATAGATTACCAAGAACTCTACCTGGAAACACAGATACACACCCAAGATAAGATGATTAGGCAATATGGATGAGGAGCGAAATGATTACGGACATCCAACAACCCAAAAAAGATAGATTTTAAGAAGAAGAGACGAGAAAAAAACCAATACCTAATGTAAAAGATCATAAAGTAACTTTTATTGTACATAATAAACAAGTAACAACTGAGAAAAAACATGTGTATGTTTCCCCACCTCCATACAAGACACCTCTTCCCTATCCATAATGATAAAAAATTTATTCATGAGAAACAACACATTATGTTCATGGATATATTCAAGAAATTACATATCGACATCTATTTTACTAAAGGTATTGACCTGATGTTTCTTTATTCTATGTTCTTAAAATACTTATTATCAAAGAAAGATAAATAGAAGTCCTAGGATTTATTTTCATTAAAGATGAATGATATTATGTGGTACACCAGAAAAATCCACAAATTATGAGAGACCCTATAATATTCTCAATCCCTTGTGAGATAGGAACAAGAAAATTTGGTATAACATTTTCTGATCTTAGAGAAAGAATTATTCTTATGAAAATGAGTATATTTCATATTCTTGGAAACAAAAACCTCGAGCAGACAAGTGTAGCTTTGAAATTAGATGATCGCTCAGCTAAGAACCCTATAAGAATTTTAGGAGAGGTTATAATAAATGACGGCATGTTTATATTCCTAGATAATTTCCTTTTATTGGACAGGAAGAAGATGGTGATGTTTCTATTATCCTTGTATAACCTTTACTAACAACAGGAAAGGCACTGATCGATGTGAACCGAGGAAGTCTCATCTTTATATTCGGAGAAGAACAAGTTGTTTTTAACTTGATTAGAGCTTTGAAACACTCAGATGAAAACATGGTCTATAATTCCACATATCTTACCCTGAGTAAATAAGATTCCATGGCTAACTAGGATGAAAGTGATGACTCTTTTACAAAAAAGGAAGTAGGTTGGGACTTCAAGGAAGTCAACATTATAGAACCACCCACTAGAGAGGTTGTGACTTCTTTGATCCCATTCATCATTCATCTGAGTACATTAAAAAACACATTTTATAGGGAATCTACCTCCTTAACCATTATTGTCTACTCTAAATTCTACATGGATATATAACCATTGAAAATACATTATCGTGGATTGAAGATGTTTCATGAACCATTCCATGAGAACTATTTCATCAAAAAACACTTAATTGTGTCAAGCTATCAACTATTAATGAGAACTGACAAGAAGGAAACCCGTGTTAGGAGTTATTTAATTTATAATATGACATGTGTTTTAGAGTTTCATTTTTTTTTGAATTTAGAGGTGGTCAATGAAAGGAGAACAAACCTAAAAAAACAATGATGTGAACATATTGAACCCACATGTCACAATGTGACCCTTTTTTACTCTAAAATCCATTTTTTCAAGTACATGACTTGAACCTTAGGCACATATTATTCCCTAAAAAGGGTCAGAATTTTAAAAAAAGGTCACAATCCATTGACCCCCTTAAAATTGAGCCACCCTCCATCTAACCTACTCCCTCTCACACGTGGCTCCTCCCCTTCAAACCTCACGATTTTCAATCTTCCAATATTCTTTCAATAATCGAACCCTCTTTCTCATCTCCATTTTACAAAAAGAGATTGTATCATGAGACTTATGATTATTTATTTGCTTCATCTGCCTATGCAATCCAGTAGCCTACTACTAAGAGCACTTGTGCTCCATCCATCTCATAGGACATGATATCCTTACTATATACAGACAAATTATATTCATGTTCACCTAGGGAAATGCTTTACCATCCCACAACAACAAGATAATCTCATCCGCTACAAGAAAATCCCATGGGGACCCACAAGACTCTATATATGGCCATTCATGAGATGTTGAACATCACAGATGACATCATGATCTGTTTAGAGATGCTGCACATTGACAACATCATTAGAATGTATGAGGTGATGTAAAAGGTGTGGTTTTGGGGTTACTAGCTACATTTGACATATCAGTGGATGCCTTTCAATTTAGGTTAGGCAGAAAACCACACCGACTAACCATGGCCAAGTTTCGTGTAGTACTTGGTATCTACATCGAGGGGTTCATTATCTAAGATATCTATCGAACCCTACAGATGATGTTCCCTTAGGAGGATATTCCTAGCCTTTGGAATCTCATCACCCATGATCCTTTGTCTCAATATAGCCCCAGGATGGCAAAGTAAACCCATATGTGGACTCCCTATTTACATATACTGCACTATGCCATATCACATGGTTGGTTCGCAAGAGGTGAGAGCCATGCCAACATCCACCAACTGGACATTAATATCCTCACTACTACAATGGTTGGACTTCCAATCATCCTGGATACCCAGTTCCCCTCATACTACAGGGAGATGGCATCGAGGAGGTAGGGAACACTTGTGGGTGGATTGTTTATCACCTTTTTGGCCAGATTCCCTCTCATTTTCAATGCATCATAGCCCCTCACCTCTTTTGGCCTGGTCAAACTGATTGATCTTGTGCACCTTTACAAGTTGAGTATGATGGTGAAGGAGGGAGACGTCTATTTATGGGCACCTTGAGCACAAGACCTTGTACCCAAGCCTGATGAACCTCAGGAGGCTGATCCACATGAGCAACTACCGACAGTAGCAGCAGATCATTCTTCCCACCATTCTCCTACACACCCATCACCACCAGCACACCCAACCAGCAACCCATCCACCCAGCCTACTCCAACAAATCCCACTCCTTATAATATTTGGGTACTTTCGAACTATGTCTGAGCGAATCATCGCCAACTCGCTTCCCACCTCCACCTTACCTTCATTTATCCTTCCTCATTCACCCCTCTTACACCTACTACTACTGGAACTTCATCATTCACCCCTCCACTACATACTACTTTTCGACCTTCCACATCCACCCTTCCCCCATCACCCTCACTACCCTTTGACCAACCTCACAACATTACCAACCCTGCTGATCAGCAGGATTTTCTCATGGAGTAGGCCTGGGTGGGCATGTGACCATCCATTGATCTAACTCCCGACATCCCTTTCATTTATCAAGATGCTAGACACACTACCACTATAGGGATCTAGGATTCCCAACCACCCACCCCACCCAATATACTACTTCCACCACACCACCTTCTTCCTCTTCCACACCTACCAATGCTGCTACTATAGACGGTGATTTAATAGAACTATTCATTCCATCTTCTAATGTTGGTCTTTCCATGGAAGAGATTATTGACTTAGAGCACTAATTTGTATTTTTGTAATTTTTGAAATTTGAGACACTTGTTTTAGGGGTTGGATGTTATTCAAATTCTTTTACTTTACAAGGATATTTATATATATAGTCTTTGGTTTCATCCACTCTTGAATGTGTGTTTATTTTTACTACCTTTTTCTCATTCAATATAAATGTCTTGCTCCTCTGAGTTGTATGATATTATTGACAGATCTATTCCTTCTTCCATTCATCTGCAACAAGGAACCCAACATGTCAAAAACATCGCCAATAAACTTTAGGTTTTATCATTGGAAATACAACAACAACAACAACCACTTCCAATAATTATTTCATTTTTTCAACATTTAATATTCGGTTGAGCTACGATTGAAGTTGTAAATCCAGTTAAGATACCACATGAATATGAGAAAACAAAGACAAGAAACTACAAGTGAAAAAGTATCAATTGAGAATGTGGGCCCACTATTTTAATTTTTGGTCTATCTATTTGTATGAAGATGATAATTTTGTTCTTTATGGGAGGAAACCCATAGTTATTTTGTAGTTTTTTTGAGTATTTTATTTTTTACTGTTTCATTTCAATACTTTGTTAAATCATTCATTCAATAAGTAAAATGGAAACCATTATTCCATCTGTTTAAACCTTCCTGTTTTTGACCTATTCATATGTTTAAACATGTGAATTAACACTTGTTAAATAGTGTCATATTTTTCTACTAAAATATTTTTTAGGTTCTTAAAACAACAATCTTAAGATAGCTAAGACACCCTGACAGCATATCACATCATCTCATGGAGCTCCCGATTCCCTCTTTTAAAATTTATTCATCACTACCATGATAATTCAATTATAAAAAATTTCTATTTTACCATTCCCACCCATTATTTCATATCCAATGGATAAAGTGTTTTCATTTATTTGTGTGTGTGTGTAAGGGAGGGATCTTATTTTCTCACTAGTGATACACATGATTTTTTCTTATTCTCAATGTTCTAAGAGATATTTTTCATATTGATACGCATGTTGTAAATTTGAAATCCATTATAACAATTTAGATTAATGATAAAGATAAAAGGGAAAAAATGATAAAAACCATGTTTCACCCCAGCTTTAAATCATAGAATGATTGCTGATATTAAAGGAAAAATTAAAATTTAAAACCATTCAAATTATTATAAACTCAATAACTACACTTGATTTATTCCCTTTTTAATTAAAAGATTTTATTTTATTCTCATTACTTGAGAGGATTCTAATCCCTCAATCTCATTTTCATTTCTGAGTAAATTTCTTGAATGATACTAGGGGCATATAAACCTTCTTGAACTTTCACTAAGATCTTATAAAAATGATAACTGAACAAGTGAAATTTTAAAATGATTATGGTAGAATATGATATCCATTTTTTTCTAAGACCCACCTAGTATCTATACTTTATTTAGCACATAGTTTCCATGAATGACTTATTAGAAGAAAATATATTTCATGTTTATTTCTGTTTCTACCCTTCTCCTTATAGAATGCTTGAAGATTATTTTTGAACAAGTCTGGGGGATGAATTCAGACAGTATGAGATGCCTTCACTTATAGAGATATACGGTGCACCCACCAGTCTTCTAGGTTGTGATATATATACCTTTTTGTTTTATCTCATTCATATTATATTATTTTTCATAAATTAAATGAAAATAAATTAATATAGTTTGTGTTCTAGGAGGGTCATAAATAACCATATTCCATTCTAATGTATCCCTCAAAGGATTGTATGTGGTTTGGTGATTGATGCGATATCTATCCTTGAAAGGAATTTCAAAAAATAAAAATGTAAAAAGGAAAAAGGAAAGGAACAAAATCATTTATTTGTCTATATAAATTCGATACATATGGATCAAACCTGAGATGATAGAGTATGGAACTGACTCACCGGATGGGGGAATTTTTTCACACTTATCTTGTTGTAACTGAATTGTACATTAGAGCTTGCACTCTTTTTTAGGATAATTTTATCATTTTATCCACCAACCTATGACCTCAGAGTCATCAGAACATTGTTCGTGAAAGTCCTCAATATTATTTGTGCAGTTGTCATTACATAGTGGATATGATAGAACCTGTGAAAGCCAATGGTTAGGAACATGGACTCAGGGTACGAGCATACCTTACATACTTTTCACCTTCAGTGATGAGTGAAAATCATAGTGAGGTAAATTGCAACTGGGAATATAACACAATAAATATTTAAAAGATTATTATAAAAATATTATAATTTATTTTAAAAATATGAACTATGAGGTATGACTAATTTACTATGCGAGATTAAAACTGGACCATGATTAATTTTCAACATACACCTAAATTAATTGCATGGACATAATTTACTTTTCTTTCATTAAAAACTCTGTATCCATTTCAAATATTTTTTGAGATATTTTTTGAGAGGACAAAAAATGATTCAAGTGTGGGGGAATTTGAGAAGCCTAAATGTTATATTAATTTTTGTGTCACATTTTCAATATTATTAATTCATTTAATAGATTATACATGTGGTAGATGTCCAATATTGCATGAAATAAGGATTCAAAATATTCCAAAGAAGGATGGAAGAAAATATACAAAAATCGACAAGTACACGTCATGATAGCCATGGTCACGTTTTGTACTTGATTATCACAACCTGTATCAAGACAAGAAACATTTATAGTTCTTGGTGTGAGGCCCTTCAACACAACATGACTCAACTCAAACCAAAAGTCAAGAAATCCAAGAGGATTCAATGATAAACCCAACTGTCCATGGGGTACACGTCATGAGCCACCTGTACATGATGTGGCCAATGTCAGCTGACATTAATCTGCCAGAGACCTGCACACCACACTGGAGATCTTGGTAGATGTAACGTGGTGTAATTGTTCAAGACGTGATGATTAAGTACCCATTATGACCATTTTTTCCTATATAAGGAGAAACTCGGCATCACATTGGTGAATTCTTGGATTAGATCTCTCTCCCTTTTAGACTCCAGTAAGAATGTTATTCCTCTTTTCCCTCTTAAAACACTATATTTATTCTTAATTACTTACATTTTCAATCAATGAGATGTTGATACATTTTCTTTAATGCGTCAAATTCACACATTGAGGCAATTAAATTTCAGTCATTTCAAGTATGGTTTTATTTTAAGTATTCATGCAAGTTTATTTAATATCGTTAGATGTTTATTCAATTCAATTGCATTAGAATAATTATTATGATTTCTCTTATCCATTTTATGACATTAATTACCATCATTAATTTCTAAACACATTAGGGGGAGGGATCAAGATTCAATTTATCACCACACATAATTATACATCATGTTGTAAACATTTGGAAAATAATTGGATTAGTATTTATGATTTAAAAAATGATAATCATAGTGAATCTATGACCATTAGAATAGTGAACTTTATGCAATATATGATAAGCATAGTGCATCTATTCCATATAACCATCCTCCTTACCATGGAATTGTTACATCCTAGGTAAAACTAGAAAATTGGACAATGGTTAATTGGAAATTACTACTTGCTTCATATACTAAGTAGTTAAGACATTTTCATAATTAAAATTAGGGTCATCTTTATCTGGATACTCAGAAAGGATTACGACCCCTCTTTAATCAGTGAATGTAAAACCCTGAAAGAGTTAAAAAAAACTCAAAATAATCAGTCAAACTAGTAAGGACTCCTATAAAGGATTTAAGACCAGATCTCTTCCACCTATAGAACATCATCCTCCTCGTGGGATTGACCATGTACATCTAATATACTAGTCCCTGGTAGTTAGTATTTTTTGGGATACATATAAATTTTTAATTAGATGTGCCCATGTGGAAACAAAAAACCCATAAGGATCACACCTATAGATATTTCATTGTATGAATCCATATTTTAGGTATTTTTATAATGCCATGTAATGAAATTAATATTCATTATTATAATTTTTTGGTCCTAATAAAAATTATTTTTCCACCAATCATTCAACATCATGTAGTTGTAATGAATCTCATATAGTGTATAGTTATTTTAGACCATGTATTTTTTTCAGTTGTGTAATTTCTTTATTAATTTCATTTTTCATTTATGGGAATTGAGTTCTACCCATGAATTTTCTTTTATTTTGTTTCATCGTTCTCATGATGTATTTATCCATTTTAAACTCGTTTTTAATAAAACATTTATTGATTATATATATGAAAAAATACTAGGAAGATAAATCAGTTATATTTTAAAAATAATTAGTTTTATATAAGTAATATATATTAAAATATTATCCTTTCAATTCCAAGTAGATATGTTTTCATCAAGTATATAATCACAAAAAAATTTATAGGACTATCATTTTTATATAATTAAAATTTCATGAGTAAGAGAACATATATTATCTATGAGAAATGAAAATTAAAATTCTAGAAAATTTAGTTCACCCAATTATTCAATCATTAATGAATCAAAGACTATCATTCTTTTAATTTTACAATTTTCAAAATCACAATGATCATCCTTAAATAAATTATAATTTCTCAATTAATAAGTAATGTCAATTCCAATTGACTGTTCTGAAAATTCCATTTTGTTTAATTATATACCATGTTATTTTGAGAAATTAATTTTTTATTATACCTAATGAATATTTAACATACCATAGCCTTAAATGTCATCTAAAATATCTACAATATAAATAATGTGATCAATATTATTAAAAAGTATTTTTCATCAATGTTCGAATATCTATAAGAGTTATGATATATATATATAGAATTTAAATCAAGGTTCAAAAGGATGTTTAACACTTTATTGTACACAAATAAATCAATAGAGATTTCCAAAAAATTAATCCTATAATGATGAATATTCCATGTCCCCAACTCCCAAAACATAATATAGGAACATGATACATTTAATAATAGTGGATAAATAACCCTATATTGATTGTTTATTTTTTATTCTATCATTTTTCAAAGTCCTTTTTCAATTTTTAACCTTTGATAAATATTATGTAAACCACCTATCAACATATAAATAAATGATCATCTATCATGATATTTTTATTTTATTATTCCTATGTAACAAAAATATGTTTTATTTTTTATTATTTATTCTTTTAGTAGGATTGTTGAGTAACATTGTTACATGAATGAAAACTTTAACTCTACTAATTTAACATCAAAAAACACCTTGAAAATTAATCTCAATAAATTACATTCATATCCTACATAAAATAAATATCCATATATATAGTATTTTTGATATCATATAAAATAAAATATGAATGGAATGAAATTATATAAAAGACAACAAACATGGATCATTTACTAATAATTAAATTCATTTATTCTATGGGAAAAAGAAAGATTCAATGACATTGTGTTTCAATGTTTTATGGGATAAAATATAAAATTACTCATTCACATGAAATGTTTTCTTTCTCCGTCATGCATCATAAAAATTTTAGAAATGATCTTTACGAAACATATGTATATATTTATCAAAAAATATAAAATGGAATAAAAAGGAAAATATCATTATAAAATGTTTAAGAAGGATTATAAAATTATAAATTATTTTCAGAATGAAAAAATATAAACCATCAATATCAATTTTAGAAATTCAAAACATGACCAGAATAATAATAGTTTTTTGTACAAAAAACATAGCCATTTCATGAAATTGTGATTTATAAAATTAATAACCTCATTATTAACTAATTTCATCCATTTTCTCATATTACTCATCAAATCATTCCAACAATGATAATTAAAACATGTTGTAATTGTTATTTTAGTTAAACACTATTTTCTAGATCAATACTAGAGTGCAAGAGTTCAGAGTAATAAATTCAGTTTATTTACATTAAATTGTAAACAAATTTAAAATTCCTGAGATAATAATGAAATAAATAATTCAAAATAATACTTCAATTCCAATGGTGCAATAAAATATATATTCCAGAAATATTGTTTTTCATGTTCATGACATTAGTAATAATCTCAAAATGTGAATTTCATATTGAGAACATTTTTTGATCAATAAAATTTCACAATGTGAATTATCCAATTAATTTCTTGACAT
Organism: Viscum album; assembly: GCA_963277665.1. NCBI lineage: Eukaryota > Viridiplantae > Streptophyta > Magnoliopsida > Santalales > Viscaceae > Viscum > Viscum album. The sequence continues at coordinate 1,503,535,399 of OY728147.1, read as the reverse complement.
TCATTTTCATGATGTAAAATATTATTTCACAATTTCATGTATTCTTATATATTTCATTCCCTATAAGTATCCTCTTTAAATTTTTTCTTGTAGCTTATTTCTATATTAATTAAATTCTATAAGAAAATCACTAATCTTAATTTGTCAACAATGTCAATGTAATAAAATAAAATATAATTTAAATTATGGATGCATTGAAATGTATTATTAAAACTTATATTTCATATATAAATTCCTAGAATAAAAATAAAATAAATTAATGATAAATCTTTTTGTGATCCCCCAATTTGGCCCTATGTTTTGATTGACTTTAGATGAGTATAATTATTTATTATTTCATGTTTTTTTGTGAGGGGATCATCATGTATAAAAACCACCACATATTTTTTCCAAACCTATACTTTGTATATTTTAATGGGGAGGCATCCATGGACTATATAAACTTGATGTACACACAATTCATAGTGTTCTAGATTATGTTGCATATTGGGGAGGAAATATGGGTCATCCTCGATATTTGTTAAAACCTGTGAAATTTATTCTTCATTATAAAGTTATTTTAAAAGATATTATGAATATAATGAGTCATAAAATTTTATGTTAAAATATAGGTATAAAATCATAATCCTAACAAATTAATATCAAATTAATACCATGTTATATAAGATTCATATATATCTATTTCTTCTAGAACATGCACTCGGAACAATTATTATACTACATCCATCTAATTTTAAATAAAATATAGGTTGTTTACAAGATTCCAAATAGATGAATCTTCCTTTTCATCATATAAAAACAATTTAAAACAATTTTCAATTAATTATTCCATTATTTTTTGAGGAAATGAAATTATCTATTGATATTTAGATAAATTAAATGATATTAATTTAATGAAAATAATATCTAATTGAGTTGATTTTTCATGAATAGTTTATTTTGTGTAATGTTCGGAGTGTTTTATATTATAGTATATGGGTGGAAGAAGTGTGCCACTTACATCATTTAACCAAATTCCAATCCAAATATTGGTTTATCAAATACAACTAGAGTGAAAATTTGTGATTTTTATACTGCTTCACTGATGATCATAAGATCATATTGCATATATGAATCTTTAAATTTCTCTACAAGATATCAACTTTTACATGATATCACATTAGTAAATCAATAGTGTGTTTTTATTCAAACATCTCATTGTTCCATTGTTAATTGAGGGGAATAAATCGTCCTATTTCTCATCAATTACATCCTCATGTTAATCAAATTCAATGATGTGTTGGAATATATATTCCACTAATAATGCATTTTCTATCACTAGTTTAGGTTTTTATTACTCAAACAATGTATGAATATATTTATGCAATTTGCCTTATTTTATAATAAGATCATGTACATTTTCAACTTGTTCTTTCATATTGGATCCATTATAATCTTCTTTATTTGATTGTTATTTTTTCACCTATGATTAACCTACACTTTCAAAATTATCTAATTTTTAATATATCATGGAAGATATATTTTTATATTTTTTAATCTAAAATAAATACAAATATTAAAAAAATTGTAAATAAAGATAAAATTATTTAAATAATAGATTATATATGACTTCAACAACATATTTGGAAATTTCTGTCATAAGGATGGGGAAAAGTAGTTATTTTTATTTTATTTGGGCCCCATGTTCAACCATGGTATTCTTAATAGAGGGGTATTATAGTGGACCACACACCAATTCTTATTCATATAGTCCAAATTTTTATGTTTTTTCATTAATTATAAAAATAGAAAAAGGGGTTCATTGTAAATATTGAATGAAAATGAAAATTAAAATAATAATTTATATTCAATAATGAGTGAATTTAAATTTGGAGGAAGGGTTTCTTTTATAGTGTTTTGATGTAAAGGATCCTTCATTATTAATATTTTGTGTTTAAATTTATTTTGATAATTAATTTATTTAGTCACATTAATGAATTAATATTATTTAATATATTTGGTTTCACACAATGAATTCCATGTATAATTATTTAGAACACAAATCTCTACCTCCACTTATACCCAGGGATAATATCACCCCTCATACATGAGTGAGGAAACTTCATTGACCTAGATCCATTATACTTTTTTCATATATATAATTACCTCAAATCCATTGAATAAAGAGATCTATCTAAATAAAGTGTGCGAAATATTAAAATTGATGAGATGAAATAATTTCTAGTTTAAATTTTACTCTATAATAGTCAAAAACTTGTAATTTTATATTATCCACCATAAAATAAATAAATAAATAGTTCATTTGTATGTGATGTAATTTTAGAAAATCGTGAAACCATGCTCAATTTCCATAATAAGGTCAGTCACCCATCCCCATTTGTAATATATATCTTTATGGATTGTGGGAAGACATATAGAGGGAGAGTGTGATTTTGAGACAATGGAAGAAAAGGGAAAATTTTAATAAAAATATAGAATAATGGTTCACAAGGAAGGAAAATAATTCAAAACCACAAATAGCAACCAAAAAATTTAGCCAAATCCTAACTAATGTGTTATCGATTAGCCTCAACAAATAATTTATGATCTTAAAATCATGTATGGACATCGATTTTAAATGCCTCAACCACACCAACATTATTATTAAATCATCACATTAGTTGGTATCTAGTAATAATGGTTCATTAGTCAATATAAATCTCCCAATTGATATATAACATTTTAAATTATTAATTTCAATATACATCACAATTTCTCGGCCTATTATGTTGTTTGACATTTTGAATACACTTTTACCAACATGAGTTTTCTGGTATGAGGATTTCAAAATATTTTTGCACAATTTAATCTATTTTTTGGCATTTTTTAAATATTAAATTTAATTTGATTTTCATATTGTAAAATGTGTACTACGGGAAAAATGGGTATTTGCGACGGGGATAAATCCCGTCGCAAATATCTTCGTTAAAAACTTATTTGCGACGGGGGTATTTTCCCGTTGCAAATAAGTAGGCTTTTGCGACGGGATTGCTTTCCTCGTCGCAAAAGAACTGGCGCACGTGCGCGCCACATCGCGGGAAACTTATTTGCAACGGGCGGTTATTGCCCGTCGCAAATAACCGGCGGCGGTAAAAGGTATTTGCGACGGGAATATTCCCCCGTCGCAAATAGTATGTCGGCAGGTGGTTATTTGCGACGGGACCCGTCGCAAATAACTATTTAACCGTTGACCGTAATAAATGATGGCTAAGGTATTTGCGACGAGTACCGTCGCAAATAATCTAACCTATAAATACCCCCATCCGTTTTTTTCAAATCATTCTCAAACTCCATCTTCTTCTTCTCTCAAAATTTTATTTCTAAATTTCAGTTTTTCTCAAGTTTAATTTTTTTCTCCGGAGTTGATATTGAAGTTTTGAAGAACGATTAGAGATCAACCTCAGATCAATTTTTAAGGTATTTATATTCATTTTAATTTAATATTTATTTTTTATTTTTTATTAGTTTCAATTATTCTTAATTAGTTGTAATTTAATTATGTTTAAATTGTTTTATTACTTAATAAATTTAAATTATTAGTATTGTTCATAGTTAATGGTAATTAGGAATAATTATTAAAAAATGTTAATAATTAAGAATAAATATTAATAATTAGTAATAAATACCAATAATTAGGAATAATAACATTATTACATTATTAGTATATTTTATTATTAATATTAAAATAATATAATTTTTTATATATATACAATTCTCTTTTCATCTGTGTGTTTGCTGTCTCCACATGTATTATTTGTATGTGGAGATAGAAAACACACAGATGAAAGAAGAATTGTATATAAATTAGAAAATTATATTATTTTAATATTAATAATAAAATATACTAATAATGTTATTATTTCTAATTATTGGTAATTATTCCTAATTATTGGTAATTATTCACTTAATTACTAATAATTAGGAACAATTACCAATAATTATCAATAATTAGGAATAATTATTAATAATTAGTAATAATTACCAATAATTAGTAATAATTACCAATAATTAGTAATAATTACCAATAATTAGTAATACTTACCAATAATTAGTAATACATACCAAAAATTAGTAATAATTACCAATAATTAGTAATAATTATTAATAATTATCAATAATTAGTAATAATTACTAATAATTACTAATAATTACCACTAATTAGTAATAATTAGGAATAATTACCAATAATTACAATAATTACCAATAATTAGGAATAATTAGTAATAATTAGTAATAATTAGTAATAATTAGTAATAATTAGTAATAATTAGTAATAATTAGTAATAATTAACAATAATTAGAAATAATTACCAATAATTAGTAATAATTACCAATAATTATCAATAATTACCAATAATTACCAATAATTACCGGTAAATAGTAATAATTAGTAATAATTAGAAATAATTACCAATAATTAGTAATAATTACCAATAATTAGTAATAATTAGTAATAATTAATAATAATTACCAATAATTAGTAATAATTACCAATAATTACCAATAATTAGTATTAATTACCAATAATTAGTAATAATTACCAATAATTACCAATAATTAGTAATAATTAGTAATAATTAGTAATAATTACCAATAATTAGTAATAATTAGTAATAAATAGTAATAATTAGTAATAATTAGTAATAATTACCAATAATTAGTAATAATTACCAATAATTACCAATAATTAGTAATAATTACCAATAATTACCAATAATTAGTAATAATTAAAAATAATTACCAATAATTAGTAATAATTAGTAATAATTAGGAATAATTAGGAATAATTACCCATAATTACCAATAATTACCAATAATTAGGAATAATTACCAATAATTAGTAATAATTAGTAATAATTAGGAATAATTACCAATAATTAGTAATAATTAGTAATAATTAGTAATAATTAGTAATAATTAGTAAGAATTACCAATAATTAGTAATAATTAGTATTAATTAGTAATAATTACCAATAATTAGTAATACTTAACAATAATTAGTAATAATTACCAATAATTAGGAATAATTACCAATAATTACCAATAATTACCGGTAAATAGTAATAATTAGTAATAATTAAAAATAATTACCAAAAATTAGTAATAATTAGTAATAATTACCAATAATTAGTAATAATTAGTAATAATTAGTAATAATTACCAATAATTAGTAATAATTAGTAATAATTACCAATAATTAGTAATAATTAGTAATAATTAATAATAATTACCAATAATTAGTAATAATTACCAATAATTAGTAATAATTACCAATAATTACCAATAATTAGTAATAATTACCAATAATTACCAATAATTAGTAATAATTAGTAATAATTAGTAATAATTACCAATAATTAGTAATAATTACCAACAATTAGTAATAATTAGTAATAATTAGTAATAATTACCAATAATTAGTAATAATTACCAATAATTAGTAATAATTAATAATAATTACCAACAATTAGTAATAATTACCAATAATTAGTAATTATTACCAATAATTACCAATAATTAGTATTAATTAGTAATAATTAGTAATAATTACCAATAATTAAAAATAATTAGTAATAATTAGTAATAATTAGTAATAATTACCAATAATTAGTAATAATTAGTAATAATTAGTAATAATTAGTAATAATTAGTAATAATTAGTAATAATTTCCAATAATTAGTAATAATTACCATTAATTAGTAATAATTACCATTAATTAGTAATAATTACCAATAATTAGTAATAATTACCAATAATTACTAATGATTACCGATAATTACCAATAATTACTAATAATTACCAATAATTAGGAATAATTACCAATAATTACCAATAATTACCGGTAAATAGTAATAATTAGTAATAATTACCAATAATTACCAATAATTAGTAATAATTAGTAATAATTACCAATAATTAGTAATAATTAGTAATAATTAGTAATAATTACCAATAATTAGTAATAATTAGTGATAATTACCAATAATTAGTAATAATTAGTAATAATTAATAATAATTACCAATAATTAGTAACAATTACCAATAATTAGTAATAATTACTAATAATTACCAATAATTAGTAATAATTACCAATAATTACCAATAATTAGTAATAATTAGTAATAATTAGTAATAATTAGTAATAATTACCAATAATTAGTAATAATTACCAATAATTAGTAATAATTAGTAATAATTAATAATAATTACCAATAATTAGTAATAATTACCAATAATTAGTAATTATTACCAATAATTACCAATAATTAGTATTAATTAGTAATAATTAGTAATAATTACCAATAATTACCAATAATTGGTAATAATTAGTAATAATTAGTAATAATTACCAATAATTAGTAATAATTAGTAATAATTAGGAATAATTAGTAATAAATACCAAAAATTAGTAATAATTACCAATAATTAGTAATAATTACCAATAATTAGTAATAATTACCAATAATTAGTAATAATTACTGATAATTACCAATAATTACTAATAATTACCAATAATTAGTAATAATTACCAATAATTAGTATTAATTAGTAATAATTACCAATAATTGGTAATAATTAGTAATAATTACCAATAATTAGTAATAATTACCAATAATTAGTAATAATTAGTAATAATTAGTAATAATTACCAATAATTAGTAATAATTAGTAATAATTATTAATAATTAGTAATAATTAGTAATAATTCATAATAATTAGTAATAATTAGTACTAATTAGTAATAATTAACAATAATTAGGAATAATTACCAATAATATTAGTACTATGAAAGTAATAAAAAATTTATATAATATTAAAATTATCAATATTTGTAACATGTTTTGATTTATTCTCAACATATTTAATTCTTAAAGGGTCAATTTATAGGTCTATCTCAATAAAAAGTTTGCGTCAGTCGTGTATGATCTAAACTCTATAATTATCCTAGCTTGAGTGTTTTTTCTAAAAAATTATTCAAAACCAGTAATTCTTTTATATTTTATAGAGAAATATAGAACAACGAGGTCGTCAAAAATCATTATTAGGTGACCTCATATGGATAAATCAACGTAGAAATCCAAATGGTTCTGGTTTAAATCCCGTATATGTAGAGGGTGTGGAGACTTTTTTATCATTTGCGGCATCAAATCCAGAATTTGTTTCAGAAGGGAAAATAAAATGCCCTTTAAGAAAATGTGCATTGAGAACATTTGACACGTTTGACAAAGTGGGAGAACATCTCTTGCGTTTTGGTTTTCAACCAGATTATGTTTTTTGGTATCAACACGGTGAACGCAGTTCCAGAGCAGGTGATACCAACTTGATTCCGGATCCATCCCAGTTTCAAGATTTAATACATGATGTTGCAGGTTCATCTGTTCAACATACAAAAACTCCGGCTGATATAGCTTCAAATCCTGAGTTGGCACCGTCTGACTTTTATGAGTTGTTGAAGTCTGCTGAGGATGCATTATATCCTGGCTGCAAGATGAGAAAATTAGAAGCAGTTGCAAAATTTATGGCTATCAAATCAGATAACGGAATGTCAAACACCTGTTTTGACCAGATATTTTCTTTTCTTAAAGCACTATTACCCGAAGGAAATGTTTTACCTGCAAATTACTATGAGAGTAAGAGGCTAGTTTGAAATTTGGGACTTACTTGTCAGAAGATTCATGCATGTTCAAATGACTGCATTTTATATTCTGGGGAAAATGAGTCGTTGGATAGTTGTCCCACATGTGGGCAACTGAGATATAAAGAAGGACAACACGGGAAGTCTGGTTTGATTCCTGTAAAACAGTTGAGATATTTTCCGCTTACATCCAGACTTCAGCGTTTATTCATGTCAAAGAATACAACGACAATGATGTCATGGCATAAAGAGAATATTTCAACCGATAAAAGATTGAATCATCCAGCCGATGGTGATTCATGGAAACATTTTGATAGAGTGCATCCATCCTTTTCTTTAGAAGCTAGAAATGTTCGATTGGGCCTTTCCACTGATGGTTTCTGTCCGTTTGGATCTTATGGTAGTCAATATTCATGTTGGCCTGTTTTTTTAACTCCGTATAATTTACCTCCATGGATATTGATGAAGGATCCATATATCTTTTTGACTTTACTAATTCCAGGACATCCGAAGAAAAATATTGATGTTTATTTGAAACCATTGATTGATGAATTAAATTTATTGTGGAGTACTAGTGTCAGTACATATGATGTTGCAACGAAACAGAATTTCATACTGAGAGTTGCATTGATGTGGATAATAAGTGACTTCTCGGCTTATGGGATGTTATCTGGCTGGAGTACACATGGTCAGAAATCATGTCCTTACTGTATGGGAGAGAACAAAGCATTTATGCTCATTCATGGAGAGAAACCTTGTTATTTTGACTGTCATCGCAGATCTCTTCCAGATGATCATCCTTTTCGCAGAAACAGATCTCATTTCAGAAAAGGAACAGTTGAAAGGGATGGACCTCCAAAAATGCTATCAGGTTCGGAGTTAAAATTAGTTGTATTTTCATTACCTCCCATCACTTTTGGTCCCACAATAAACCAACAGAAAATTTCTGGTTTTGGGAAAGAACACAATTGGATTAAACGTAGCATATTTTGGGATTTGCCATATTGGTCTGATTTGTTGGTCTGACACATGTTCGATGTCATGCATATTGAGAAGAACTATTTTGATAATTTGTTTCATACAGTTTTGGATACGCCAGGAAAGAGCAAAGACAATGCAAATACACGTTTAGATCTTGCCCAAATTTGCAGGCGTCCAGAATTGGAACTATTTGAGAATGTCAGAACAGAAAGGTTACTGAAACCAAAATCATCTTATACACCATCTAAAGAAAACCGTTTATTATTTTGTCAATGGATTGTAGATTTGAGACTTCCAGATGGCTGTGCTTCCAATTTGGGTAGATGTGTAAAGAATGGTTATATTACTAGATTAAAAAGTCATGATTGTCATGTTATAATGGAAAGACTTCTACCCATTGGATTAAGAGGTCTGTTGAATTCTGTGATTTGGGATTCCATAACAGACATGTCTCATTTTTTTCGGGAAATTTGTGTGGCTACAGCAGATTATGATGCTCTAGGCAAACTTGAAAAAGATGTTGTTGTAATTATATGTAAACTGGAAAAAATATTTCCGCCATCTTTCTTCGACTCAATGGAACATTTGATGTTACATTTTCCATATGAATCCAAATTTGGAGGTCCAGTACAGTTTAGATGGATGTACCCATTTGAAAGATGCATGCAAAAATTGAAAAGAAAAGTACGTAACAAAGCATATGTTGAAGGATCTATTGCAGAAGCTTATTTTCAAGAGGAAATATCTTTTTTCTGCTCCCATTATTTTGAATCTGAGTATCCTTTAAAACACAACCTAATGGGACAGAACGAGAGGAATATTGATGAAATCGATAATCAATTATCTATTTCCAACCAGTCAGAGCTTGGTTTTGGTGGAGTTTATGAACGCTGGATTTCAGATGATGAACATCATAGAGCCCATACGTATTTTCTGCTCAACTGTGAAGAGATGACATCAGTTGTAATGTAAGTGTTTATATCACTTATTCTATCATTTATGTTACATTAAATAACTTTGGTTTTTATAGGTTGTATGATAATCATATCAAGAAACAAATTCCACAAATTACAGCAGCTTCTCTCGAAGAACGTTGACTGAAAAATTTCTCTTAGTGGTTTCAAAAACTGGTAACATAAATTCTTTATCTTTTAGCAACTCATTCAATTTATATTTTACTATATTGATAATTATTTCACAAATTTTTAGGTGTCCCGACATGCTGATAAAATTGACAAACGGTTGTGTGTATTGAGTAACCCACCTTCCAAACTTGTTAAAACTTATAATGCATATGTGGTGAATGGATTTCGATTCCACACACATGCATATGGGGAATCGAAAAAAACAATGAACAGTAGAGTTAGCTTGAGAGGATCTCATCATCGAGAAAATGAAGTTGACTTTTATGGCATACATGATGAAATCATTGAACTCTGTTATCTTGGACAACATTACATAACCATGTTCAAATGTCGGTGGTTGGATATAGAGAGAGGCGTGTGTGTTCATCCGACTCATGGAATCATCGATATTAAATGTAAAAGTGTTCTCGCAGTAAATGAACCATTCTTATTGGCTCAACAGGAATATCAGGTTTATTACGCAAAGTACTGTGCTACATCAAGAGACTTGACTGATTGGTGGAGTGTAATAAAAATAAAAATTCGAGACAATCAGTTTAGTCAAAGTGAATGTGCTTTAACTGATGTGCAAAGAATGGAAGTTTTTCAAGAGAGTACTCAAAATCAATCTTTTTTACAAAGAGACATGAGAATCGATGACGACACCCCACATTTAAGAGTCGGTGATGACGATGATGTTAATGATGTCACATATGAATTTGAAATGGTAAGAGATGAAGCAACTGTAACTCGAATGGATATTGATGATGTTGAGGAGGAATATGAAGATGACATTGACATATATGAAGATGATGATGAAGATGAACACTGATAGAATTCCATGGTATTTATATACAATCATAATATGTATATATGTATATATAATAGTAATTATCAATTATTTGCTAACAACATTAACATTTTCTGTTTCAGATGGACGACGCCACATTTCGTGAGTTGGCGGATGCTGACCTGACTTTCGATGCGGATGAGTTGCTGACAGATGACCCTCAGCCTGCAGGCGCTCCAGGGAGTACACGGAGGGGGCGCGGTCTTGCACGATTGATGATTCCTGACCCCGTCCCCGAGCGACGTCAACGTCTTGGGTTTGATCCACGCACACGTAGGTGTGATAACCTGTGTGATAACTTGTGTATTTGACTAAGATTTCATTAATCTATTCACATAATAAATGTTTATTATTTTTACATTTTTCCGCATATAGTAGTAGGATAGGGCAGCGCTATTTTGCGCAACTATTTCTCTCAGCCGTGGACCACATGGGAGCAGATTCCCATTGATGTGCAGCAGGCCATGTTCGGCCATTGGTTGGTACGTATGTAAATAAATAATTTTTATTTTGAAAATTATTTCATTTTTAACTTGATATTTTGATTTATTTGTAGGGTTTATGGTATCCGATCGAGGATACCATGCGTGACGCCATCCACGTGGCATGGGAGGTGGCCATGCGTGATCGCCTTCATCAGTTTTTGCACAATTTAAGAAAAGCTCTAATGATGAAAGCAGGAGTGTCAGATTTTAACGAGTCATGTAGAGCACACCGACCAGAGTACATTTCATCCCATGTATGGGATGGATTATGTGTGCACTGGTTGAGTGGTGCCTTTCAGAGGAGATCATCGGTGGAGAGGCAGAATCGGGGGAGACAGGAGGTGACTCATCGAGCTGGGAGTTGTTCTTTCAGTACTCATAGACAGCATCTGGTACATACATTATTTATAAATATTTTATATAACTATAAATATTAATAGTTTATTTTTTATTCTTATAGGCTGTCGAGCACCCCGATATTATGGAGTACGACGTATATCGGAGGATGTATAGTGATCCTGCTACTGGGGAGCTCAGAGGTGATCGTCAGCATCACATCATGGTCAGTATTATTTGTTTTCAAGTTTAAAAATTAACTGCATATAATATATTCACAATTTTAATTTTAAATTGCAACTACAGGAGTCATATGAGGCCGCAACGTCACAGGCCCGGCCTGAGAGTCAGGATGAGTCATCAGATCAAACCACTGGCCGTCAGTTTGATGAGGCGGCATGGATGCAGGCCACCCAGTATGCCTTCGAGAAGGGCCGGGTAGTTGGTATCGGCTCTCGACTGACTCCTGGAGATTATTATGGCAGTGCTGCGATGTCGGCGTCCAGCTCAAGAGGAGCTCGTGCATCTTCTTCTGCTACACAGTATGAGGATTAGTTGCGATCTCATACTGCACTGATAGAGAGTCTCCGACAGGAGCAGGAGCATATGCTTCAGCAGCATGAGGAGGAGCATCGATGCCAGCAGCAGCTGTACGAGGAGCAGACGAGTCGGTGGCAGCAGCAGCATCAGGAGCAGATGGAGTACATGCGCCGACTCACTCATGCTTTAGGTATGGAGTTTCCTCCACCACCATCTGCAGATCCCCCCTCCCCCCCTTCTTCAGATTAGAGTTTGTATTTATGTTATAAAATTTGTGAAATCAAAATATGATTTTTTTTCTATTCGTAGTTTCTGTCTCATTATAAAATATTAATAATATTATATTTTTAAATAACAATATTAATATGAATAATAATATTATTTATATTTTATAATATTAAATTTTATATATATATATTAAAATTTTATAATATTATAATTTAATTATATTTTTTTGTAATACTTGAATTATTTTAATATTTCAATGTAAAATAATTCTATTATTTTTATATTAATTAAAATAACTTATTAATATTTTTTTTATTTATGAATTATAATTCTAATATTATTATATTAATTAAATCATTTATTAATATTCTATTATTTTTTATTTTTGAATTATAATTATATTATTATTATATTAATTAAAATAATTTATTATTTTTATTTGTGAATTATAATTCTATTATTATATTAATTAAAATCATTTATTAATATTTTATTATTTTTTATTTTTTAATTATAATTGGATTATTATTATATTAATTAAAATAATTTATTAATAATTTATTTTTTTTATTTTTTTTATAGTATTTGCGACGGGATACTATTCCTGTCGCAAATAGTATTATTATTTTTTTATTTTTTTTAAAATAGTTTTTGCGACGGGTCCCATCGCAACAACTATTTGCGGCGGGCCCATCGCAACAACTATTTGCGGCGGGCCCGTCGCAACAGGTATTTGCGACGGGCCCCGTCGCTAATAGTTTTTTACAAATATACGGAGTACTAGTTGCGATGGGGATTCTCCCCATCGCAAAAAAAGGCTTTAGCGACGGGCCCGCCACAAAAAAATTGTTGTTGCGACACCGTTTTCAGCAACGGTTCATTTGCGACGGGCCCCCGTCGCAAACAGCCATTTGCGACGGGATCCCGTCGCAAATGACCCGTCGCAAATACCTATTTTTCTAGTAGTGGGGTCCTATTTATAATAAATTTTTCCATCACATCATCAATCACCCTCCATATTTAGATGTAACTCATGTCCAGAATAATAGTTTCATGACATGAATTGATGTTCTCCAAAATAATCAAAAAAAATTAGCTTTATTCATTAATATAAAGATCTAGGTTTGATCCTTCCAAATTATATAGAGAATCATTTTGAATATGAATGTAACAATTTTAATTATTTCCAATCAAAAATAGTATACTTTAATAAATAACAAAAACATTTAAAAATTTATAACATTACTAAATTAAAGATTATAAAATATGTGTTTTATATTAAATTATTAATGAAAACATATATTCTCTCCAAATTATTTAAAAAAAGAATAGTTTTTACCTAAATAGTAATTGATATAAATTTTGGATAGATATTTTTGTATTCAAATGGTATTATCTACTATGATAATAGAGAAATATTTTAGAAGGTGTTCAAAATGAGTATCTTCTTATTGAATTTGTGATAAATAACAATTGTTCTTTGTTTATATCTCATATGAATAGAATATTCTAAAAATATCATTAATTGTTCATTTTTTTACTGATGAATTAATTATTTTTTAATTTAAATCCCAAGGAGGTTCATGTTCATTATTTGGAAGAATTTTTTTATATCTTGTGGAATCCCCATCATTATTCTTATATTTCAATCCACCAATTATAGAACTAGGAGGTTTTGTTATTTAGGAAGATCATATCAAAACATCATCTCTAAATTGATCTATAAAACATTATAGTTTTAATTTATAGAGAATAAATTTTAACTTTAATTGAAATTCACCTTTTTTAGGGCTTAGTAGGGAAATATAAAAGGGTTATACATGTTTTCATTGACAGTGATTATTTATTTACTGGTATCAATCAGATGTAAATGTGGTTGGTTCGAGATCAATAATATCATACTTATATTAATTATTTAAATATAATATTTATTATATAACTAGTTTTTAATCTTCTAAAGGATGGGTAGGGATGTGTGGTCTTTTATGACGCTTTATGTTCAGTTTTGGGATGTGTTCTAAGGAATGGTTAACTTGTGATCTTATATGGTCCTAATTAGCTTCACCCACATTATATGGACATGACCACATAATAAATAGAGATAGTTATTACAAGTAATTATTTAGTTGTAATCACTACCATTTAATATAATGGATTATTGTTGACATCAATAAAAAAATATAGAGTTATATATTCATGAAAAATAATTTTAATCTATGTTAGAGTCGATGGGTGGAGTACCTTAAATAATTTGACATTAATATTAGATTCATCCTTATGCAGTGGAATGTTGTTTCTAATTATATGTGACGAAATAAAACATCCTAGTTGCATTTGAAATCATTAATGGAGTCGATACTCATGAAAATATTCAATCTTATACATTTGGGTGTCTTGGAGGATGTGACCAAGGATATTTTGGATGGATTTTAGTTTATATATTATATTCATCACTTTATTATCTATGAGTACCATCAAGATGATTAGTTTTATGCCTTTAGGTATTATTAATATGATATGATTACCATTGTTGTGTTTTATATGTCTTTATATGGAATCCTTTCTTTAGTAAATATTCTATTTTTTCATCACCTATTAGAAATCCTATGCTGGGTCACTAACATAATTTCGAGTTGATGGTTCACTAAGGCATTAGTACTATGTTTTTTGAAAAAATTCATTGAATCTAATCATTATATTTTAAGTGGGATACAATAAAATGTATCAAAAATTTTTATTATTTCCATTAGATTATGGTTAAGCTACAGAATCACTAAGGGTATCATTATCACCTCCCAATGACAACATGGAAATAAGATGATATCATGATGGAATTTTTTGTTGCGATTCTATATAATATTCATGGACTAAATGTGATTTCAGAAAAGATTAATCGATTCACCAAATAAGATAAATTCATGAAAATTCATTAATCCAAAAATGTTGATGATTTGGGAAATCTACATGAGAATACTAATTTCTGGTATCATTGTTATAATTACCCAACCTTATCTATTGATTATATTCTAGAGGCAATAAATATGTTATGCACTCCACCAAATATGTAATAGAATCATACAAGGTTTTTGGGTATGAACAACATTTATTTGGATATTATAACCATCAATATTATAGTCATAAATTTTAAACAATTAAGATATACTACAAGTCATTGTAAACAAGAAGGGTGGAAATGCGTCCCAATGTAATTAATTAATGTATGCATGTTAAAAATAATAATAAAACTTGCTGTAACACACCATAATATAAAAATAACACTCTTTTCAAAATAGTATACGACATGAAAAAATGAGCCAAAATGAATGCCAAAATATTATTACTTAAATATTGTCCTTATAACCTAGATGTTATGTTGTAAGGTACTAATATTATTAAGTGAATTTTGAAATATATATAAAATCCTATTAAATGTAAAATTATTCATTAAATATTATGAACTAATTATATATTTTCATAAATTTGATTTTAGAATTCAATAATATTTTTTAAAAAACATTTTTTAATTTCCATCTGTGAAAATGCAATAAAATTATGTTTTCAAAAATGTATATTTTTTATTTTTTAAATATAATATCAATTTTCATATTGTCATATAAAAATTATCTTACATTAAATATATTTCATTATTTAAAAAATTATTATTTTACTGTAAATAGTGAATAATATTAATTTTTATCGAAAATTGTATTGTAGTTTCATGAAATATGAATTTTTAAATTTAAATTAATTTTGTAAATTAAACTTTATTTTATTATATTATTAATAACTTGTTAGGTTAATTTTAATAAATTTAATTATTTATTTTATTATAAAAATATTGAGTACAGAAAAGATCATCTTTGATAAAATATTTGTTTATTAAAATATATTTCTTCACATTTACCATAATCATTTTAAAAATATTTTCAATAAATAATTGTTATTTAATTTGATAAATTTGATTCTATATTTGGAATTGTATGGATAAAATTTATTTAATATATCCCTTTTATTTAACTTACACATAAATTGCAACCACGATAAAATTTATCTCCTCAATAATGAAAAATTTATGTTAATCTCGGTTAAAATGTCGTGATAAGGTTATAATTTTTCAATGAAATTCTTATTGGATGATTTTAATTATATATATTACTTCATATTCTAGTATTATATTTGTTTAAGGGAAATTTTTCAATGAAAATTATATATTTTATATTTTAATAAATGAATATTATAAACTATCACTCTCATTGCTTTGAATATCTATGATGTGTCCACATATAGAAACTTTTTTGTTAAAAATGAAACAATAAATCTCTATTGAGAACAATGAAACTAACTTAATGAATTTAATATATATATGTATATATATTTTAAAATTATATAATTCTTTAAATTTATTGTCCTATGATAATATAATAATATTTTAATTAATATAATAATAAAATAAATGATTTAAAAATTATGAGGCATTATATAATTTGATTGAATAAATACTTTAGATGAATTTCATTTTTCTATTTGAAACATTTACGTGGTGTTAAATTATTAAATTTTTCTCCCCCCTATTTCATGATTTTTTAAATCCATTTGAAATGAATTTTGTTAAAAATTATATTAATGATATATTATAAAAAATAGTTTACTAACATTATTAAAATTCATAAAAATATTTGATCTCAAAAAATTAAATTGTATATGGCTAAAAAACATAAATAATTGTCAAGGTTTGTGTATTTTCTCAATCTATAGTTACAATATCAACCCATAAATCCTAGGAAAATTTAATATTAGGGTAATTATTTAACAAGTTAATGGGATGTTAAAAATAAAATTTAATGGTGAAAAAATTCCAAAAACATGTCCACCATTTATTTTAATTATATTATTTTTAATAATAATCATATATATGGAGATTAATTTAAATTTATAGCCATATGTATATCAAAATTAATTTATACTATTTTAATAATTTATGAATTTCTACTAATTCTCCGCCGCTAAATTTTATAATTAACCACCTCATTTGTTTTTCTTACACTCTATTGATCCTTCTAGGTCCACCACCACATTTCAATATACTTTCTTAATTTCAAATTCTACAGTAAGGAGGTTTTTTTATACCCATAATTAAAACCCTTTATCCTTAAGAGGAGATCTAAAACTGTTCTTCTCGTGAAAATGAAATCATATTTACCATTCACTTTCATTTTTTTTTTCTTCTTCTTTTAACAACACCAAATTAATGTTATTAATCAAAAAAATGTGAAAATAAGTATATAACATATACATAAATTTTATAATGGCTATGGAAAACATATTATACAACCATATTTACCATAAAATAATAAGTTTTTGAATCACTCGAGTCAATATAGAGCTTACAACATCAACTTAGATTTACAATTCATTTTTCATTACAATATATTATGAATTGGAGTTGTGATGGGTATAATGATGATATATCATATTTTATTTGTAATTATACATATTAAATAGTAATATCATACATACCATCTAACAATACATATATTTTAGAAACAATAACATCACTTATGTGTACATGTGGATTACCACCTCAATGAAATGACATGATTTTTTTTCATTTGTAACATTAATGGATGGTATTAAATATGTATTTGATATATATATATATATATATATGTAAAATTATATAATAATTATTTTATAAATTTTAAAAATTATCTACCATTATGTTTTTCATCCATTGAAAATTCTTATCCATACTCATGCATACATACAACCTACCATCTTCATGAATGGTGGAGTTCATTTATCAATATTTAAATTTTATAGATTACTTGAAAAAAATTATTTAAAATATATTATATTTACATAATTATTATCATTTTGGATATTATGAAGCATTTAATAAATGAAAAACATTTAAATTACTAAATAAATTCTGTAAATGAAAAGTTTTGTAGTTATTATTGAAATAGTTAATCAAATAAATAATTCATAGTTAATTTTGAATAGGTTGCTGCATGAATGTGTGAATGATATTTCGAGTGGTTTATAGATGTGAAGATTAAAGTTCATCACATCCAAATATTTCAAACTAAAGTATCCCTTTAATGATTATTTTTTGTGTGAACGTATGTCTCTGCATGCCTGCAAAATAAAGATGAAGTGATCAGCATGGAAGAGAGTTAAACACACAATGTGAAATAATTTTTTTAAACTATTTAGGTAAATCATATTCACCCAATGGATGATGTTTTAGGATCATTCATGCAATTTTAGACAGGAAAATAAAAAATTTACCCCCCCCCCCATTCTGAAGCACAAAATTTAGAAAATTATATGGTAGTAAATCCCATAATATTTGCTTGAAAAAGGAATTTAATATAAAGATACTTTCACATAAAATATGTTTTGTATAGGTGGATTTGGGTGAAAATCATAAATTTATCACCCATGTCTCTAAAGATATATGAAATAAACCCAACTAATGAATTAAATATAGTATTTTACTAGTAATTCTATGGTAAATGGGAGTTCATAAAGAGAGTTAATGTTGAACATAATGATACACTAAAAGAGGAGTAAAAAATATTTATTCCAGAAATCAATGGTGTTAATTTTGAGGAAAATGTGATCACACATCTGTATAGATATCATTGAGATTTTATATTGTGATTGGTTGTAATCATGAAGGGATAGTGAGTCTTCTCCATACATTGTATCCAAAATTTCACTTTTAGGGGATTTGGTATATCAACACATTGTTGTTTTATCCATCATGTAAATATCCTAGTTTAGTGAAACAAGTAATATTGATATGTCATGTTAATGGTTTAATTTATGTTCATACATTTATATAGGAATGAGATAGAAAATAATATTTTATAATAAAAAATATTTGAATGGGGTATAGTATTAATCTATCATACAATGATTCAACCTCCCCCCCTCTCAGGGTACTTAACCTTGATGGGATAACATCAATTTTTTTTTAATTCTAATATTTATTAAGGATGTCAAAACTGAGTTAATGATTTATTTCAAAATATCATTATTTTTTGGGATTGTGTATTTTTATATCCCCATTCGTTGAATATTTTTCTAAAATATAAATAATTTCCCTAAAAATAATTTATTAAAAATAATATCACTCCCCAATCATATATTTTTGAATATTTTAACCATGATTCATTTTTAAAAAAAATTGTTTGAAGGAAATAATCTTATAATTTTGGGAATGAGGTACATTTAAAGATTTCACAACATTATTAAAAGAATATTTTTTTGACATATTTGACATGAAATTCAGTTAATAAAATCATGAGTAATATTTTAAATGAATCTAAGTTTAGAAATTTATTAGATTTTTTACATGGAGAATGTTTCCCTTATAATACTAAATAATTTAAATATGTTATTAACCACTAAAAATATTATTCTCTATAATAATTGATAAATGATATCTATAAATATTTTCATATGCATAAAAATAATTTGGTTAATCCTATGATTTACTATTATTATTTTATTATGATAACAACCAATATAGTTTTACAAAATTTGTATAATTACATTGACTAGTGATTTTGTTTATATTATGTATATAACATTTAAAATGTAGCTTGTTATTTATATCTATGGAATGTTGACTATGATTTACTATTTTTATCATCTAGAATTCAATGAAATAATTACATAATTGATTACTCCTAGAATTACCTATCCACATGATGAATTGGTTGGTCTCATGATTCAAGCAGGATTTCATATTTTACTATGTACATACTCATTTTTTAAGTGTAATAAAACAACCTGGATTAACCTCAAACTTGTCACCTGAACTAATCATTTACCAACAAGAAGGGAATTTTTAATCCCCAAGTGCTAGAAACAAGCACCCAATCATCAAACAACTCACCAATGGAATTATTTCTTCCATATTGAGTGAATGAAATAGAAATGTTTATAAATACTATAATCAGAAATAAATATTATAATACTTATCTATAGAGGTTCCATTACAATAAGAATACAACAGAAACTAAAACACCACTAAAGATGGTAAAAACATCATGAGACAAGCCCACACATAATGAAAAAATGATGATAATAAATTACTGTATGTGTTATTGTGGGACACATCCGACAATATCTGCACTATATACCCAACCCAGATATCATGAAAAACACACCCCCTCACTGTGTTTCTTTTCCTTTCAAAGAATCGAAATATATAAAAAGTTATGTGAACAACCAAGTTTTGTGTAGGGTGTTTGATAATAGGAATAATAGGATCCAACCCAGTTGATCCATAACTATACTCAGTATAATAATTATTCTATTATCATTTCAGACAAACATGACATGATAAGAAGTAAATAATTATTAATATAAAACATGGTTAATATGTACTTTTTCCAATGTTCTAAAACTAAAGAAGGTGTATCAATTTAAACAAATATTTTATATATTATCTTTCTTATGACTTGACATGAATATCAAAAGTAAAATAATAAAAATTCAAGAATTAAAAAAAAAAAGTATTAGTATAGGTATTACTACATGAATGAATACAATAGGTCACGTAACAGACTATGTGTTCCCAAGATTCATTGATCAGTGAACTGCGGTTCCTAAAACAAATTAACTACACTCTAGGACTAGTTATACACCTTAATATGTGAAACCCAAACAAGATATATATACATAGAGCTAATAATCTACAAGATATGACAACTAGTACACCATGGAGGTGGCCCCCAAAAATGGACAATGGATTAAACCTATACTTTCCACCTAGAACCCAAGGTAACCACATTGAAAATTTTCCCAAATCATTCAATTATTTTAAAATACCTTTAATCCTTCAGCTTATAAAAAGTTATGGGATAAAATATTTCTTCAAAATAATATTTCAACACACACAATCCATGATTCCAATTTCATGCCAATTTATTTATAAATCAATTTATAAAAAAAAGGATCAATATGGTTTATCAAACATGGCCTATAGTTGGAACAACCAACCTAAAAACATGGGTTACAAATGATGACAATGGAATCAACTTATAATGAAACCAAACAACATAAATGGAAACCCTATAATACAATCCACACCTCATGATACACTCTCTTTAGAAAAAGGGGGTTGGGGGAAAGGAGGTAATTCACATTCCTCAAGAACTAACACTAACCTCACCAAAACCAAAAATTAATAACTATAATAGAGGTCCAGAAATCACCCAATATTTATTGATTCAAAAAAATTAAATTTATATCCATCATTACCCTGATGATATATGAAACTCCAATGATGAATACAATAATAAAGAAAGGGAATACTAAACCAATATGTCACACAATGACATGAATGATGTTCAATTGCTGAATAAAAAGACCAAGAAGGGTTGTAGGTCCCCAAAATTGCATGGGAAAGATCTTGCTTGAGAACATGGAATCTATAAGGATGAAAAAGTGGAATTTTATATGGGATACCTATTTGAAAACCACAATCATTTCAGTATATGGAATGCAAACAAATTAGACATCATATAATTTCCAACAACCATAATTTCCAAGAAATCTATATCTTTTCGATTAAAAAAATATTTAATTTCATTTATAACTTACAAATCATGTAACCCAATTATATGGTGATCAATTCACCATTAGGATACTTTATTCATAGGTTTCATTCTTGAAATTCCAACAAATATTTGACTTCTCCATTATAGGTATCCTTATAATTTATTATCATTCTTAATAAGACAATGTAAATGGAAGAACAAGAGTAATAGGATGTTACAAACTCCCAACCATAAAAACATTATGTCCCATGAATGCCTATGACATATCCTCCATGCTAATAAGATGAGGCTACTACTCTCTTATTAAAGTTTTATTCTACCAGGTCTCATGAGAATCAGAATCGTACTTCCATAGCACTTGAAACAATGGTATCATCCTCCATTGATGTAACATAGTTTCATAATGGATTATCTTGACTAGATTCACTATCATAGATAAGTCAGTCTCAACATCCAGATCATGTTAGCTCAGAACATGAGACAAATAAGATAGATACCTTTAGGGATAAGATGTATGAAACATGTTTTGAACCGATGTCAGTTGCGATGGAAGTTCCAGACAATATGAAACCCTATCCACATTAATCATAACCTCAAAAGTTCCAATAAATAGGGGGTAAATATTTCCTTTCCATCCAAAATCTCAATGAACAAAATGGGATGAATCATTCAAGAACACTTGGTCACCATGTGAAAACCCTAAATACCCACGAGAAAGATCAACATTAAATTTAGATCATCTCTATTCCATTAACATCATCTAATGAATCATATAAATATTTTATGTTACATTATGAATCATTCTTGTTCTAATGAGGTATCATAAACTAATTTCAATCCAACACAATGAATATTTACAAGCATGTCCATACAAGGACTCAAAAAGGGGAATTCTGATTAAAGACTAGTAAATGTTCTTATATGAAAACTTAACAATCCCTAAGTGATCATCCCATGCCCCACCAAAGTTGTGAACGCTAGCATGAGGTATGTCCTACAAAATATTTATGTCTCATTATTTCTATTCATCTGACTATATATGGTATATCATAATAAAAGTAACATAAGATCCCAATTTTCTTTAAGGGAATTCAAAATTAGAGATGTGAACTAAAGATCTATATCATAAGCTATAGAAGATGAAACACCATGAACATACATAATATATAAATTATAAGCTATTTCCAATCTCATATAATTTTTTTTATATCCCAAATATATATTATTTGAGATGATTTATTCAATATATCATTGAAAACCCATATCAATTTGTTTTTGGGTACATGGAAACCCAAATGAAAAATCCATAAGGATCTCATCCCACTACCAATTATTAACTAGAAGTGGATGGTGTAATCCCAAATGTATTTTATGCAGGGATTTCACATGATAATATATATATAAACAATATAAAAACTCATCAAAGTCATGTCTTGTAACTAGCCACTACAATTTTCACCACATGTCATTGAACATCTTTATGGTTCATGGATGCACTGCACAATTGGGACTACGAAAATCATCTATGAAATCTCTCTTTATCAATTGTGGTTCCAAAAAAATTTTGATAAGTAATGGACATCCTCATTAGAGACCGATCACTCAACAATGGTTTCCCCACATTTAAGAGATTTTCAAGATCCCTAGATGTCATAGATCAGATATTGTTCTTGAAGAATCAACTCGAGATGGGTGGAGGTAAACTAAGAACTATACAGTGATATTTCTTCCACTTATTCATAGATTCCAATTTTCCATTGCGTAAAAAGAGCTATAATGTTCAAATCTTATAATTATTTTTTCACTACCTAGTTTGGATGTTTCCGGATAAATGTATCTTTAGATACATTCTACTTTCCTGAGGTGTAGGTGATATCAAATTAGAATGGTTAAATGTATTCAACCAATCATCTCTATCTGATATTAATATTTTTCTAAGAAAAAATATACATCACAATATTATGATAAAAAATGTATATGAACCTCTCCCCATGAATATAGTGTCTCCAATACATAACTACATGAATAACTACATAAATGTCTAACTCATGATAGGGTGAATTCTTCTCATTCTTTCGAATAATATGAGGGCTATAATCCACCAAATGATCACTAACATAAGTAAATAACCCAAACCAACACCGTAAACATTAAAAAAACACCATGTATCTCATACAGGGATTAGGTAGGGTCATGATAGGAGTTGATGTCATATTTTATTTCAGTTCATCGAATAGAGAAAAACAATTTTCATCCTAGGTGAGTTTAACCACATTCATGTTGAATAAAGTCAATGTTTATTCCAATAAATATAAATCCTTGACAAATCATCCTTAATATCAAGAAATACTATGAAATATAAAATTTTCAAATACATTCAATTATTATTTCCATGAAAATAGAACCTTCACTATTTTTGAATAAACTGTTAATCCATGTTCAAAAAAAACATCCTCAAGAACATCACATCCTAAATCCTAAATCATCGTATTAAAAGACTTCATATAAAAAGGGAATCCTCATAATTTCCATTAAAAACTTAGATAGTCCTAATTCTCATTCATATAATTTGAATAAACTAGAATATAATTCAAAAAACTATGACACAATGTCATTCTATTTATGGAATATATGATTTTTCCTATCCATAAAAACCATAGAAGCACATTGAGACCAAAACCCATCCCAAGATATACATAATGAACATTCCTAATAATGAAACCAATATATAGTGTATATTATACTCCCAAAAACTAAACTGATGATAAAAAACTAAATATATTTCATTAAAGAACTTGTTTCCCTCTTTAATTGATCAAAACAAATCATTCACTATAGGCAAATGATACTTTTTATTAACTGTGACCAAGTTCCACTTCTGATAGTCAACACACATTCAACGTGAACCATCTTCCATATCTTCTAAGTGCTCCAAGTCTTCCATATGAGAAACTATAAGGAAAACAAAACCTTTTCTAATAGGTCATCAAACTAAATCATCATAGATTTTAGCGCCGTTGGTGCCATATAGTAAGAATGTATTTATCTCGGATGCATCCTTGAAACCTAGTAAACCATATACTGTACCTATATCTCAATGAAGAATATAGAGAAGTCATCTGGGAAAACTTTAGAAAATCTCAATCAAAAAAGTGATGATCAAAAATAGAAAAAAAAATTGAATCAATCACAACAGCAGAAAATAATCTTCAGTGCCATGGGTGGGGAGGCCCATTATGACTATACCTTGGGTCCTGGTCCCCCTAAAACCCTTAGGTTCTTCCATAGACCGTAATAAAAAATAAAATTATGATAACAATTATCATCAGATCGATGATCTACTAGCCATTCCCTAATGATGATGATGTATAATATACAAAATTCATGAATGAGAAAATCCAAGACCTACTCCATATAAACTATTTATAATGAGCAAGAATGGCACCAAAACCCCTACCCTTTCCTCTTACCAAGGGGTGTCTCTAACTACATAATAAGAAAATATATTATATATGATGTTTAAAAATATAGATAAAATATACATATATAAATGAGTGGGAGTCACCAATACCAAATAATGAAATTTCTATAGAAGATGAAATAAAGATAGTTCTTGTCAGTATATCTAGATATGAATTGACATTCCTGGAACTCTCATCTACTACATGAAAGTTCTTCACTCCTCATTCATGTGGCAAGAACCATGTATCCATTGATGCTTATGAAATCCTCCCAGTATACAATAGATCCAACGAACCCTATCCATAATGATCAATAGTCATCACATTCCAAAATCATTTTTCAATGACAAACATAGACACAAATATCAAATGTCTTCATGGGTATAGGGAAAAAACAACTAGTTTTTACAATTTTTCCACACTAGTAGAAAGTTATATGAACATTATTGGTTATATAATATGGTGTAGAGTAGGTTCGGTGCTAAGTAACATGTTCACCACTCTAGTTATGACACTTTAACATCCTTTTCCACCCATGTGTTCCAATAAATTTTCCACTGGATGGAAGAGAATATTTGAAAAATCCTTCCATTTCATCCATATTCATCTCTACCATCACCGCTATGTCTACCTTCTCTACATAGGTATAAAACATTAATATAAATATCTATATATGACATCAAGTCGCAAAACCTAATAGTGATTTTCATCCTTCAATTGCTTAGTAATTACGATGTCTGAAGAAAAAAAAAGACATTATCATCAAATTGTCTTGTGTACACAAACACTAAATACTATCTGTACTAAAAACAATTTAACACTATTCGTTTTCAAATCCACAATGAATCTAGTAAAAAGTGTTGGATTAATAGTGTTTTGAAACCCATTCAATGAAATTCCACATGTATATCTTCTTGGACTATGAAACCCACCATCGCATTCTAGAACCCTCAAGATGGAATGCTACACACTTCACCTAGATTTTATCATGTTTCTGAAAGATGTTGAAGATTTGATCGATCATAGCTAGATTTTCCTCTAGTTCCTGTGGTAAATTCCTTCCATTAATGGATGGTGGATTCTCATGAATGAACACCTACGATCGATCCTCCTCTCCTCTATCTCCTTATGGTACCTCAGAAACTATATTCTGAACTCATGGTACATTATTATCAACAAAACAAATTTACCATACTATATCCACCAAGAGATTCTGATCTATTGGATTATTCTCTTGAGAAGCATTAACTATACCCTCTATAGGAACTCACTGAAGATATCTCAGTGGCATAATACAACACAAAGAAATAGAAATAATGACTAGAAATTGTAGTAAATACCATTTTAAACTTGGAAATGAATACGAATAAACTTATATTATAAAAAATATATCAACTCTAGAGACACATATCCCAACATCACATGTAATCAAGAGTCTCTTCATGATAATTTCTGGCCAGCTAGTCATATAAACTTACCTATCAAGTACCAAAAGTCTTATATCAAGTATAAACGACCTCCCAAGACAATGACATGTAAAGAAATACCTCCACAAATACAACATCATGATGATCTATCCAATGTATCCTTCAACCCTGGAACCAAAACTAATATATAACATACCCATAGGGATTTCCAAATCCCTATGGGTTGGTGACAGTAACTAGGGCATCAAACAACACACCCCAAACCAAATTCACTTATCCTAAACAAAGAACATATTGGAATATAGACATACTCATATAATAAAGAAAAAAAATACAAATATATATATATATATCAATGTGTGTGTGTGTGTGTGGTCTATAACATTAATAATGTAGTGGAAACATACCAACCTCTAATGTAGTTTAAATCTCCAAGAAACAAGTCAAACCGCAAAGGAAAATGAAAAAAATCATCTACTCCATGTGATAGTGTAAGAAATCACCCACCATATCACCACTAGCTACCCAACATAGCTGACATGAAAAAATACTCCACCTTATTGTGGTCCCCTACCTTTACCTATATCAAAATACATACAAGGGTATACTTACTTCCAAATGGGTGCCCAGGGTGTGAGATATCATTATTTATAGGATCCCATCCAAGTGATCTATAAAAAATATTCTATGATTGATTCCAAAAAAATTAATCCTAAAGAATAAAAATGTTTATATTGAAAATATTGTAAACATTAACTTTTTTCAAGGTTCTAAAATATTTTCCTTTAAATAAATTTCTATATACATTTTCAATATTAACTTTCAAAAACTTCAACATGAATATCATGGATAAAATAGTAAAAAGATAACAAGTACAAAACAAAATTACCTTAATAGGTATCCCAACACCATGGAATAAAAATTTCAGGCACAAGACCACTCGTATCCCAAAATCCTTGATTAGTTAACTTCTACACATGAAGAATGTTATCTGCATCCATGGACAGAGGATACACCCTAATGTGTAGAGCCCTTATATCATATATGTACCTACAATAATAATCTACATTGTAGGGTAATAGGAACACCCTAAAAGTGATACCCTCTAATCGATGATAGAATCAAGATGAACCATTAACTACATACAATAGGTAAAAAATGATCTTATTTTCAAAAAAAAATTAATGGTTTGAAAATCCCCGATGTAACGTCCCCGACCCAGAAGCCACTAAACTGGTGCTCCGAGTTGGGTTATTAAATGACCTTAAGTGCACCTCCCCATATGCCAAAGGCTTCCGACTAGCAGCAGGGGTCTATGTAGTCAAGTGGGAGACTATACCCCCTTTTTATCAGAGTAAGACATAATAAAAACAACCAAATAGCAGAAACAATAAACAAAAAACAAGGAAACAAGTACAACAAACATTTCCAACAATAAATATGCCATGTCATACTATAGTTCAAGAGTGAACAAAATCCAAAAATAAAGACAACGGCCAAAATCCCAAAATGGACCCGACTCCATGTCCGGATCCTCCACCAAGTGCTACCAATGTCCACTCAGCTAACTAGCAAGGAACCTTGCCCTTGTCCTGACCTACAAACATGAAGTCTGCTGGGGTACCCGACGGCGGCCCGAGAAGGGTGTGAGTACAACTCAGTAGGCCACCACTAACAGTGTCTACGAAATATCCAGTATAAGCAGTTGTGCATGCAAAAGGAAAATAAATGATAAATTCCAAGTAATTATTTAAGGATCTATTAAATAGTTTAGAGCTAAAGACATTGCCATTCTGATACCATCCAATTATTACCATTCACCACCACTTACCCCTTCATCACATATCCATGAGTTAATCACATACCTTAGGTTACATGGGTCTAAGGCCAGAAATCACATGCAAGAGGGTAAAAACATCGTTTTCCTATCATACTAGGACTAACTCCCTCATGGAAACCATATTCTCACCTCGAAGCCTCAGTCTGGGTGGATGCAATCGTTAAGAGAATAGACCCTCAGTCCCTTTTCCTATCCATTTCATTTAGGCTGGAGTTTAGAGCCTCAATCCTTACTAGACCTGTGGGAATAGATCCTCATGTCATACCCCACTCTACGAATCCATGTGCACATGCTTATATACAAGAAACCATCAACCATCCAAACCATTTCCCTACGACAAACACTGTTCACAATACCTCACATGTGAATTCCACATCATGCCTTAACCCATTAACAAATTTCCTCTTTTATATCATTTAACCATTCACCCAATTCCCATGTGTTATTACTAACTCACTACGCATTTAATATAAACCCACAACCCATCATGTTATGGTCTTTAATTAATTTACACATTAACCCATTTAACCCGTTCATCATTTCCATGAATCAACCATTCAACCCAATCCAACAACCACTTGGGTTGTTACCAAGTCTAGGTGCATCACATAAATTCTATTCCAAGTTCAACCAATCATGCCAAAACATTATCCATGGTCTCTACCATTCATTACAATAATGTGACTTGTTTAATTAACAATCCCTAGCCCAAGAAAAGCCGACACATCCCATGGGTGGCCCCAATTAGGTAAAGTCCATCCCAACAAATTTCATGGGGATCGTGAGGGTTCCCATCTACCATTTTAAACACCATTAATTCCAAACATTCCAAGGTTATCCAAAACATAACCAAAGGTAAGCAATAACATAACCCAACATGCACAATTTACTCAAATAACTATGGGATATAACTTGTAGACCACCAACCTCGTAACTGCGGTTGAATGCACCCTCAATTGAGTCCTTAGACCTCAATTTGACCAACCCTTGGAGCTTTAACCTAAGTCTCACCCAAAAGGTATGGTTTTAGAGCTTCAAAACAAGAGGGAGAGAAGATACAAACCCTAAACCAATAAAATAACCAAGGATGGGATTAGCCTTACCCAAAGCTTCAATTCGCAACCTACGGCACCAAAAATGCCTTTGAATCGAAGGATTTTGATCTCTTGATGCCCTTTGGTGTTTTTCTTTGTTCCAAGGTAGAAGGAGGAGGAAGAGAGGAAAATCCCGAGTGGAGTTTAAAAAATCTCGGAGTGGAAATTTGGTAAATTATCGCAACTTTAAGTGGTTTCACGGTTTGTGTGCACAGTTTGGAAAACCGTGCGTAAACCGTGCGCATTCCACTGCTCGGAGGAGGAGGAGTCACACGGTTTAGCCACACGATTTGGAAAACCTTGTACAAACTGTGTGCTCACTTTTTTCCAGAGGATGGAGGGTCGCACGGTTTCGCCTGGGCAGGCCGCACAGTTTGGCTGACCATGCGCAGGTCGTGCGCCCTGGTCTGCTTGCCCCGGCTTCCCTTTTTCCATGCCCCGAGCACCCGGAACAACCGCAAGGCCTTTCGCACCTTCAAGAATCCTTTTAATGTCCCAAAAGAAGGGTTTTAACCCAGAACACAACAAAAACATACGTTTCCAAAAATCAGGATCTTATAACCATCGAACCTTATAATGGCTCATCCTTGAGCTGAGCTCCCAAGCCTCATCGATCCACCGAAGAGAAGAGTTCGGGTCACTGAGCCCGCATATCTAATTCACGCTCCCAAGATTCTTCATGAACCTTCCCATGCTACCATAGTATGTGCACTAATGGAAAAACCTTTCCTCGCAAGACCTTTTCACTACGATCCACCACACGAACCAGATGCTCCTCAAAGGACGCATCAACCTCAAGCTCCACATCCTCAACATAAACCACGTGAGATGGGTCAGGGTGATACCGTCGAAGCTACAACACATGAAACACATCATGAATCCTACCATAATTCTATGGAAGATCCAATTGGTAAGCCACTGGTCTGATCCTCTCCACAATCTCAAAATGTCCCACATACATGGGTACCAACTTACCCTGCTTCAGAATTCGTCGGTGACCCAACATTGGCGACACCTGAAGGAATACTTTATCACCCACCCCAAACTCGAGAGGTCTACCCCTCCGATCTTTATACGACTTCTGCCTACTCTTAGCCATATCCATCGGCTTCCTGATTAACATAACTCTCTCTAAAGTCTCTTGCACAGGACTTGGTCCCAACAACTCAGATTCACCGTTCTCTAGCCAACAAAACGGAGATCTACATAGTCTCTCATAAAGCACTTCAAATGGTTCCATTTGAATTGTATCTTGAAAACTTTTGTTGTAGGAAAACTCAACCAATGATAGGTGCCTCTCCCCATAACAACCAAAATCTAAGACCCAAGCTCTCAACATGTCTTCCAACAATTGGATCGTATGTTTTGAATAGCCCTCCATCCGCGGGTGGAAATCTGTACTCAAAAACACCTGTGTACCCAGCGCCCTCTGCAACCCTTGCCCGAAACATGACGTGAAATGTGGATCTGAGTCCGAAACTATGGTCCGCGGCACCCCATGCAACCGAACTATCTCCCAAATGTACAACTCACCCAACTGGTCGACTATATAGGTCTCTTGAATCGGTATGAAATGAGCTTCTTTCGTTAACTGATCCACAGCTTCCAAGATTGCATTATTATTCCGTGACGTCCTCGGAAGACCCACCACAAAATCCATTTTTACATAATCCCACTTTCATTCCAGAATGGGAAATGGATGCAACAAACCACCTGGGCATTGATTCTCAGCCTTCACCTGCTGACAGGTAAGGCATCGTACCACAAAGCCCGCAACTTCCTTCTTCATCCCAAGACACCAAAACTGCATTCGGAGATCATGCTACATC
This sequence comes from Viscum album, assembly GCA_963277665.1. Classification (NCBI taxonomy): domain Eukaryota; kingdom Viridiplantae; phylum Streptophyta; class Magnoliopsida; order Santalales; family Viscaceae; genus Viscum; species Viscum album. Next base: position 1,503,503,950 of record OY728147.1, on the reverse strand, counting down.
TTCATCAAACCAGGATTCACTTCCCAATTAGATGCATGGAACTCATGCATCAACTCTTCCCGCACACACACTGGCACAACCACATGATCACAAACGCGAACAACACCTCTCGCATCGACGACCCAACCAGAAGGTAGCTCCCCACCTTTAAGCTTTTCCTTAATGGCCAAACACTCAGGATAATCAAGCTGACCTTCCTTAACTCCACTCAAAAGCATCGACTCCATCGTTAAGGAAGAAAGAGTGACCTGACCACTTTCCTCTTGCACCTCCAGGTGAATCTCTGTAAACAAAGCCATCACCCTCCACTCGGTTCTGGACTCCTGAATTGCCTGTTTCTGAACCTTCCTACTCAGAGCATCAACAACACTATTTCTCTTTCTCAGCATGTACACCAACTTAAAGTCAAAAGACTTGAGATATTCAACCCATCTTCACTGCTGAAGATTCCGATCCTACTATGAGAAGATGAACTTTAAGATCTTATGGTCGGTAAACACGGTAAACTGTTTCCCCAACAGATAGTTCCGCCAACACTTCAAGGCGTACACTACTACAGCCAACTCAAGATCATGAGTGGGATAGTTCCACTCAAGGGTTCTCAACTGCCTTGACCCATAAGCCACAACCCGCTCATCCTGTATCAACACATCCCCATGTCCGATTCTGGACGCATCACAAATCACCATGTACTTATTTCCCGACTCGGGTATGATCAAGATAGGTGTGGTTGTCAACCACTTCTTCAACCCTTGAAAGGCATTCTCACAAGTCTCAGGACACTCGAATTTGATTCCCTTCTTGGTTAATCCCAAGAGTGGTGCTTCCATGTGAGAGAAATCCAGAATGAACCTTCGGTAATACCCGGACAAACCTAGAAAACTCCAAACATCTGAGATGCTCTTGGGCTGCTCCCAAGATAAAACTACCTACACTTTCACTAGATCCACTAACACACCTTCCACCGAGATGATGTGACCCAGAAAATGAACATCACTTAACCAGAATTGACACTTGGATAGCTTGGCGTATAGTCGATGATCTTTTAGCATACCCAAGATGATGTCAAGATGTTGGGCATGATCATCATGATATTTCGAGTACACTAAGATATCTTCAATAAAGACAACCACAAACTGATCTAGATAGGTATGAAAGATCCGGTTCATCAAATCCATAAACACTACCGGCACATTGGTGAAGCCAAAAGGAATTACCACAAATTAAAACAACTAGTAACGACATCGGAATGCAGTCTGTGGTACGTCAGAAGACCTCACCCTCCATTGGTGATAACCCGAACTCAGATCAATTTTTGAAAACACTGATGCACCCCTCAACTGATCAAACATGTCATCAATTCTAGGAAGAGTGTAACGATTCTTCACTGTCATCTGATTCAACTTTCGATAGTCCATGCACAGCCTCAAAGACCCATTGGCCTTACTTGAAAAAAGCACAGGAGATCCCCAAGGAGACGTACTTGGAAGGATAAACCCCTTATGTTCCAAATCCTCAAGTTGAATCTTCAGTTCCTAGAGTTCTGTCGGTGCCATTTGTTATAGAGGAATAGAAACTGGTTCCACTCCCGGCAGCAACTCGATTGTGAACTCAACATCCCTCTCAGGTGGGAACCCTAATAAATCCTCAGGAAACACATCCCATAACCATTCCAACATAGGAGGGAAAAAAGAATGTTCCCCTATTTCATCATCATCAAGCGTGATACATGACACTCGGGTCGTGAGTCCACTCATCTGTTGAAAAAATGGCCTCTCACACCCTGATCAGACATCCCATTTTCCACGGTGGACATAAGCGTCACCCTCAAGCGACCTAAATGTTACTCTATTATGATAACAGTCTATGTGTGCTTGGTAAAACACACACCAATACATTCCCAAGATTTGGTCAAACCCTGACATATCGATAACGAAGAAATTCCATAGAAAATGATACCCATCAACATCCAAGTCACATCCCTTGCACTCCATGATATCCTCAACCCGCACTCCCAACGGGGTGTCAATTGACATAACTCCACACACCCTTTCCATAGGTAAACCCAGCAATACCACAAGTTGAATAGAGATAAAAGAGTTTATGGAACCTATGTCAAACAACACATTAGCAAACGTAGAAGCTACAAGGATCATACCTCAAACAGTCGACGGTCTGGCGACGCCATCGCCAGGTGAAAACTGAACTGCTGGAAGCTGACTTTCCCCTCTACCCTGGGCTCTAGTAGGAACGCCCTACGCTACACTACCCTTCTGGAATGAGCGATCTTTCCTGGGAGTTCCATGTCCATCGCCCCTGCTAGTACGGCCTGTGGAGCTCCAGCTGCCTGCCTGATACAGGGCAACTGATCCCGTTCCTGTATCTGGTATCTACCTTCCACTATCATTCCCACCTACCTGCCGAGGATTCCTATAGAACCTCTGCACATGTCCCATCCTGCCGCACGAACGACACTCAACTAGAGGTAGAGGACACTAACCACACATATGCCCCGGCCTACCACACTGATAGCAGAACTCCTGATCCCCACTGTGAGAGGAAGACCATCTCTTCCAGCCACTTTGCACACATCCACCATGTTGTGAGCCCTCATGGCGTCGATTCCGACCCTCGGTAGCTGTACTACTCTTTTTCCCTACTGGAACCACTAGCCCACTACCCGATGCTCCCTTCAGGTTTCCTTCCGAGATCAATGTCTGATCTACTACCTCTGTGAACCTCTTCAAGCGGAAGATATTTACTTGAGACCTGATCTCATGCCTTAGCCCATCCTGGAAACATCTTTCTATCACTGCCTCATCGCCTGGTAACACTGGGACAAAGCATCTCAAATATGTGAAGAGACTAGCATAGTCCATCACTGACAACTATCCCTGGGTTAGGCTCATAAACTCTGTAGCCCACTCCTGCCTCAAAGTCTCTGGATAAAAATGCTCCAGAAACTTTTCTTGAAAAGCCTTCCACGACATTCCCTCAGCCTTCTCAGTTTGATCCTGAATGTCCAACCTATGCCTAGCCTAGCCCCGAAACATAAAATTGGCCAGCTTCAGTCACTTTTCAATCAGAGACTCCAAATGATCTAGTATCATATGGACAAACTCTAACTAGAACTCTGTTTTCTCTAGGCCACCCTCTCCAGTGAAATTCGGAGGGTGCTACAGCTGGAATTCCCTGGTCATCTCAAACATACTCGGTGCAACCCGCCCTGGGTCCCGATCCATCATCTACATCAGGCGATCCAAGTTCTCTCGGAACTGGTCTTCTCTACCTTCATTGATCACCAAATTTTCTTTCTCCTCTACTAGAGGAGTGTTCTCAGAAACATTCTCTCATTGCCCAACTAGAAATCGACGTCGTGGTGGCATTTCTCTACAATGCCAAACATGAGATTTAGAACGCGTACCATAAAACTTCACAACCGCAACAAAAGCTCTTCACTAGGTACAACCGCCCCAACCATCCCTACCGTGACTATGGTCCATATAGGGTAAACAACCATGCACTACCAACAAACTCACACAATGTTTTACACAACATTTTCAACTTCATTTCAATCCCTTATAGTTCATTTCCTCATTATCTCTTGGTGTCATAAAATTCATGATGCACCCTACCTTCTTGCCTCACACACCCACCTTGTTCGTGTGCCTAACACAATGCAAGTCACATACCTCCCTAGGTGCCTACAATGATGCATGAATGCACATTCTCATTCCATTAAGGCCACGATCCAAATATCATAAAATAGTCATATCAAACCACATGTGTATCACCCAATGGTGAAATATCATTAAATGTAACAACACACAACCATGATCAACATTTTCCCACCCAGGGTGACTTGGATTTTTCCCCAGTACCTAGGTTACCTACTCCCAAGCACAAGCTCATTTCCAATGCCCGACACATACTAACCCTTAGCTACTAATCCCAAATAAAAATACCTCAGAGAAGGAGAAGAAAGTCCTCCTCTGATACCACATTGTAACATCCCCGACCTGGAAGCCACTAAATAGGTGCTCCGAGCTGGGTGGTTACATGACCTTAAGCGCTTCACCCCATACGCCAAAGGCTTCCGACTAGTAGTGGGGGTCTATGTAGTCTAGTGGGGAGACTATACCCCCTTTTTATCAGAGTAAGCCACTACAGAAACAACCAAATAGTAGAAACAACAAACAAAAAACAAGGAAACAAGTACAACAGCAATTTCCAACAATAAATATGTCGTGTCATACTAGAGTTCCAGAGTGAACAAAAGCCCAAAATAAAGACAACAGCCACAATCAAAAAATGGTCCCGACTCCAAGTCCGGATCCTCCACCATGTGCTACCCCTGTCCACTCAGCTAACTAGCGAGGACCCTTGCCCTTGTCCTGACCTACAAACATGAAGTCTGCTCGGGTACCCGACGGTGGTCCGAGCAGGGTGTGAGTATTACTCGATAGGCCACCACCAATGTTGTCTACAAAATATCTAGTATAAGCATTTGAGCATGCAAAAAAGAAAATGACTGATAAATTCCATGTAATTATTTAAGGTGCCATTATCCATTTTAGAGCCAAAGCCATTGCCAATCCAATACCATCCATTTATTACCATTGACCATCACTTACCCTTTCATCACATCTCCATGAGTTAATCACATACCTTATGTTACATGGGTATATGGACAACAATCACATGAAAGAGGGTAAAAACATCATTTTCCTATCTCACTAGGACTAACTCCCTCATAGAAACCATATCCTCACCTCGAAGCCTCATTCCTGGTGGATGCAACCGTTAAGAGAATAGACCCCCAGTCTCCTTTCCTAAGCCGTGCATTTTGGGTGGAGTTTAGAGCCTCAGTCTTCACTCGACTCGTGGGCATAGATCCCCATGTCATACCTCACTCTAGGAAGCCATGTGAACATTCTTATATATAAGAAACCATCAACCATCCAAACCATTTCCCTACGACAACCACTGTTCACAATAACCCAAATGGGAATTCCACATCATGCCTTAACCCATTAACACATTTCCCCTTTCACATCATTTAACCATTCACACAATTCCCATGTGTTATGCCTGACTCACTAAGCATTTAACTCTAAACCCAAATCCCATCCCATTATGGTCTTTAATCAATTTACACATTAACCCATTTAACTTGTTCATCATTTCTATGAATCAAACATTCAACCCATTCAAACAACCCCATGGGATGTTACCAAGTCTAGGTGCATCATCTAAATTCTATTCCAAGTTCAACCAATCATGCCAACACATTATTCATGGGCTCTACCATTCATTACAACAAGGTCACTTGTTTAATTAACAATCCCTATCCCGGGAAAAGATGGCACATCCCATGGATGGACCCAATTAGGTCAAGTCCATCCCAACACATCCCACGGGGATCGTGAGGGTTCCCATCTACCATTTTAAACACCATTAATTCCAAACATGCAAAGGTTATCCAAAACATAACCAAAGGTAAACAATAACATAACCCAACATGCACAATTTACTCAAATAACTATGGGATATAACTTGCAGACCACCTACCTTGTAACTGCAGTTGAAGGCACCCTCAATCGAGTCCTTAGACCTCAATTCGACCAACACTTGGAGCTTCAACCTAAGGATCACCCAGAAGGTAGGGTTTTAGAGCATCAGAACAAGAGGGAGAGAAGATACAAACCCTAATCCAAGAAAAGAACCAAGGATGGTATTAGCCTTACCCGGAGCTTCAATCTGCAACCAACGGCACCAAAAATGCCATAGAATTGAAGGAGTTTGATCTCTTTAACCCCTTAGTTGTTTTGGTTCGTTCCAAGGGAGAAGGAGGAGGAATAGAGGAAAATCCTGAGTGGGGTTTAAAAAAACCCGGAGTGGCAATTTTGTAAATATTCTCAACATTAAGTGGCCACACGGTTTGTCAGCACAGTTTGGAAAACCGTGCGCAAACCGTATGCATTCCACTGCCCGGAGGAGGAGGAGTCACATGGTTTAGCTGCACAGTTTGGAAAACGGTGTGCTCGTTTCTGTCCAGAGGAGGGAGGGTCGCACGGGTTCGCCTAGGCAGGCCACACAGTTTGGCTGACCGTGCACAGGTCGTGCGCCTTGGTCTGCTTGCCCCGACTTCCCTTCTTCTGTGCCCTGAGCCCCTGGAACACCCCCAAGTCCTCTCGCACCTTCAAGAAAACTTTCAAAGTCCCAAAATCAAGGGTTTAACTCAAAACACAACAAAAAAATACCTTTCCAAAAACTGGGATCTTACAACCCATTTATTGAATTTTATCAAAAATAAAATTAGAAACACTTTTATTTAAAAAAACCTTTTTAACACACCAAAAATCATGCCCTATTAACAATAATTAATTTATAAATCAATGTATAAAAATGGAACAATACGATTTAACAAACATAGTCTAGCGATATAACCACATTCTTCAAAACTCGGGCCACACACACCCACAAAGGGATCCACAGACTATGAAACCCATCAATGAAAACATAAACCCTATAAATTAATCAATAACTAAATATATATTAATTTTTATAAAAGGGGGTCTGTGTAAAAGAGGAAATCTATATTCTTAAATAAAGTACACCCTACACAACAAAACCATGAGGAACAACCATAACAGAGATCCTAGATTCACATCTACATTCTATATTTTACAAAATAATGTTTAGATACATCAATCCCTCAGTGATATACAATCTCCATGGGGGAAGAGACTTCAAAACAGAGAGAACACTTACTATGTATGTAACACAATGTCTTGAATGAGGACCAATCATTGAATGAAAATTCCCAAAGGGTTTGGTGGTTTAGAAAATCACAAAGGGAATGGGTTGGGTCATGGACAAGGAATCCTAGTAGAAGAACCAAATTAATTTCATATGGGATTATAGTTTAAAATCCACCACCTAGACATTACAAGGCATTTAACCCAATTACATGTCATGTAGTTGAAATCTCCTATAATCATCCAGAAATATATCTATTTTTGATTAAAAATTGATTAAATCTCATTTATGATTTACAAGTCATGTAACCCAGATAAACAACTGGTAATTATCTATAAGGATACATAATCAGTAGGTTTTATGCCAAAAATTACAATAAATCTATAACTTCAACATAATATGTATCCTCCCATTATATTATCATCCTTAATCAGAAAATGAAAAAAGGTAAATCAAGAAATGTTTAGAAATGTTCCATTCATTAGAAAAACTTGGTGTTATAGTCTAAATTATTTATGTAGTTTTTTGATTGAATAGATATCTTGGAACAATGACATGACCATATTGTTTTTTGGGAATCAGGTCTTTAGGATATGTTCATATATCTTGAATTATGAATTCTTATATAATGAATTCATTTAATGATGTCAATCATATTTTTTTAGATATTATTTATATCCATGAACAAGAGTTAATATCATGTATTCATTTATATTAGATTATTTAATTATGATTGATTTACTTCTGTATTATTCATGTTTTATTTTTCAATGTTTACATTAAAACTATTATTGGGCAACAGATCTTACCTCATTCTATAATTCATCTTACTTTGATGCTAGGAAGTGCTTAATGATTAATATTAAGTGTCATTTTAGAAGATATAATCACAATATCAAAGACCATACAATTTTAACATTTATGTTTTTAAATATAATGTTTGAATTGTGTATGAAACTAGCTTACCAAGTCTAATGGATTATTCTATCATTTTGGGTGTGATTTATATTATCTATTATAATATGATAATTTAACAACAATCTCTAGGATATTATGTTCTATATATTTAACATTAGTATTAGAGTATGTATATTAGAACACATGGGAACTATTTTTAAAAACCCTCATTATAGAGAGCCTAACATTGTGGAAAACATGAAAATATTCCGAATGAAACAATGATTACAATTCAATGATTATTTATGCATAAAATATCAATTTTATTTAATGATTTTCAATTATATTTATTTTAAATGCAGATTAATAATTTTTTGATCTAATTGAATATATTTCATTGTTTATTTATGGATCTTAATGGGCGGGACTGAATAAAATTATAACTATAATATGGAAACTGACTGAAGCTCTAATAAATATAGTTTTACTTATAGAGAATCATGTATATCAATAATTTTGGGTAATAATTGTATAATGATTTTTGCATCAGAAACCCCATTAATTAAATGGGAATAATAATTCCTTCATTACTATGTAATGTATTTGTTCCTTTGAGAAGATATTTATTTTTAAGTTATTTAATTAATTAGGGAATGTGGTGTTGTAAATTTATCATATATTAGGGGATTTGGATCAATTATTAACATAGATACATAACAATAAGGATGAGAATGAAATCATGAGTACATAGTGAAAATATATTTAGGATATTTTCATTGAATGATATTTTATTAATGTGAAATCTAAAAATATGGAGTAAAAATTCATGATTCAGAGTCCAAAGGAAGATGAAAATAATTCTATGTATGAATATAAATTTACATGAATATCCAGTAATTATTTGGACTATAAAAAAATATAAAGATAAATATATATTATTTATCTAATTAAATTATGAAAATCCATTACATATAATTATACACGAAAAATTTATCTTCATATTAAGAAATATTATCATTTATTAGATGTGTAAAAAAATAATTATCCAAATAAAACAACCTTTATAGAAGGGAAAATAAGAAAATCATGATAATAGATAAAATATAAGGGGATGACATGATATAATGTTTTTCCCACATGTGATAATTGTGGAGTAAAACAACATGGTACATTCTAGAATTGAATTGAATTTTGAATTAGTTAATGATTGAATGAACACCTTTATCATTATTTTGAGGTCATTAATGAAGCTACCAATATGAAATGATTCATGTTTAATAAAATTGAGAACTATGAAAACAAATTCCCCATGAATAAATAGAATATAGACCACAAATAAAAGAGATCATAGTCATGATTATGCTATTACTACATCCAATGTTGACTAATTAAAGTAAATATTTTAATGGATTCATGAATAATATTTTATTAATAATTTTTTAGTCATTCGGGAAATAAGATTAATGAAATATTAGAGGATTTTAATATAGTATTTTCTCACAAAGGATTTGAAAGAATTTATTTAATGGTAATCATAACTAAGAAATGTGATTAGTGGTGAGGAAATATTTCTAGAGAAAACTTGAAGAATAGAAAATGAAACCCTTATTGTGTTATAATGTTGATTTAATTAGGGTTATTTGGAATAAAGGGAATATTAAAATTGAAAAAATTAATGTTATTGTATTGGTTACCAATAAAATTGTATGTGATTTAATGAAAATTGTATTTGTAATGGATTTTATTTCATTTTTTGGATTTATTTGATATATTGAATTAGGATAATTATAATGGGAAATGATGTTATTAGAATATATGATAAATGTATAATCATTTTTGTACTTTAAAATTATGATCATCATTATGTTTTCTATGTATAAAATTTTGTTATACGGGTTTTGAATATGAGTAGTTATATTATTTTATATTATTAAGGTTGACTAGTTATGAAATATCTTATGTTCAAAAAAAGGATATAATTATTGGAGGGTACAATATGAATTATCATAATGTATAACATATGAAAAATATTTTATGTTTTATAAATATTTAGAGGCCAATGTAATGGCTTATGTATGTTATGATTTATTAAATGTTCTTCACCCATATAAAGTCTTCTTGAATATTCATTTCTTAGACAAATAGATATAGTGGAACTTGATCAACGTATGACCAATGAATGGCATTGTGCTTTTGATATAAAAAAATCATATAATTTTATTTTATTTTATTATTTATCTAGATAGAAAAGGAATCCATTTACTTTATAAAATGGGAATTAAAATATAATTGTTATCCATTTATTTTTCCTTATATGATATCAATGGTGTGTTAAACTGCCATATATTCATAGTTTCTTATGTATAAACTTCCCATTATCATGTCATATATTGTTATCTATAAATGATAGGGAATATTTTTTCTATTTCATATCCATATTTTTACTTCACACATCATTTTTCCTATACCAAGACCTAATTTTTTTAATGAACTTTATATTTCACATTCAATGTTTTTAAGAATAAATTTTAATAACACATTTTATGATGTGAGATTTCATCAATGTTTTTTTAAAATATAAACCCCTTGACTATAGAAACACATTTCAAAATGTTAGGGGTAAATTTATTTATATTGGGGGAATGTAATGACCCATGATTTAAAAAATAATACTATGTTTTTTATCTAATATGAAAAATAGCACAGAACGCAACGGACCACAAAATAAAATTATTTAAATATGAACATTATATCCTTGATGTTGAATTGCAGAGTATAAATAGTATTAAAAAATTTATAATATTTATAAGACCTATAGATTGATAAAGATATTACTTTTTTCTTAAGAAATATGTTCTAAATTTTTAGTAATGTTATTCTATCCTCCACCAATATGTTTTCATCTTAAAATATATTAATTATTTTTTTATGATAAGTTATTATAATTAATTGAGGGATAAATATATTTGTTATTTAATAAAAATAATATCAATTTTTAGAATAGGTTAGAAAAATTATTATAGTGTGAATTTTATCTATTTATTTCTAAAATGAATGAGTTTACTGTTAACTGTATAAAATACATATTTTTTTCGAATAATTTATAAAGATTCATATTATTATAAAATATATGAAATGTATTATTAGTTGTATTATATTTTTTATATCAAATTAGGTTAATTAAAATCAATTTTATTATTTAATTTGGTAAATTTTTTTAAATATAACATGAAATTATTATGAAATATAATAAATTTTCTAAAATAGTTCCATCAAATTATGGGTAAATATAGTTATATTAATTAATTCCAAATATTTTTTTTAATTTGATATAGTTGATTAATTATTTTTAATAATAAGTTTAAAATTTATTAAATAGTTTACATAAATTTTCATTCAGTAAAAAGAGACACATTTGTAAAATTTGTCTTCATGGTAAAGGGTAAATCAATTTAACATATTTAAGTCTAAATGATAAGTCCATAAATTTTCATAATAATTATTTTCAGAAAGAGGTAACTATAAAATAAAAATAAAATTTTTTAATTATAATTATGATATTGAAACATGTTTATGTGGATGAAATATATAGTATTTATTGCAATTAATTTTATAATTTGTTAGAATTTATGTTTTAAATATCATTCATACAGTTTACTATAACCACATAGCAATATATTTCATTATCATTTCCATATTTTAGGAAGAGTAATTATTATGGGTTATATTTTTAGGACAATTATTTTATAATTAAATATATTTATGTACTAATAATATATTTCCTACACCCTTACCATCGAAATTGTTGATAAATTATAATGTCATTAGTTCATACATGTGGTTTACTAACATAAAAAAGGATTTTATTTTGATTTTAATATTTTTTACGTGGATGATAATGATGATTTATTAGATGAATATATATTATTTACATGATATAATTATTCCTCTATAATTTCAAATAACTATATTCTATTATTTCACTCATTATGTTGAAAAATTGAAACAACTTCTTTGAATTGTTATGGCCTCCTATTTCAATGAACTACGAAAAGCATTTTTTCTATCATTATATTTTGTAGATTACAATAAATAAAAATATTATTAGTAAAACTATAAATTATATCAATATTATGTTTTTATATATTATGAATCTTGGATCTATTAAAAAACTTCAAACATTCATATAAATTACGTATGATTAAAATGAAGTAGTTATTACCTGAAACACTTATAGTAACACAAATTTATTAATAAACATGTTGTAAAAGATTATACATATGTAATATATGGAATTCTGATATATATATATATATATATATATATATATTATCTTTATTTAATATAAAATTATAAATATATATTCATTGAAAATGATTTTTAAACATATATGATGGATATCAATCATATTGTAAGGGTTTATTTTATAGTCTCATCATTTTTCAATATTATATATATTAATATCCCAATTTTGGGTATATTTTTTTCCCTATCCATAATTTCCATAAAAAATATTAAATATCATATATATAACTCTCTGATAATTTTTAGATGAAATTGTAACCCATTATATAGTTTTATCATAATGCTTTAAAAAGAACATTCTTATAGATTTCAGAATGAGAAAATTTTTATCCTTTTTCACATAAATGTGAAAGGAATTTTTTATATATTATATAGAATAAATGATTTTTCCCTATTATAAGCCTAATATATTATTTCATGAAAACTTTTCATGCATAAATTTCAAATTTATAGAATAATTGTATTCTCCATATTTTAAATATTTTTAAATACGTGATTTTAAAATAATAATGTAAATTTCCACAATGATTTTAAAATGTTCCTTTTAATGTATTTTTATCCAATTAAACATTATTTAGGGAATAATATATGTTACTAAATTTATTCTATTGTGATAAATAATCAATAGTTTTATCTATGGGTTTTGATCATTTTTTCTATGGACGTTATGAATATTATTTATACAAGTCCATCCAAAATGGGAATTTATTTATTTTTATTGCTTGTTAATTAATTTTTATTATTTACTCAAATGAGGAACGTATTGAACATATTAAGTGAAGGGTGGAATCCAAAATTATGTATCCTATCAATTTATTAGTAGGTATTATGTAGGAAAATATATTTCTTATTTTACCATGGCTATATACTATTATGTAAGTTATCACAGAAAGTGGCCTTGAAGGTATAAATGAATTAGAATAAGTCCTAAGCAGTATATATTACGGGAATGCGGCCTCAATGGTATGATATAATGTATTATATTATGAATTCTAACATTATTAAATCATTCATTATTGGCATTGTATTATTTTAAATAGGTTTAATGTACATGAATATGTTTTTATCTCATGTGGTTATTTATAAGGAAATATTTAATAATGATTTTATTCTACCAATTCATTCATGTGTTAGTTTTCTTCCTCCATTTAAAAATTTTAATAAGTCTTTGATCTTACCTATTTTTTATTTATTATCGTCATGACTTCAATATTACGATTTTGATAGATAAGTTGGGTCATGCTAGAAGAAATAATGGTTTCCATGAAGAAAATACTATTCTTTATATTATGATTTCAAATTTAATATCAAAATAATATATGTAACTAGTATACCAATAATTCTCAACTATATAGTAATTTGCGATGATATTTCATAGATTTATTACTTATATAATAAGTAACAATAGGATCTGGGAAACCTATTTCATTGTATTTACACTGGGATACTATTGTTGAATTCCATTCAAGGTTATGAGAGTATAAAAAAAATAAACACTATAGAATCCTCCAAAATCCATTTCATTACTACTACAAGATCTATGCTACTTTATATTGGTGTCTTTGAGGGGTCTGTTTCCCTAAATAATACCTTTTTAAATTTAATTTTAATGTCCATCGTCATTATATTATAGTTTCATAAAAACCAAACCATGAAATATGACACTAATATATCCTTTACATGTGTGAGAAAGTATAACATATTCTTGTCATAATAACACTAAACCAGTAAGAAAGCATAAAAACCATATAACATGACATTGTGTTAAATCATATATAAGATTATCCTAGAAAAAAAACCAATCATTGACTCCAATATATAGGAATAATTAAAAATTTATTTAATGTTATTAACAACTATCTCCCTTAAAAGTAATCATAATTTTCAACATCCATTAGATATCAATTTTTGTGTCATGCCACAAGGGAAATATTGAAAATTTTACTTGAAATCCTTAATGAATCAAAATAATATATTATTATCACTCAAATACGAGTTTAGAATTAATATTCTCATTTAATTACTATTTAATCATTATTTTTGTAGGTTTTATCACTCCTCAACTTAATGGTAATCAAATATAGTTCATCTAACTGTTAGATTACCATGAAATTACCTCAATGTGACAGTACATTCACTCATTATGGAATTTTTTAATTATGAAAAATTTAGATTTTAATAATGGGAATATTGCTTCTATAAAAAACTACAAATGAATAAATATTGTAAGGTAATAAGGTATAATAGGAATAATCTAGGAATCAGGTATCATATTTCTGTATCATAGTGACCAAAATTCTTAAAAGAAATCACTACTAATGATGGAAAACCGTTTTTTAAATCGTAATATCATACCAATTAAAAATATTTATATATTTTCCTCAAATAGTAATGAAATTAAATCAATAATATAATTGAATTTTTTATCCAATATTTTTTAAATATCAAATCCCTGAAACATGATGTGCACCATTGAAAAACTATTTCTCCTAACAAGGATTTCTATGCCCGGTTTTAGTTCAACAAAAGTACCATTAAGAAAGTTACCTTTTGAAAATAAGTATGGTAGAGAGTTATTAAAGAATCCCTAAACACATGTATTTTTATGGGGGAACATGTTATGTGAAATTTGCGGAATATGACAGCATTCCACTAGATCAGTTATTGATATAATAATAGATAATTAATTCACAATCCCATCATATAAAGAACCTCATAGATTATTAATTAACAATGAAAAAATAAGAATCAATTTGTAGGGTATATATTTAATATTATATTCTCGATTAATTGGGTCTCAAGATGATCTATATATTATAACATCCATGAAAAATATATCATTCATCAGATATCTAGCTATAGACAATTGAATATTGGTTATATACTACAAACATGCCATGTTCTTGAAAGTATACTATGATTCATAAATTGATGGAATTTGAATCCCTTGATATTGTAATGGATTTTCACATAATATATTTTAATATAATGAATACAGGTATTTCTTAATGAATCCCAAATAAATAGGGTGTTCATATTACAGACATGAATTTTATATTGTTGTCTCAATTTCATCAACTATAATCAATCATTAAAAATTTGTAATTAAATATGTTAGACAAGAGGATACTCATGTTTATATATGGATTCAATATGAAATAATATTGGGTAAAAACAATATTTATGGTCATTAAATGGGGTTTTCAGATTATTTATCCATCAAACAAATTATGGTCACATAGTTTTTAAAACCATTCTATAGCTGTTATTTTTACACTTGAATATGTTTTATTGTTTCCTAGAAAAATTGTGTCTTAACCACTCATGGGTTTCAAAGTTATTTCATTATGTCTACATGTATTTTTAAGTGATGTTTCTTGGTAAGCGTGATCTTTCAACTATTTCATTATTGTTTATATAGATTATCAAACTATGTACCCTAGGATTAATTTTTTCCATATGGATTTTAAATACATTTTCCTTAGAAATAAATTGGATTCATGGATTGCGTATTATTTCAAAATAAAATCCCTTACCAATTATTGAGATTTTTCATTTGTAGAATTATCATGGTATGGGAGAACTATCCTCAATTTGTGAACCATAAAAAAATATATTAAAACACACTGAATACAACATCAAAAAACTATAACTAAATCCATACAATTGATAGTTAAAAAAATTTAATTAAGTAATATCATAATTCACCTAGAAAACAGGACTCACTTGCATAAAATCTTATAAAAAACTAACATTATAAAGAATAATTTCATGGAATAATACTTAAATAACATCATCCACTTTCCCTGAACATCTACTTCTAACTCACAGTCGCCCTTTTTGATTTTTATACTTCACCATGAAATTTGAATTTGTTGTACCATATTCACAGATATGACCATACCACTCCCCACTATAATATGACTCTCATATCCCATTTATGATGTTTCTGGATCCATATCAGAATCTTATAAGTCGAGGATACGTTTAGGATCTAGAATATAACCACATATCTAAGACACATAAAACACACTATTCATATCTCACTACCGAGAATGATGATCCAAAAATATTTCCATTAATGAAAAATTTATAGATATCACAATATATCATGTATAATGTTAAAATAACTAACATTCATCCTCAAGAATCTGTGACCGGATAGAGGAGGAACTAAGAGATAATAAAAAGTCTCATGTAGAATAATACAATTGAATCCTCCAATAATAATTATATGGTTATTCTGTTTATTTGAGTGATGGTCAACAACTTTCTAATCAGTTGAACACTCTTAGAGTCCCCATATTCAATGATAAACCCACCATAAATTTTCTACCTGAATCATGAAAATGTAGTTGTAAACAACACAAAAAACATAAAGATCATAATAAGGATCTATCTGAATTGATGATAGATCATTTTTTTATAAAAACTCAAATAATTAATTAAGATCATCCAATGTCCCAAAAAATACTATGACACAAGCATGAAGTAAATCATCTAAGGTATTTAAGTTTTATTCATACTATTTTTCAGTCTTTGGATGGTACAATGTACTAAATATCATCTGAGTCCCTAATGCATACATTATGATCATCTAAAATAGCACTTTAAATTTTTTTCCCATTTAGATTCAATGTTTATGGGAACTCCATGAATCCATAAAATCATACAAACATACCGATTTCCAAGATCATATAATAATTGAGTCTCAATGATTAGTAAACAATATTTAACATTAGTTATTAGATCAATAATAACCCCAATATTGTCTGTATTAAATGGTATCATGGGTAACCTTAACAAAAAAATCATAATTTTGTCCTCCCACTTCCACATGTGATTAGACTGTAGTTTGAAAAAACTATTAGGACCCTGATTTCCAGGATTTATCCCAATGAAGGTAACATGTTGGATAAAAAATCTTTTATTTTCTATCTTCACCCCTAGACATAATATCTATAGTCTAATGTCATGGTACATTTTTACACTCTATAGTGAACAAAATAAATTGAGGAATACAAGTCTCCGATCAAAATTTCATTAGTCTAAGATGGGATACAAATATCCCATGTACTATCATTAAATCATCATCATCCAATGACCACCCAGATATAAATACAGTACCTGCTAGCAGTTACCTTATAATAGTACAATCTTATTCAAGTTTTTGATTTGTCTTCCCCATGATAAATAAGGAATACATGATCTCTAATAAATAATAGGTAACAAATTATAGGTCCTTAGAAACAAGAATCCACTCATTAAATAACATGTATATTGTGAACAATTATTCCTCTAAATACCATTAAACAATCACATAAACAATAATTATCATACAAATATGACCATTATCAGTTATGTTACCATTTCATGGTGCATTCTAAATATCATTGTTATAAATCTATAGGTACTCTACCCAAAACCTCTAAAAAAAATTAGGTCCCACTATGGGAATATATAATTGATTCAATTAAAGTCAATCTAGTCAATAAATTTTTCACTAAAGATATGGTATCAGCATCACATCACTCCATGGCCGATGACATTCAGTTAAAATACATTTTAGAATAGTTCCACTCATAGGGTCACTGTTGACCTGTCCCACAGGATACTACCCACTCTTTCTACGTCAATACCAATAAAAACCAAATGCCTAATAAATTTTTATATAAGCAATACCAAATCCATTTCCACTATGATTGTTATAGATATATCTATAGTTTTTTTCCACTTAATCTAATAAAAATCCTCCTCACATAATAACAACAACTAAAACATAAACCCATTAATTTTTAGCAATGTCATGGTTGAGATAAGTGGATGAAATATAGGATAAAATAGGGACCAATTCCAAAATTCTCCATAATTAAATTGTGTTTAAACACATTATGGGGATATTTCTATGAAATCATAGGATCCAAATTCTTTGGTTCCAATGATAAATCAGTCCCAGAAATCAAATCACCCCAAAGGAATGATTTATATCAAAAAATAAAATATTGTCACTTTTTTAGAAATCAAATTTACTCTAATAATCATTGGACTGTCCCATGATTTCATCCATGTTTCTCAATTACTAGTGAGTAAATCAAAATATTATCAAGTGAAATAATTGTTTAGAATGTCATGGTAAGGGTAAAAGATAATTTATATTGGAAAAAAAATTTATGAAAAATTCATCAGGACAAATGGAATGATAATGTACTCATATACTCTATAAATTCTTAAAAACACCATGGGGGAGTTCTATGAAGTCTTCCATGAAGAAATACTAACAAAGATACACAATGTATGAATAGATTAGGGGCTAGAACTGATCCTTTTGAATGAGTCGAACCTATTATATGGATTTAAATGTCACAATGCTTTATTATGTTTTGGACCACCCTAACAGTTCATAACTCCCACTAATATGGCATAACACCCGTCCCCAATATAGAGATGTAAATGGTATATGTATATACTAGAAATAAATGTGGAAATTAAAATAAAATTATCCTCTAAATGAATTTAATCACATTTATTATAATATTATATAAAACCAAGACGTACCATAGACATTTTCAAAAAAAATAAATATAAGAAACTATAATAATCATTTGATATTTGATATTTTTTTCCAGAGTAATATCAAGGGAATGAAAAATTGAGGACACCTTAAATAATAAGTAAATAAGTACAAAAATTAATTGATATAATTGAATGGGATATACTAGTTTGAAATAATAATTATGAAAATATAAAATTGAACCAGACCATTGCATGAATAATATACGATCCTTGACCATTATCTAATAGAGGCTCATCCACTACATATACTCAAACTACCTCATTACCACGACCCTTTAACTATGTTTTGTGGCTTAGATATTCCATAATCATCCAAAAATACAATTGTTAACCCTATATGGATCTCAGGTTCATATATACCACCTCCCTTAAAACCATAAATAACAATAACTATGATGATATAGAACAAAACTACTTGATATGCCCATTTATACCAATGATGTGAGATGTGAGAATTTATTTAATTCCATTTTTCTATTGAAGAGTGTATATTTAGAAGAGATCAATGTAGTCTCAGAGAAACTATTAACCTCATGCCAATGAGTCTATTTCACTATATGGGAATTCAAGTTCTCAAAAAAATCACGTAAAACTATAACTTGAAAACTATTTAGTAAAGTACCATAAATGATGGATTCTTGAGGATGTGTTAGTAAATGTTGGAAAGTTCATCTTTATAGAAAAATTAATTCTTTTAAACATGGAAGAAGATGGTGAAATCCCCATTATCCATGTATGAAGGTCCCTATCATCAAGAAAGGCCCTGATTAATATAAATCTATGGAATTAAAATATTATATTCAGAAAAGAACATGTAGTCTTAATACATAATAAAGATAAAAAAACAATCATATGATTCCTTTTATTTCAACTCTATCACTATTAACCAACAGGGAAATGAATATACCCCCATAGAAGAAGACAATGAGGATTAATTCCCTATTCTTGATGATGTGTATTATAAAGAATAAGTTATCATCAATGATACTATCAAAAGGGATTACATCCCACATTTTAGAACCTCAATTATTCAACCACCAACACTAGAGTTGAATCCTCTACACATTAATCTTACATATTCACACGTAGAAGGATCAAACTCTCAATACGAAATAATAAAATCTGAACTATCTTTGTCTCAAAGGAAATAAAAAAATGATTTAATGAAAAGAAAAAAAAGTAGAAAATTTCATACAGAGTAGGTGAAATTAATGGAATTTGTACTAATATATGAGCCCACAAAATTTTTCTTGAACAAGGTGTTAAACCCAAATGCCAAAATCAAAGACAGCTCACACCACCGATAAAGGAAGTTGTTAAAAAGGAATTTTTTAAATTCTCTATGTTGGAATAATATTCTCAATATCTAATAGAAAGTGGGTGATGCCACTATTGTTAGTTCACAGGAAATGTGGGCTCATAGGGAAGAAATGATAAAAATTAATTGATGTCAACACGCACCACCACAAGATGGAGAGTTTTCATGAATTATAGAAACATAAATATAGTAACATAGAGATATCATTTTAATTTTCCATTTAGGGATAAAATGTTGGAAATAATAAATGGTCATAATTTCTATTGTTTATTATATTGATATAAAGATATAATCAAATTACAGTCAACCGATATGATTACTCAAAAACAAAATAATTGTGTCTATTTAGAATGTTCACCTACATTAACTTATCATTCAGTATGTGTAATTCTAAAAAAACAATGTTTAATGATTCATATATTCATTGATATTATAGAGGAATTAATATAAATCTTTTTGGATGAATATTCAGTTTATAAATGATCTTGTGATGTCTTCTAAAGAAATCTTGAGTTAGTCATGCAATTTTTTCAAAAAAAAATTATTGGTAAAAATGAAATGTTATGGTTCATGGATGTATAGACCATAGAAAATATAATTAAAAAATAAATCATAGATGTTGATCCCAAGAAGATAAAGGTCATAAATTAGTTACAGGATACATCAATATTTATTGGTATAAAGATCTTTCTATGCCACCCTAGATTACGATAAGAAATTTGTGAAATAATTTACCTATGTTTACCATCATCTCATTCACCCATTGTTAAATAAAGATTCACTTCAGTTGACTAAATAATTTTTAAATTCATTTAATTATTTAATGAAAATATGATAAAATATCTTTAAACATTTCACATGATTGGGACATGGAATTTGAATTGTTGTATAATTCCAATGACTTAGCTATCAACGTAGTATTAGGACAATTTTTTGGTCTCATATTCTTTCATATCTTCTATTCTAGCCCCACACTGAATTAATCTTAATTACACTACACAACTACAGAGAATGAGATCCTTGTAGTTTTGTACTATTTCGAAATTTTCCATTCATATTTTGTCTTTTCAAAGGTGATTGTTCACACCAATCCGGATGCCCGCTTGTATTTAATGAGTAAATAGGGTTCCATTCTAGGGATGGTTGGGTCTATCCTCCTACTAAAATAACTTGATATTTTCATCAATCATACAAATTTATGGAAAATGTGATCCCTTCTCATTTATCCTGACTTCATCTACCACTCTTCACGGATGACAATGATATCGACAATAAATTTGATTCTTCTAATGAGAATAGTTTTATTATTAAGGTATAACCATTGTTTCTAGATATTGAAAATTATATTTATATATTATTTAATATCCTAGATATTACATTCCAATAAATGATAAGTTTTTTAGATGAAGTGTTTCATTATTACTAGGTTAAACCACTCATATTAAAAAACTACATTGATAGCTTGTGGTGATGTAACATTCTCAAAAATGAAATCCCAAATGTGGTAGCAATTTTTCATATGTCCCCAAAAGGAATAAATTGTGTACCTGAGAAAATCATAGAGAAGATAATGAAATATGGCCTTTTGAATCCCATGCTACACCAATATTTAACAGCTTTTTGTCAATGTAGTGATAGGTTCTAGTAGGCTAGAACCAATGAAAAAAATGAAAATAAATTCATCAAAACCCAATCGTGGATCTTGAATTATTTGATGGGTGGGTAATAGATTTCAGGGATCCATTTAAAAATTTACTTGGAATACCACATACAGTTTTTGGAGTTGGCTACATATCATAAGGGGTAGAAGCTAAACCCACATCACATGAAACAAAAAAATTGCTCAATAATTTCATGAAAAAGAATGTGTTCCCATGATTTCGATTTACTAGATTACTCATTATTGACCATGTACCAAATTTTACAATTCAATATGTCAGTAAACTTATAAAAAAATATTGAATATGTTATAAAAACAGAACTTTCTACAACCAACAAACAAGTGGAAATGTTTAATTTTCAAATAGATAAATCAAAAAAATCTTGGTGAATGTTTTCAACACATTTTGGAGTTACTGTAACTTTAAATTTGATGATTCACTATGATAATAGCACACTGTGAACAAACCAACCATGGGTACAACACCTTTCAAATTTATTTATTGAAACCTGTGTCATCTCCCACTAGAACTAGAGCATTGGTCATATATGGAAATTATAAAGATAAATTTGGATTCTCAAAAGGATGTATAATATCTAATTTTGTAGTTGTATGAATAGGAAAAAATCATAAAATATAGTTATGAAAATAACAATGTCTACAATGAGAAAATAAATAAATGGAATGAACATCACATAGAAAGATGAATCATTGTTTGAGTAAATAACAATGTTTATTAAAATCAAGAATAATATTTTCCCCTAGGAAACTGGAATCTCGATCTTCCAACCCTTTTAAAGTCATTAAATTTTTCCCATATCGGAACATTGAAATACAGAATGAACATGGACCACCATTTAAAGTCAAAGGTAAAAAATTTAAAATCTATCAAAATCACTTACAAGAATTCTATTTCAATAGCGTGAAGATTATCTGAGACTCAAAGAATCATGTTCTTGATGTTAAAGAAAGAGATTAGGGGGAGGAATCCCATGTTAGGTCAGGTTAAACTTAATTAATTTTGATGAAACCTTTATAATGATTAATAAATTATAGAAAAAAAGGGACCGGTTATGAACTTAATCTAATCCAAATATGTCATGTACAGGTCGTGTAACCCTGGTACATGATGTGTACCACTTCAGCCAAAATTTATTAAACCTATATTCACATGAAGTGAAACCGAGTTACATGTCATGTGATATATCAATAGTTTTTTTAAATAAAAAATATTCCATGAACCTAGGGTTCCCGTCCTAGCCCTCCACCTTCCTCCCTTGACCATCTTCCTTCCTCCCACAAAAAACACAATCCTCTTCCATTATTATCCCCCAAAGCCCCCATTTTTTTATACCTACTATATAATGAACTCCAATTTTCTTCTCCACAATACAAAATTACCCCTCATTCACGACTTAAATCCCTTTCTGTTTACATCCCTCTCCATCAGGCATGACCAGTTCCCTCCTCCCTCCCAGTCGCGAACCCCCTCCCCTTCACCCCCTCCCTCAATGGAGGTGACCCCCAATATATACCCCTAAAACATCCTTGTATGTTGTAATATACAAGGAATGTAAATTATACAACAATTTATTAATATTATATCCACAACGATCAACCATAAAAAACGTTTCAATGAGGTTTTTCTCCTACATCAACCACAACACCATGAGTATATTATCCCTGTCCTTCTACGACATCCTGTGTCCGGCCTCATTCTCAAAATGAATCCATGACTATATATTTTCAACCATATGGGAGTAAAACATTAATTTTCAACTCATTTTAATGTATTTAATATAAATCAACATGTCTCCCTGAACCGGCTACATGTGAAGCCAATGATTAAGGACAAAACCCACGACATGGCCATTCTCATCTGCTTCAAATTATTGATGATATTCAAGAGCACCTCAATCAAATCTATATTTAATAAATTATTGAGGTATGTGAGGAGACATTCCAAGTGGTATTTATGATATTTTGATCTACATTTTAGGTAGTAGTGGATATCAATAACTTCATACATGGAGGCTAACCTCATGAGATCTTATTTTATGAATTCAGAATTATCCTCGTCATTTACACATAGGAGTTTTTTGTGTCATAGATATTTCTAACCATAAAAAATGAACCTATGATGTCTAATTTATAGAGACTGAGGTGGACGATTGCATGATATGATCAATTAGTACATGATCCCAGGAATAAAAAATCTATGAACGTATATATCTCACGACATCATATAATTCAAAGAGCCTTTACAAATACATATTTTTCAAGGAATAATCTCATGGGTCTATGAGTCATGTAGAAATCCTCATCATTGATGCATACATGGTAATCGCTTCCCTTAACATTTCAATTTAGATCCCCTAATATTACCGAGCTCATTCACAATGGACCATAGGTACATTAATGGGAAGGTCCTTCATCACCCACCAAGACCACCATGATGGATTATTTGATGTCGTCCAACCACTCACATCCCTTGGATTGATGGATTAAAATGATTTTATGATACTTCTAAATATGAATCACATGGTTAGGGATAATTACATATTCGGATGGTCTACAGGTGTCCATTAAGAAGATAAAGAGGCCACTCGGTATCCTATAACTGACCATGCACTAGATCCATCCACCATATCCCCTCTAGCACAACACCATCATATCCCATCATATACCACCACTATATCCACTCTCTACTACACCACGCATAACACCCAATATATATTCGGTCCATTTTTATTTGCATCATGGAGGACCTAAGATGCATATCTTCCTATGTGAAACACCCCTTCTCTGAGCATTTCCCATTTTACAACCACTCTATAACCCTCTTCTCTTACATGTTATCTTCCACCACCGTCACCTACAATCCACTCATCTTCTACCACTCTATCCCTTCTCATAGCCTAGAACAACAATTATTATGAGGAATTTTTACATGATTCCCAATAAGACTACATTACTGAGTAGGCCCCATTGAGGTAAGGGGCCGACCACTTAACTGGAAACTAAGGTGCAGTTTTTTTTCTCTAGATTCGACACACATGTACCCTCTACGGTTATAACCTACTAAATACCTACCCTAGATAATCATTTTAGCACCATGACTTCTTCCACTATATCTGATACACTATCCTCTCTTGCAAGCACTAGCAATAAACTAGTTTGACATCTACCAATACCACAAGAGTGAGAGTGGGTAATGGTTGATATTTTTTAATATGAAGTCATATATTATATTACCATCATTATCATCTATTTCCTACCATATGAATCAGGATTTGTTCATTTTATTTTTCTTCTATGTATCCATTCATTTTTTACTGATAAAATTATCAATAAATATAGGTATAGATTTTTCTCTTTTTTACATGGATAAATTTTCATATCTTTAAATTTTATAGTAGTCATGTCTAGATATTTTGTTTCATCTTCCGTTGACTAAGTGAAAGTACCACAATCTATTATTATTTGACATGTGACTCAGTGTACGATATCAAACATCTTATTCAGAATCTCACACTTGATATTCATGCACAATATCCACCACCACAAGAACACATTCCATTTATTCTACATCAAAAATGTGTGTGGTACATGATAAAAGTGATCAACCATACAAAAAATATATAGAGATCATGAAGACACTACCACTAGTAGCTGCAATGTATTGAAGTGGGAATATGATGAGGGAAAAAATATTGATACTTTGATCCATCCATCTAGAAAATGATGCCATTTTTTTAATTTTATTATTTCCAAACCATAATTTATTAGTTTGTTCATTTTAGTCTTGATACTACACATAGTTCTAGCAAATTTTTATTTCATTTTATGAGTCCTATTTAGATTTATTGAATAAACATACATGTATTTAAATAAAATCGGTTTCTAGTGCTCATCATACTGAGTACCTACCTGTATTTATTTTTAAAAACGTATCAAACTCATGGAAAATGCTTTATCTTCTATTGGATATATATTTCTAACCCATTTTGTTAGAAGATAATTTTCAAATCAATATTACACATGTTCCCCAATGTAATACCATTTCTTACTGGGAGCTCTTGATTCCTTTATTCATCAATTGTTTTTACTTCCTATTCAATTATCTAATCCTTATCATCTACACCCCTCCCATAATATGTCCATGGAAATTGTTTAAATAGACTAAATCTACGTGTGGGGAAATTCATTTTTCCTTTGATTTATATTTTTAATATGATTATTAAGTATATTTAATTAATTCAAATTCAAAAAATTTTTAATTAGGGTTAATTTAATTATTAATTTGTTTTATAAACATAGTGATTTCTAGTTTTTATAATTATTCTCATTCAAATAGGATTCCACTCCAATAATTTCATATTATTTTATGAGAATATTTCTTGAGTGACACCTGGGACATATAAACCTATCATAAAATTCACTATGATCTTATATATGTTACTACTAAACAAATTAAATTTATAAATTGTTAAAGAAATATTTATTGAGATAACTTTTCCTGTATAAAACCTTGAAACTCAACCTCATTAATCATGTTTATTCCATGAATTACCTTATATGATGTAGTTATTTCAAGATGATTATCCCCTCCATCAATGCTCTATAAATAATTAATGAAGTTACATTGTACATGTGTGTTGAATTTTTTTATCCACGACCAGATGATCATACTATATAGATGTATTTTGGTGCTCATCAAACCAATTTATAATGATCCAAATGTAATTTTTAGTATTTCACATGTATCGTGTTATTTTGAGAACATAAAACAAAAAGATAAAAATTATATGGGTTTCGATTAGAAGCTAAAAAATCAAAACTTTTAGACTGATGAATGAGTTTATGGATTATATGTGGTGAGGTGATAGTTGTAAGATCTGATATAGACAATAGTTTTGTAAAATAAAAATTTAGAAGAAAATAATGGAACATGATGCCCTTATTTAAATAACCTGATATATTAACATAGATCCAATTTGAGCTGTTGGGAACATTGAATTTATTAGCAATGGTGGTGTTATTTTATTAATATTTTCATGAAAACTATGCATTATACTCCAAAATATGACACGCTTTTTGAGTTTTTTTCAATATTTACCTACCTTCCCATAGCCTTGGAGTCATTAGATCCTAATATTTAAAGGCATCATGATGAATATTGTATTTTTTATTACATATTGTAGATGATAGAACTAATGAGAACTAGTGGTTATGATCATATAATTAAGTTATAATCACAACTATAGTTTTATTTCACACTAAGAAATGAGAGATAATTAATTGGGAGGAAAATATAAAATTTTTGTATAGTTCAAAGAAATATTTTTTAAAAATTTTAATAAAAGATTTATAATTTTATCAATGAATTGAAATATGAATCATGACTAATTTTATATATATAGATGATTCTAGATAAATAAATTTTCCACTTACACTTAGTTTTATTTTAATAGATATTATGAATGTTTCCTAGATTAAAAAAATTAGTTTTCTTTTTTAAAATAACAGTTGAGATATTTTTCATTGAGGACAATGAATTGTTCATTTTTGAAGGAATTTGATGTCGTTTAATCATATATATATTTTTCTATTATTCAGTTAAATATTATCAATGATTTATTTGATAATTCATTTAGTATATAGTAATTATTAAAGGAATTAGGATTTCAATGTTCAATGGACAAAAAACAAAAAAAATTGAGAAAAAATGGATATTACATGATGTGAAAACTTATTACATGATGTGTAATATAATATCATCACATATATAAATCCATGATGTAAGACTATAGAAAATACAGAAAATGAATCTATATTACATGAAGTGAACCTTCCTTACATGGCATGAACCACTATTCTACAATGAAAATAATTAAAAAAAATTCACTCATAGGTTGAAGGAATATAAAAGACATGAAATAATGTTACACATCCTGAAAGGAGTGAAATTTGAAAATCTCAAATAGACATGAATTACTATTACACTTTTTGTAATATTACATCTATATATAATGAATTTAAGAAACAAATTTAGGAGGACATAGTGTGGACATACTTTTTTTCATTCATTATTCTTCCATTTTCCTCTATTTACAATCCACAAACCTGAAATTTGTTAGATTATTTTCAATATTTAACATTAATAAAAAAAATTGAAAATATATCAAGGAATACCTTTATTTATTTTTCATTACTAGCATTGCTTCATTCATTATTTTTTTGGGTATAAATCCCTAATGAATTGTTGGTGAGATTATTCTTATCCTTGTTTCAATGAAGTAGTTAACAGAATGGTGATTGATTTAGGATATCTATTTCTTGTTCCTATAAACATGTTCATTAATTTGTTTACCAAAATCAATTTCTGATTTTAAACCATTTTATCTCATTTTTTGATAACATTTTAGGCATGATTATAATTCTTTATTTTTCTGCATCTTATTCTAAAATGAGTGGCTCAACCACCTATTTTATGACTTGAATGTAGGTGTGTATTAATTTAATAAATAATTAATTCACAAATTAGAAACATTATTCATTCGTATATAGGATAAATTAAAATTATTTATCCTCTTAATTAAAACATCCCAGACCATGATACATTTAAATGAAGGACCCTATCATGGTTGCAGTAGCGTAGGTTATGATCAATATCCCATGACACATTCTACTTTAAAATTTATGCTCAATGCTCTTAGGTTTTGATTATTTACAAAAAAAGAATACTCATCTCCTAGGTATAACAAGTGGGTTTTACCAATGTAAACTTCTGACCTTATCATTCATCATTGATTAGATCATGGAACCATACCTAGTTAGGATTGATATTATCTTTTACTAGAAAACGCAAAAATGGACATTATCCCTACACTATATCTAATTCCAAACCATAAGTAATTAACAATAGTTTTACTAAACTAAATAAACCTTGTGAGGAATCATACTATAGAGGGTTCCATTCCAAATCTTTCCAGTGTCAATTCACTTCCCTGTGGGGTCAACACCAGTATAGCATTATACATGTCTCTGTAGAATCACATATTTGGGAAACAATCTAATTTAATATCATCGTATCAAGTATGAATTAGTTTACACGTGCATGATTGTTTGTTTAATAATTCTTGGAAAAGTTTTTACATGTTTTTTTGGGATTTTCTAGAGGTATATCGTTTTTTAATAATTCATTGAATATATAGAACACCTTCAAAAACATTGAAAATTGAGATAGTGGTATCTGGGTAAGAGTGCATTTTAATACATAGTTTGACAAAACCATGTTGTGGCTACTACATGGTTTTTCCACGTGATTCCAACCATTCACCTAAATCATGTAATATTAAAAATTATGTCTTAAAAATTCGGATCTAATTCATATTTTACCCCCAAAAAATTGTTTTTTCATTAATTCAACACTTACCATTTTTCCACTCCTCTTGAAGGATGTGGAGACACATCCCTTTGACCCGTGAGTGATCTGTTATGGAATCATCATGAATTGAAAGATTGTATACCATATTAAGTCTTTGTATATGGCTTTTTTTATAGATATAATTTAATTATGTTGGTTATAGTCATAGAAAAAATATATAAGATATTGGTATCTTTTGTTTAATTTTAATCCTGATGGGATCTTTCGATGTTCATGATAAAGAATGGTATGTATGGAAGGGTTTTGTATTTTCAACTAATTTTGGGGAAAACATTATGTTGCTCATGGTTGTCACTTTTCTATGTGAAGTTGATGGAATAACTCACAACTCTTATTATTAACACATGATGGAATGTTTAAAAAAATTAATTATGTGAAATATTCTATGAAATTTATTTATTGATTGGGTTGAGACCCTCTTATGGATGGGTTGGAAAACAGTGGAAATTAATTATTTTGGAAGGTGATTTGTTTCTTGTTTTTAAAAATAATATTTACAAAATGGATTGTATTTTATTTACAATAATGGTTTTATTTAAAGTTTTCTAATAAATGAAACATTTTATAGAAATGGATTGAAATAAGTGGATTTGAATGGAATTTGTATTGCTTGGTTAGTGTGTGTTTCTTAATACTATCATGATCTTGTGGAAGTGGTGTATTCCATGAGAGAACATTGTATATGGAAACCTTTTGATGAAATGGTAGATCTATGAGATACATCTCATGAATGTTTTATTCTCACATGGTAATGTATGTGTGGTTTTGTTAAATTCCTAACAATATAATTTATTTACCAATGGATTGAAAAAAATTGTTCAGAGGAGTTGTTTTTTTGTTGAAATATTTTTTGTTAGTAATTTTTTTGTTATGATAGTTTTTTTTTCATAGAAAGGTTTTATGATTGATATATATTGATTGTAAGTGTTTTATATAATTTATTGTAACAATTGTGGAAATATGATCTATCATAGTGTCATGAGTTGGGAAGTAATTTAGGGAGTACATATTAAGTTTTTTAGTAACTACATTCTTCCAAACATTTGTGTGCCTACACATATTGTTTATCGAGACATAAGTAAAGTCAATTTATCTTATTTATTTAGTGATTAATAATGATAACACTTCCATGGATTGTGTAGTTGGATCTGGGAGAATGTAGGGAGCTGTGGACTTATCTATTTTGAGTATCTTGGATTTGTATCTCTCTTTATACACTGATATTGATTTTTTTCATAATTATACTATGGTATGCTATTTTTTTCATTACATGAGTTCTTTTAAATTGTTATCATTCATCATATAGTGGTTTTTTGGTAATTGTTTTTTTGGTTTTTGATGATTTATTTTCCCATGAAAAATCACCCCCACCCCTATTCTTTCTAATTCAAATGGATTTTATGGAAAATCTTTGGTGTCTTTTGGATGTCACATATGTACTTGTAATGTCTCCACCTTTTTCCAAGAAAATGAGGGGGTGTGATGTTACAATGGTGTAAAATGAAAGAAGGATTAAATTATAATCTTTCTGTTACTATTTTATTTTATTTTATTAATCCAAATGGAATAGTAATTCATAAACCCTGGTAAATGAAACATAAAACCAATTTTTTTTCATATATACATCATTTTTTAATATCAATGGTATTTTTACTGCCACATTGGTTTTTGTGTGTTTCATTTATAAAATTTTATTAATAGTTAATTATCAAATTATTTAAGATCTATAATACTTTATATCATTATTTAAACATCATGATTTTTCCAATGTCTAAGTCGTTACATCCTACATATGATTTTTTTATTTAGAAAAATATTGTCTAATAATCTATAAGACTTCATAATTTCTATAAATAATTTTTTAATATGATTTTTTATTAATAATTTTTTTGATGTGGGATTAAATAAATATTATTTTCATATATCCACAAATTTATTATTGACAAAAATATTAGATTATGAGGATGTAATTTATTAAACTGGTATTGGATATAACATGCCAAAATCTCAAAAGAAATAATTGTATTTGATAACATAAAAAGACATAAAATAGTAAACATATAATATAATTTAAATCTGTGATACTATATTATTTATTTATTTATTTAAAAAATTGTATATCTTCTATAGCTTTTTGTACATGTTGCCCCATGATTTTTATATTCGAAATCATATTCCAAGAACAATATCCTGATAAAGACAATATATATATATATATATATAAATGTTAGAGACATGATTTAAAATTATAAGGTATTAATATTACTCACTATATTATAATATAGAAATATATATATTTCATAGTCAATAAATTTTTTGATAAGTGTTTACTAAATTAATTTTATTCTTCAAAAAAAAATTTATTACTTTTCAAGAAATAAATATTGTAATTATTTGATTTAAATTTTAGAAATTTTTTTTTTATAAAATTAAATTCATTTTTTCTATCATCATATTAAAATTTACAATTGGTGAGACTGTTATATTTTTATGACAATATTGGTTTTTTATTGAATAATTAAAAATCTTAATTATTGTTAAAATATAATTTATTTTCAATTAATTAAGCAATTTTAATGTAACATTATAGTTTTTATATTATTTAATATATCCTATAAATTCATTAGTCATATATAATTTTCATAATTACATTTTCATAATCAATATATTTTATTTTAAATCATTAATTTTTTTGGGTTTATAAAATGTATTTCTCTAACAAATGTTTGAAAGTAAAACACATCTTACCATGATAAATAAATAAAATAACATCTAATGAGGAAAAATTTAAATTAATATTATGTATTATATAAAATTAAATATTAATTATAATTATGAATTTTTATTATTAAACATAGTTTTAAAATGAATTCATCTTGTTCCTGAAAAACACAATTTCAGAGAAACCCTCCTTTTTCAACTCGTGTTTGGGTTTTGTTTTATGTTTAATTTTTATGACATTTATAAAATATAATTGATAAAATAGTATTCATTTTTAATTAATTATATCATAATTAAATTTTTGTGATTTTATTTTAATTTTCTTATAAGGTTAATTTTTTGATTAATACTGATAAATAATGAATTATCATTGAAAACAAAATTTCAATTATAATATTTTTTAAAAAATATTTAGATTTAATTTTTTTTCAATTAATATTATTTTAATTATATATATTTTAATACAATTTAGGTTATTTTAATCACTTACATGTATAAAATAGTTTTAATGAATTTAAAAACATTTGAAAATCTTCTCTTTGAAACCCGACTTTCTCGTAATGTCCACAAGGTTAATTTTAAAGGAAATTTTCCCACATATGTGAGCTGAATCTAAAAAAAGAGAATAGATATATTTAAAAAGAATAATTTATATAATTAAAGAAGATAAACTATTTTTTACCAATATACATTCTGAAAATAGTAACAATTAATTTCCACGGTTATGACAAATATATGTTTTTCTTATGGGTTAAACTAAAATTATATGAGTTTAGATGAACTAAAAATTTGTCTATAATCAATTTTTAATCCATATTATATAATTTTACCTTATATTATTGTTAATTTTAAATTATTTGAAATTTTAAAAATGAAAAAAACAAGGGTGGAATTCAATATTTTCAAAATTTAAGGTGGTCCCCAAACTGAACATAAAAAAGCCACTCCCTCTCCACCACTACTGAAACATTCCTAAACCATTTTTTAAACCATTTATTGCTTTAATATCTTAATAAATTCTCTCTCATAATCCTTGAAGCTAATATTTTCCATATATTTTTCTTATGAGGCATTGGGGAAAAACTAAAGATGTTTCATAAAGAAAATGTAATGTTCCTAAAAAATCATTTTAATTTTATTCCTTCTTCCACATCATTCACTTATTATCGATACATTATGACATATTAAAGTTATTATATCAAATATATTTTTATTTTTTATGTTAATGAAATGCCAAAAACATATCAAACACTATTAATTGAGTTATCATGTCATTGTTCTTTTATATAGTGGACTTCCACCTCGAAAACTGATGTCATAAACTTTTTTATTTCAATATTTCATAGTTTGTTATGGTAATGATTTTATATTATATATATGATATATTAAAAATAGATATATATTTGTATCAATTATATAATATGTTTTCTTTCAATTATGTATGGGATACGACAATGTTGATGGTGTGTATGGAGGACTACATCCCCACACTAGGATGTGATTAATTTTTAAGTTATGTTTTATAAGAAAGGTAATAAAGATAATTTTCATTAATATATGTTATGTACATAAGAAAATTATGATCTTGAAGAAATATTTATCATTATAAAAATATAATATATCACATTATCATTAACATTTTCTATCACTATATGATTTTATCTTTTTTCTTGCGTGTGGGGACTACCTCCTTCAAAAAGTGATGTGAATCTATCTTTTATCACCACAAAATAAGGATGAAATATATAATAATATATAAATTAATAGTATATAATTTGGATTATTTTTCATTTTTTAATATAAAATATTTCTTAACACCCATTCAAAATGATCATTGAAAATGTAGATGTTACTCATGTGTAAGTATGACCTTCAATCTCTATGATCATAATATACATCATTTTTACAGGCCAACATCCATTATTGGTATTAAAATAAAAATTGATATAAACTAATAATAATTATTTTAGTATTTTTATTTTTATGATTATATAAATATATTATGATTCAAATAACCATTAATTTTGAATCAAATAATAAATGACAAAATAAGGAAATTAACACCATAAACAGTAAAAATAATGAATGATTATTATTGGTAAGGTGATATCATGTCTTAAAATGATAATATATGATAATATATTTATTAATATTGTTCTTTAATAAGTTGATAAAATATTTAAAATTAATATATAAGATTTTAATTCTTGTGCATCTAAAATAAAACGTTAGTTAAGGGATTTTGTTAATAAATTTCCATTATTTGGGTCGAACATTTTCTTTAATTATTATATCATACTAATATTATGGGTGTAATTAACTTTAATTACTTTATGGTGTAATAAAAAATTAATTTTTGGGCATTTGTTAACAAATAATCAGTTCATTTATTAATACCCAAATCTATAATATGATCTTTTTTAAGGGATTCTATTTTTAATTTTCCTTTTTTCAAGTTTATGTAATGTTAAAAACCTACATGAATTTTTTAGTTATATATACAAACCCTTTGAAATTTAATACCATGAATTCATTTGTTAACATGAAATTTAATGTTAATGTTAATGTTATCATTTTATGAGGAATAATATTAAATATTACTAAAGTGGTAAGCACATGTTCCTCTGCCCGGTTGGGGAGGACTCTCCGAGCATATCCACTAAAACCAGGTTAAATTTCGGGAGGAGCCATAATTTTTTTATTATAGTAGTAAGCACTGTACCTGGCATTATAGAAGTACTATAGATGGCACTGTAGAAGGTAAAGTTCAGTACTGTAGTAGCCGGAACTATTCACATTCAGGCCACCTGTATGGGCCTGGGGTATCTATAGCCTTCGGGCCACATAGGCCATTGCGTTAGTATGGATTTTGGGCTACCTAAAGGTAATAATTCCACCACAAGGAAATCATGCCACCTAATGTTATATTGCTACTAGAACAATTCTACAAGGGAAAAGCCCTAGAATAGTATTCAGTGAAAGGTGAATTCACCAGAGTATAGCTAAATTATTTGGAATAATTAAAGGGTGTAGAGTTCCATATGTATCAGGCATATACCCTACTACCTATGGTGTATATCCATTCATCCAAGAAAATTTGTAGTGCTGATCATCATATCGATGTAGGGGAGGGGCATTTTCATCTAGTGATAGTCTGTATTGAATTAATTCTTTAAGACCTTTTGGTATTGAAATTTTAATGGTTCCCCTATAACTATTAAAAGGGGAATTATCAAAAATAAATAAAAAATGGTTGTCTGGCAGTTCAGGCTAATGTTGTAAGAGTTTTATGTTATACTCTCATATATTATTGGTATTTTTTATGATTAACTCAACAATATTGAAATCTTATGATAGAGCTCTCAAGGGTTAACATTATTTTTCATCACCTTCGGATTGTCATAATATTTTCAACTAATAATAACATTTCTAAATACATTGGTACTTAATGTAATTGAGAGAACTTTTTTTTAAAAAAATCACCTCTATTTATCTCTTTACTAAAAATTTCTTTTAAGGAAAAATAATGATTTCTGAAATTTTTTTGAAATGAATTAGTTTATTTAATAAATTAATTTATTAAATGAATTTTTTACCTTTATGGGATATTTAAAAAAATAATGGAATATTCATGTCATTTTCATAACAATTCCCTATTTAATTTCACTAAAAATGTGAAATGAATCATTTATTTTATATGGATGTCATAAATGGATTTTTTTACAATCATGAAAATTATTATTTTTTGATGAATAATTTATATTTATCTAGATTTTCTCTTAAAAATATATATATAAAATGTTTCAAAATGTTTATCTCAAAATGGAATGTATATTTTTTAAATGAAATGTTATAAATAATTTTTGAAACAACTATTATATGATTTTAAGTCTATATTCCAAGAAAATTATTTTCACACTATTTTCAAAAAAATTAATTTTTAATAACTAAATTATCAAAATTAAATGGTTATTTTCCTTCAAAAGTATTTAATTATTTTATAATTGTATACAAACTCGTCAATATAAAATCCCCTTATTATTAATTTTGCCCTGATGAGGATATTTTGTAATGACACAATCCTCTTTCTATATATGGATGTATCAATATTGTTTTGAAGTGGTATTTTATGAACAAATTTATTTTCCAAGAGTTAATCTTGTTTCAAATAAATTGTTATCCAAATATAATCTTTTCCAAGATTTAATGATGATTAAAAGTTATTTTTATGGAAGCTATTTCTTTTCCATATAGTTATCATGTGTCAATGTAATTTTTATGGATTCGAGTAATTTTCCACAAGTTAATCATATTTCTAGGTAATTTTTATAGAACCCCTTTCTTTTCCATGGGTGAATCATGTTATAAAAGAAATAATGGTATTTTTGTGAGTTTCATGATAAAATGTATGCTCCATTTACATTATTCATGTGGTTTTTCATGGACATTATATATGATCTATGCACCAAAAATAGTTTTAGTGATCATGTTATAGCTTTTATTATTGGTGCACCCTAAAAACACCAAGTTAGCCTAATATAGGGTAAATCATCAGTGTTCCAATTTATCTCTCCAATTACTTGTGGAATGATTTTTTCCTCAAATTAATTATATTATAATTCTCCAAATGGTTATTCAATTTATTTATCAATGTCATTGAAAGGAGTAGAAATTCGAAGAATGGATGGAAGTATATATCATGGGATAGAAGTAGTGAGACACAAATAAATGGTATAAATTTATTAATAAATTTTTATGAATCCAAATCATTTACTATTATATCTATTTACACCACGATCGGTTAATGATTGGTTGGGGATAAAATAGCATTATTAAACGAACAGAGTAGATAATCATTTATTATATAATAAAAGTGATTTATGTGAGACACTTATATATTTTTAATATAGATACATTTTTTCTTGACTAGGTTATGACTTTGTAGTGTTGTAGGATTTTTTTATGAATCTAATAAAACGATATAAATCGACTAATATAACTATGTTTGAAAAAATAGTTTACTATTGAGTAAAAAGATATAAATTTGATTCATTGAAACATATAAAGAATGATCTAGATAAATTGTCATCAAATAACGAAGAAAGAAAACAAATATGTAGCTATATAATAGTTTAATAAAAATTGTGAGTGGACTTGAAGGTAATGCAAGAAAAATAAAATTATTGGAATAATAATTAAATTAAAAAAATATATTGGAAGACCAAATGTGTTTTATTATTAATGGTAGAGTAAAATAAATGTTTCATTAATCTTGAATGATAGTTTTTTATGGTGGAATTAATAAAAAAACAAATATGGTGAATATTAAAACTCTGTATGTTGTGATTTTAATTTGGTGACAATAGTGGAAGCACCTACTAGTAGTCAATAATGATTTTTTTGATTATGGTATTGATTATTGGGGGATGGAATTAATTTTAATATAATTTGAAAAGTATTAATTTTATGGTTTTAATATACTATATATTGATAATTATAGTCTTAGAATATATAATATACCATGGGTGGGTGTTCTTGGAAACACTATAGTGAAGGTATCATATGATGTGATAATAGGTAAAAAGGAAAGTGGTGTCACTTAATTACACATGATTGAAAAACTAGGAAAACATCACAATGAATGAATAGGGTATATTAACACATAATGTACTATTTTAATGAAATATTATGTTATGTAAAGAGACTCATAGGCATCCATGGTGGAATAAACAACAATGGACTGTCAAATATGACCCAAAGGTTGTTAGTGTGATTTTTAGTGAAATAAAAAATTTAGGTACAATTAATAAAAGAGGGAGATCAGTCATAATTATAGCGGATTTCAATTATTTTTATGGTAAACCATGTAGTATTGTATTTTATAAATTATAAACGATGTTTATTTATATGATCAAGATTACCAAATCTACTAGATATTAGGTATTGAAACAATATAGGATGTCATAAAAGGATATATGATAGAGAATATCATGATAAGATTCCACCACAATTTTGTGGACATTTGTTGGATTTCAATGTCCAAAAATTATATATCATACTATTTAATTATACTAAACTACAATAGAGAATTCCAAAATACAGAATATATGGTTTTTATAAGGAAATAATAAAATAATGTAGGACCCCTGTGAATTGGTGGATTCAAGATATCCTAACATATTTGATTTAAATTATAAATGTATCAGATTTTATAAAAATTACATTGATTAGTAATGATGAAATTGTAATAATTGACCCTAAAAACCATGTGTAATAGTTCAGAAATTTATGAAAATTTTGATGATGGGGAATTTTTGTAAACCATTAGATAAAAGTTTCTCATTATTGTAATTCTATCAAAATGTCAACATAATTTCAAGAAGAAATGTGGAAAAGGGGGAATCTTTTGTATGTTCGTAACCTTATTTATAGTTTATATTGTCTTGTATTCAAGTATAATTTTCTTTATTTGTGTACTTTTATTTTGGGTTGATACTTAGGGTGTGTTTGAGATAATTTTGTGATGAATTGAACAAAATAGGGTTGTGTATGGTTTGAGTCTGGTTATAGAAAACAATGCAACCCATAATATAAAACCATGGAATTCTTGACATTATGGATTTAAAAATATGATAGGCAATTTTTCATAATATACAACCTAAAAAGAAAAATTATGCACCAAAAAAATAATTGCTTCACTGTTGGCGTAATTCTAAGAAAAACTATGCACCCTACCTAGGAAAATATGAGCGACTTTTAGAGTTCTATGATAACTATTTCTTAAATATCTTAAACCACCAATACTCACTCATTTTTATATAAACTCTAACTCTTACTATTGTGTTTGGTTTTAGATATTTTTAGATGTAATCCACAGTCGTTCAACCTCTTTTCTTCATGATTTGAGGCCTGGATCGAAGATCTTATCCTATCCTACTATGCAGATCTTATATCTTTTATTTCCCATTATTCTTTCTCCTATCAATTATTCTTTGGGTATGAATTAATAATCTATTTTTCTATATATATATCTAGATTTGATGAATTTATATCTAGGATTGTTGTTCTAGATTTAGAATAAAATATATCATTTTTTTTATGATTTTCATTTAGAATTATGATTTTGTATTACAAATTGATGTCATTGTGCCACTCAATTTTTTGAGTATTAATATTGGGTGAACGTTCATTATTGAATTGAGGTAGGTTGTCTAATATTAAATTACCATTTTCAGTATTTTGAAATGTATATGCAAGTTTTAGTATTTCTAGTATTGATTAGAAATTGTAATTCATAAATTTATTTAGCTAATGAAGAAGATTATATTTATTGTTGAAATTGATAATTAATTTGGGAGATAATTATGATATAATGAGTATGCAAATTAAGAGAAATAGTTATAGAATTAATTGTGTGGATTACGGTCTATTAATTTATATAACTATTTACAGGATTTATTATGTGGTTTAAAGTATTTTGTTTTATATAATTAATCAAGGGATTAATTTTGAGATATTAAGATATTAGATTTGAAATAGTTACATGTAGAATAATTATTAGATATTAATTTCATGAGTGGAGCTAATTAATAGTAGAATCAATTATGAAATGTTGGGGTTATTTATTTTCAATAATTAATTGTTGAGTAAAATATGTGATATTGGGATGGTTGACATGAGATAATTACTTGATTACGTAATTAATAGATTTGTCTTTTTTAATTAATTAGGGAATTTATTAAGGGTAATTAAATGATAATCTATTTTTTGAATTATTAATGAAATTGATGTTCTACAATTATTTGATAAATTAATTATCTATAAAAGAATGATAACTTGGTCATTATAAATTTTGATGTATAAATGGTAAAACAGTCATTGTACATGGGATTAAAGGAATGGTAATATGGTAATTCAATTGAAATGTATTGAGGGGGAAATGGTCATTATACTTGTGTATAATGGTATGAGAAATTTGTTATTCCGATGAGATGTATAAATGGTAACATGGTCATTGTAATTGTGAGTAATGGAATGGGATCATGGTCATTATATTAGAGGTGTACGAATGGAAACATAGTCATATTGCTTGTAAAATTAATATATGTAACATGGTAAATCAAGTATGAAATATATAATGGTTGAAAATGTACTTAGAGTTTTGATCTCACATTTGAATGCTTCTTGTTCTAGCATGAGTTGAAGATGTTATGGGGATATGATAACCTTGTTGAATAATTCAGCCTCCAGCATGAGCTGGATTACGTTTTATGATATACTATTTATCATAAACACATCATGATCCAACATGATATGAAGTAGATACTGAGGTATGGGTGTCCTCTACAAACATGAAGTATATATTTTTAAATAAATATTATTTGTAAAATGTGATAAAATTATATTTATTCCTTTTTTAATTTTTCTATATACTAATATACACTATTATTGACTATATTTATTGCATAAACTGTTGGTGGTGTCCAACTGAGTCATACTCACACACTACTTGAGATTCTAAGTTGGTACCCAAGTATATATTATTGTTACATGAAATGTTTTTTTCAAATACCATGTGTCAAATATATGATATGGGATGGAGTTTGGATGTGGGAACTAGAAATGGTTCGAGACTCATTTGGGAGTCATTAGGATAATTATTATTTTTTGTTTTATTTTACACACATGACATATAGATTAGAATGGTATTTATTCCACTTTAGTTGGATATTTTATATTATGAATTGTTTATATTGAATAATTGGTACTTTTTATGTTTATATACGCTTCATATATTTTTTATTATTTATTTTTTTTATTATAAAATTAAATGAGGTTATAGGCTCTCCATGATTGACTTATCATACCCGCACTTCATGTTGGATTCTAATGGAATATGGGAAGGTTCCATTGAGGTCTCGTGGAATTCAAGAATGAATAACTAGTGTGTGGAACATGGGTTAGGATGATTCAATGTGGTATTAGAACCCCATATTTAATTAATTATACTTTGTCTTAATATTTTAGAAACGTATTCAGGAGACTAGGAAAACAAAATCATGATTATGATTTTGTGCATCGGAGTTCAAACCCATGTACGGTGGAAATCACAAGTACTCCGGGTTAGATCAATGTTCGTATTGTTTTTTGTTAAATATGAATATTATTTAACCTTGGGTGATGTGTGTTTTGTGTGTAATTATGATAATTCTTCTTACTTATATGTGATAAGATGTTTTTTTAGTCTTAATCCATCTATTTGGAATTGTATGAAATATACCTCCAAGATAAATCTTTTTTAGAGGATGAAAAGGGTCATGGAAAAAAATGATCATCTAGTGATGAAACCAGTGGAACTGATCATGTTTGGTGTAGAACCATGGGAGTAGTTCCAAGATAACACTACTTCTTATAATTCATGGTAAGATACCTAATGTTGTTTGTGCAGTGCATGACTAACCAAAGGAGGGAGTATCAGTTTCAAAAACCCATGAATTTTACTTTAGATGGTGGAGATGAGGAAGATGAGTTCTATGATGATTCCATTGAGTTTTAAATTTGACATTCAATGACTCCTGTTGAGAGGAGGTTAAATTAAGGTGCCTATATGATATGAGGATAAGTGAATCAAGAGTATGAAAATTAGAAACGTGCTTCATATATTGATAGTATGTTATGGAATAAAATCATGGTGAGGTTCTTAGATAACTAATATCCATAGATAATGAATTGTGAGAGAGAAGTGGAGTTCCTAGGTCTGACTCATGGGAGGATGTATGTCAGGGATTATGTTGGATGATTTGAAAAACAAAAGTGCATTGCACTAGCTTTTATAGGATATGAGATAGTTATGGAATGTCATTTTATGATGTACTAAACATTGAGCTATATCCCAAGATAACCTCTTTCTATTAATGATGTTTTCTGAGGTGGTGGATTGGGCTCTCATAAATGAGAAAAACCTGAATGATTCTTCCATGTTTGGATAGATATTTTTGAATGGATGACCATGAGTGACACTTCTACGATACGGAAGCACTATTATGAGAAATTTAATTAGGGAAGTTGAAATATGTGTGGTTATATAGGAGGTTAAATTACACATTACATTAAAGGGGTGATGTGATATTAGTTTTCTTGGCTAGTCAACTATCATCAACAATTTCCCTAACCAAAAGAGGAGTGAATAACACATGGAATAATGGGATATCAATAGATTTTATATTGAACACAATGACTGATGATTAGTGATAGAGGATCTAGTCAGAACTATGATGTGGGGAGGGGATCTTCTCCAACATATAATCCTTGAATCTAGTATTCTATTATATGAGGAGTTAGATGCGGTGGATGTGGTGATTTTGGAAAAAATAAAAAATATTAGTAGTGTGGTGGAACTCAAGGGAGTTATAATGCATCACATGAATGTTGGTTAGGAAAACTACATAATATATATCCTACACATATGGATAGAAATTCTAGACCTTTGATTGGGATAGGTAATATTTTTATATCTTATACTTTAGATAGGGCCTTATTTTATACATTTTTCTCTCATTCCATTATATCTACCAAACATGTTAATTGTTGGACACTAGTAGTGGAGTTTGTGAGATGTTGAAGACTATACACAAGCCATTGTGTGTGTTCAAAAGATACATATGTTTTTGAAATGAATGTTCTCCTAGAATTGGTGAGTGTTGTTTTCTATGGGATCTCTTAGTTCATTATATATCAATCTTCGACCTAAATATTGGTATTGACTAGATAGTCGCATGTCAAACCCAAATTGATTATTACCACTAGAGAGTGTTGTTTATATCTCAAAAGGGTGAAAAATACATTAATTTTTGAGAGTGGTATATCCATAAAGGGTAAGAATAGATAATCACTCCACAACTAGGATAGATCATAGCCCAGGTTTCTAGTATTTTGTTGGATGAAGGAAGTTTGAAACCTGATTTTTTACCACTAGTGGATGAACTATTTTTGGATGTGTTTCTTGATGACTTTTCAGGTATTCCACATGATAAATATGTGTAATTTATACTTTATATCATGTTGGAAGTCCAATCTAGTATATGTACAACTCTACAAAAATGAATTTTCATAGATTAAAAATCTCACGACTCCTCTGGAAGACTTGAAGGATAATAGATTTTCCCAAATGAGTACATCTCATTGTAGATCACATTTTTGGTTTACTAAAAGGGATGAAAGTAGCTTTTTGATATGTGTTTATTATCGCATATTGAAAAAATTACAATAAAGAGCCAATATCATGAGATGTGTATAAAAAATTGATTTGATCAGTTGAGAGGATATTGTGTGTTATATAATATCATATTGACATTAGGGTATCATTAGATTAAAGTCTTGATTTTTTTATATAGTTAGTAATGATTTCATAAGTAGTTATAGAATATATGAGTTCGTTGAAATGTCTTTGCGTTGAAAAACACATCATTGGTGTTTATGGTCTTGATGAATATAATCATCCATATAATCATGGACCACAATATGGTGGTGTTGGTGGATTACATCTTAGGGTTCACCATGACTCATGACGGTCATTTAAAAAAACATGAAATCATTCTAATTATAATGAGAGATAATAATATATATGGAAATCTATCAAATTTTCATTTTTTTAGTTAAGGTAAACATATTAGAACACATAATAACAGGGGAATTTGTTTCATTATGCATTGGAAAATTTTTTCTAGGGAGTATACCTTGAATATAATTTATATCAATAGATTTCTTGGGTTAGATGGATAATATCATAGATTAATCAAGGAATATTCCCATTTAGAAATTCTATTTTTGACCATGACTATGATATGGATAAAGTATTTGTGGTCAAAATCTTATAAAAATTCTTTCCAGGACATGAATAAGATTTTGACATTAGCACCAACCTTAATCCTTCATTAATCTAGAATGATGTATATGGTTCATTATGTTTCTTCTGGTATCAAAATAATCATTTTTATGCAGGTATATTGAGTCATAGTGTATGGATCTTGGTAGTTGAAGTCACAAGAACTAAATATCACTATGAATGACCTAGATCTGGCAGCAAAGGCTTATTCATTGAGGTGATGGGGGAATTATCTATTCAAAGTGAAATTTTCATTGTATATAGGCCATAAGAGAATAAAATACATTTTTTCCTAGAGAAATGTGAATCTTCGATAAAGTATATGGTATAGTATATCCCATCATTCGATTTGGAGTTATCGTATAGACTGGGGATCTAAAATAATGTTCCTACTACATTATAGAGGAAAAATTAGACTCGAATAGTTTAAGAGAATAGCTATGAGTGGAATATCATGAATTATTTTTTATTAAATTCATGTGTCTGTCCAAGAAAATCAAAATTAGTTGAATGTTTTATGAGTTTCAGTAGATTCCACACTTATGATCTATATTAGTGATATGAATTATAAATATTTGTAGTGTTTTACCGTGAGAGAAATCCTTGATGGTGGGGATTCACCATCAGATTTGTGAATTGTTTATGATGATATCATCAATTTCATAATTGGTTTAGTTGATCCATAGAGCATACGAGAGGATATGATTCATGAATTTAATGCCTCCAAGAGGGTGGATCAACAAGGTGTGACCAAAATGTATCGAGACCATCAAATATTTTTTTGGTGGAAAGGCCTGAAAATGGAGATAGAAGGGTTTATGACACAATGCATCACTTATCAGGAGGTGAAGGTGTAGTATCAATGACCCAGGAGATTGGCACCACAATTGGACATTCTGAAATAAAAGTGGGATGATGTGAAATTGGATATTGTCATGGGTATCTGAAAAACACCAAAGAATAATAACATTATTTGAGTAAT
Source organism: Viscum album (assembly GCA_963277665.1). Lineage (NCBI taxonomy): Eukaryota > Viridiplantae > Streptophyta > Magnoliopsida > Santalales > Viscaceae > Viscum > Viscum album. The sequence continues at coordinate 1,503,459,398 of OY728147.1, read as the reverse complement.
TATAGATTGGATGATAATTATAATGAATTTCTTTCCTATACACGAAACATTATTACTAGACAATCAATGAGATTTGTAAGTTCCGGAGATAAATCATTATAATTGGGTTCCATGGACTATAGTTTCATATTATTACTCACATTTCACTTCATTTTTTGTGATGGGATTACAAAAGGATCTCGATACACAATTAGTAATGAGTATCTCCTTCCACAAACATATATATAGGAATATGTAAATTACGATATAGGTGCATGAAGATATGTTTCAAGAATTTTTTGGTTAATTATATAGGTTTTGGGAGATGAAATTTTCTCTAGTAGAGTTTTCTTATAAAAATAGTTATCAAGAAACTATAATGATGGCACCGTATGTTGATATTTATAGTAGGATCTGTAGATAAAATCTATTTTTGATGGAGGAAGGTGATATAGAGTTTTTTGAATAGAGTATCATGCATAATAAATCAGTGTAGGTTTAGATAATTTAGAAACGTAAGGATGTGGATCATAGTATATAGAACTTATATACAGACAAACAGATATGAACCCTAGAATTTAAAGAGGGTGGAAGTGTATTCCTTCAAGCGTCACCTAGGTTAGGCCACCAAAGTATATAGAAGTAGGGAATATTGGAACCTTGGTTTGATGGACCATTTGAGGTAGTGGATAGAATCATCCCAATGGTGTACTAATTAGATCTACCATAGAAATATAGTTCAATGAAATATGTTTTTCATGTGTTGTAGCTATGTTGGATTCACTCCAACCCTTATCATGTGACCGGTTTGAATGAAATTGATCTTGAGGAACACGCATCCATTAAGGAGAACCAATTATTTATGTTGGATCTAAGTGATAATTATTTCTAGGGAAGGAACAATCCAATTGTTTATATATTATGGCAGAATGGGTGTGTGTTGTATGAGACATTGGAAAGGTAAGTGGATATGTTAGATCTATGGCCTGACCATTTTTGTTTTAATCATATAGAATCATAGGAGGGAAACTCATGGGAATTTTTTTATATGGTGTAGAGATTATAAGATCCATACATTTTATAGAGTTGACATGGGCTTGTTTTCATGTTTTCCTTTCCCTTATTTGGGTATATTTGGTTTGAGTGGTTACATGTGGTCTATTTGGGAGTGTTTTGGGAAATATATAACGAAAGAGGGTTGTAGAGGTTTGAAGAATAGTTTGAGGAAGTTGTGAGCCTTAGTCCAGCAAGCTGTGAAACTCTAGATAGTGGGGGTTTACACGGTTGGTGCATGATTTTAAAAAAATTATTCCCTAAAATGAATAATTATGAACTCCTAAAATAACAGGCGCAGGATTGGAACACTGTGATGGAAAACAATGATCCCCATCCCAAGAAATCATGGACTATTTTTAATATGGGAAAGAAATAAGCTTCTAATTCCCTCTAACCACCAAAACTCACCCTTTTAAACCTAAGTATGCTCTCTTATGATGTTGGATAGTTTGAATGATATCTTGATGTATTATAACGTCTTTTGACCATAATTATTCATGATTTGTTTCCTAGATAAAATATCATCTCCTCTACCAGTAAATGTATTATATCATGCTGAATTCTTGATCACTATCCTTCCTTATTTTGTTCTTATTGATGGATGTAATCTTCAATTTTTCTAGATCAGTGTATATATTTGGTGAATCTAGAACTAGGATAGTGGAAATAGATTTATAATTAATTATATCTTGATTTGATGATGTTGATTTAATGTTTTGATATTTAGTTCTTGATCAGCGTTGTTGTGTTAGTCTTTTTTTGAGGTTATGTGTTGTGTGATTTTTCATCAATGAATTCATGTATTTAGTCAAATATTCAAATCACATTTTCATGATTTTGATACTTTTATGAATCATTTAGGATTTATATGATTCATTATCAATTATAATTCTAAAAATTATATAGTTGATGAGGTCGATTGATTTATTGGATTTTTTAATGAAATTGATGATTAATATGGGAGTTAATTTAGATACTATGAGTATTTTTTTAGATAATTAGTTGGGTTATTAATTATAATCTTTATGGGTATTCTATTTAGTGAATAAATTGGAGGACACATTATGAAATTATAGATTTATGATTTAGATAATTAATCTGGGGATTAATTAGGATATATTAAGATATAATATTTGGTATAATTAATTGTAGATTAAGTACAAGGCATTGATTTTATGAGTTGAGATAACTAATGTTAGAATTAATTATGAGTTACTAGAGTTTTTTTATTTTAAATAATTAAATTCTGAATTAATTATGTTATACTGGGATGATTATCTTGAGATAATTAATTGATGAATTCATTAATGGATTTGACGTTAATAATTTTCAATGAACTAATTATGGGTATTTATGTGATAAGCTAATTGTTGAATTAGCAAAGGAATAGATGATGAACAATTAATTGATAAGTTAACTATGCGTAATTAATAAGAACGTGGTCATTATAAATTGAAAAGTAAAAATGGTAACATGGTTTTTCTACTTGTTAGAAATATAATTGGAACATGGTCATTCTATTGAGAAGTATAAATGGTATATGGTCATTATACATATGAGTTAAGGAATGTGAACATTGTTATTCAGTTAGAAAGTATAAATGGTAACATATTCCTTGTACTTGTGAGTAATAAAATGAAAATATAGTCATTATATGGATATGTAAGAATGATAAAATGGTCAACATACATGTGAATTTAAAATGGGTAACATGGGAAATCATGTATGAATTAACGAACGGTAGAAAAGGTACCTTGAGATATGAAATCTCTTTAGAATTCATTAGGATTCCGGATGAGCCAAAGAAGGTATTGAGATAAGATATCACCTTTGAATAAATCATTCTCTAGAATGATCTAATGTAGGTATAATTATATGATATTTCATTGAAACACTTCATGCTCCAGCATGATCCAAAGAAGACGTTAAGATATAGGAATCCTCAGGAACCTTATTGTTTATGGGGTTATATAATGATTAATTTTACGATGTGATAACTATTTATTTATGAATTATGGTTATTTTATTATATAATTTCATTTAATATAATTGAAGAGATATGTTTTTGAAAATGTAGGTGGTATTTTACTGATTCGTTCGTAGATATTAATTAGTGTACCATATCACTACCCGAATGGAAATTATTTTTGTAGTACATGTCTAGGGAAAATGTCATGTGTTATATAGCTGAGTTGGGATGGTGTTTGGATGAAGGAACCGTACATGTTTTGGGACCCTATTGGGAGTATTCAATGTCTTTTTTTCTGTTTTCACATTAGAAACATGAAATATACATTATCATGTTGTTTATTCATCTTAAGTGGGATATTTTATTCAACATATTTTTTATCATGATATATTGGTATTTTTTTATTTCTGATACTACTATAGTTTTTTATTTGAAATGGTGGATACTTTTATAAAATATTCTATAGTCTCCCCATTAATGACTTATCATAATCACATTACTATTGGGTAGACACTATTATGTGTAAGGGAATATTGAGGTCAGCAGGCTTTCCAGATTGGGGAACTTGTGTGTGGCACCTATGTCGGGATATTGCATATTGAATATCGTTGATTCAGATGAGAGCAAGGATTGATATAAAGAAGATACAATTATATTCTCAAGTTTAGTTCAGTTTTATTTTATTGAGTATGACTATTAATTTATATGTTGTTATCTACATCATCAATATGTAAAAAGCCTCATGAAAATTATAATTATTTAATTATAATAATCATGATAAATATGTATTGTGGGATGATTTTGTCAATTTCCAATGAATAAATGATTCATCAAATATATCATTGTGTTAAACCCATCCTCATAAAATAAAGGATGATGTATATTAAATAGTGAATAGTATATAAAATATTTTTAAAAATGGATTCAATGTATTTAAATGATATATTATAAATAAATAAACAAAAATTTGTCTTTATAAAATTATTAAGATGTCTAAAAAATATTTCTGCATTGCTTGAATTATTCTAATATAATTTTATAAAATACATGAAAAAGAAGTGAAACTATATTGCTAGTGTACAATACTAAATGTTTTCTAATATATATTGATCTTATTGTTTTCTTAATCAAGAAAAGCACAATGTTGTGTATATTCTCTCTTTATTATCCATTAGTAATGATCCTGATAAAATTCTATGAAGTTTATGTTTTAATATCAACATAATACTTATCAAATAGGATAGAAGGTTTAATATAATGGGATATTGAAAATGTAATGCCCCGTCCAAAGTTACCTAGAGTCGGTGCATTATTACATAACATTAGAATGATACTAGGAATCATGTCCTGAAAGGCCGATCAATTTAGTAGCCTTTGAAGTACTTGATACATTCATTAGTTTTAAATTACATCATGAAATAAAAACATCCACAAAAATTTTTCCCCTTATCTAACACACTTATATCCTTATCCTATCCATACAAGTCAACCATAAAATACTTCTTCACATCCTAGAAAATATATTACATAGAAAGGGGTGAGCTTAGATTCTTAGAAAGGATAACAAAATAGAAGAAACATTCATAAATAAGCATAAAAATTTAAGGAAATGTGTAAGACAAAAACATATGCCTTTTAATCTTAAACTTCATCATAATATGGAAAGGATAAAATCAAATGATTCTATTTACTTATTCACGTGGATATTCTACTATTCGAATAATCACACGCAATATCAATAGCCACATTCATAATGTTGGAATGCATAATGCCAGACTTTATAACCACATAGCCAATTCCTGGTTCCATGACTACAAATAAGATTTTATCAGGGCCTTGTTCTAGGAGACTAGTTTTCCTTATGAGATTAATGATGCATCTAGGAGCTATAGCGGGCCCCACATGTCACTTTATATTTCCAATACATTCCTCATATGAAAATTTTTAAATATAATATAAACATTTGTATTAAATATTGCAAATGAAATGTCATAAATTTATCCATAAACCATGATTGGTGTAAAAATAACACATCCACAGTCAAGCATACCAAAAATCCTTCAATATAATTTGGAAGATTTGTATCATAATAAATCAACTTTAAACAAGATTAAAATCAATCAAAGGATGTTGACATAGATGAAATCATAACTTTTTCTAGAGAAATATCTCTTTCTATTTTGAAATCATTTAAAAGAAATTTAATTATAAAAGAAAAAATTTATTTTGAAAATATTCTTATAATCTTGTATGGGAATCATTGATTATTTTATAATGAAAAAAAATATCCACATTCGCCGTATAAGTTAAAAAATACATTATTACCTTAATTTTATCGAAAAGGTCATAAACTACCTTGTATGGAAAATGACAGAAAGATTCCTTTCAAACAATTTTATAAAAAGACCAAAAATGGTTTAAATGAATTTAACCCATAGTCTAGTAAATAGATAAAAAATTTGAAATAAATTTTTGAGAAACATGGATGTGGATGATAAAGAAGTCCCAGTAGATATTTAAATTAAAACAACATCCGATAAAAAGAGATTTTGAAATTAACCCTTACCTTGTAATTTTATTTAGTCGATGGTATGTTAACCTCCTATATTATAGTTAAAACATTATTATGAAATTATAAAAGATCCATATATATAAATATTTTATCATATATGATCTTATTATATTTCTTTGTTAATAATATTTTAGTAGTATCATCATTTCTAGTGTTAACTGATCCGTTTTCCGTACTATGATCGGTTATTTAAGCCATGTTTTTTATGGATAAGATTTATTTAATTCATATCCCGAATTATATAATTGTCTTAAACATTATTTTTAATCATAAAATGTAAATTATTCTTGAATGACTATAATGGGGAATGAATCTAATCACGATCATGGAGACGGTATTGTGTACGTACGCACGAGAAACAATAACATTATATTGATAGTGAAATAATATGTAATTGGATGTTATATAGAATATACAGAATCATTAACATTTCATATATATTATTTACATTAGTAATACTCATTATTATACCCATACAAATAATGATGTGTTTGAATAATGAACAACACCACAACATGGAGACGGTAAGCCGTACGTACACACATATGGTGACTTTGTCATTCATATGAAGGATATAACAATGAATATGGTTGTACCATTTTTATAATAACATCACAGTATATAGAATATACTAGAGTTATAATTTTATAATGCAATCAACCAAGAAAGAGGAAGTGGAAGAAGAGAAGAACTTTAAATAGGTGATGAAATATTTACCTCTTCATGTTTTTCGTATTGATTTGATCCAAAGGGCTCCATAGGTTGGCTTTATGACCAAATTAGTTCTTCTAGGATGAAGGTAGGATAGTTGGGAGGATATATTGGGCATGGGTTGGCCAAGATAAATGGATTTGGTGGTGTGAAATTAAGATAATGGGAAGTGACCCTTTATAAGAGAGATGAGGGTCACTTTAGGAAAAGCTTGAAACATTATTTAATAATAAAATAATTTTAAGTTTATAATGACTCCAAAAAAAAATTAGAGAATATGGTTGGGATGGGTCTAAAAAATATCAACCAATAGGTTTTGGACAAGTTTAGGTCACTATATTATACTTATCATTTAGATTTAACTCTTAGTTAAATAGTTTGACATTGACCATGTCTCTTTGAATTTTTTTATTATATGGTATATAAACATTTTATAACCAGCCAAGAAAACCCCATGTCGTTCATTATTAATATATAACCTTATCTAAGACCATTGGCCAAACCATAGATTTTTGGAATATTTTATCAATTAATAATATATTATTTGTTTTAAGAACTCAATTATGCCAATTTTTCCACTATTAACTATTTGATTTTTTTTGAAATCCATAAAACATTATCGCTTTGAATAAATTTTATTTAATAAACCCTAATATGTCATATTAAACTAAAAAATTAGTGTAATTAATCAGAAGTCTCAATTTACATTTATTTGGATATTTATAACATCAATTATTTTAATAATTTATTATTAAGGTAATTACTGCATCATCATTGTATCAAAAATAATATAAATTATATAATTAGTAATAATTATAAAAAAATAAAATTATGTAGGAAATATTTTTAGATTTATAATGAATAATTATAGTTGGATTTATATAGTGGGTAACCCAATATAACAAATGGTTTTAAACATTGAATTTAACTATTTTATCTCTTCTTTAAATAAAATAATAAAAAATGTCCTAATCTAATCCAAATAAACCAAAGGGGGTCATATTTTTTTCCTAATGGTATTTTTTGTAGAATAATACTTATCTAATAGAATTATGACATGTGTTAGGATAATTATGATATCATTTTTACACATAATTACCCTATTTACTTTTAATCGTGACAAATAAAAGTCAAAATTTACATTTCACAATAAATTATTTTCATCTTATTGAACCACATTTTACAAAATATTATTAAACACCTCTCTCATATTTTTGAAATTCGACCCTTAGAAGATGTAAATTTTTTTTATGAAAATTTGCAAATGCTCCTTGGAGGTGGGTAAAAGAAGGGAATAAGTTCAATAAATTTTTTTATATCTTGAAATATTATAAAATGAATCCTATGAATTACATTGAACATATATAGGTATTATGTATCTATATAGTCCTAAAATAAATTAAAATAAAATAAATAATTATTTAAATAAAATGTTGGGTTTAACAAATAACACAATGTTATTCACTTTTCATCAAAAATTGAATGTTTTCCGAAAAATTTCAAAAATTTACCCTACACTAATTTAAATATACCAAATTAAAAAATGAAGTCCATTTTGAAAAATAAAATTTTTAAAATTTTTAAATGTGGGTTTTACAATTCATAATGTCTATTTTGATTGTCGTTGTTTGTTTGAATCTCAAAGTTGCATACAATTCAAGCTATTGAATTATTAAAATGGAATTGTTATGTGAAAGCTTGGGGTGTTACATTCTACAATCCTTCAAATAATTTATTCTCTGAAATTTATAGAATGCTAACGCACAAAAAGAATCTGGTGGTTCTTCATCATTAGTGCATCTTGTCCCCACGTTGCCTCTTCCATGTTATGGTTTCTCCAATTAACATTTAACAAATGAGTCTTCTAGATTCTCAACACTTGATCTCTGGTGTATCAAAAATTATGGCACGCTCTTCACAATAAGACAAATCATGTTCCAGTTCAATTTCTTCATAGGTGAGTACATGCGTTGGGTCAGGCATGTATTTTCTCAACAATAACATTTGGAACTCATCATGAACATTGGAGAGACTTGATGGATTTTCCAAGTAGTAAGATACAACCCCAATTAGTTCTAGAATTTTGAAAGGTCCAATGTACCTAGGACTCAATTTAGCCTTCTTACCGCATCGTATAATAACCTTCCATGGAGAAACTTTCAAGAAAACATGATCTTTTACTTGAAATTCCAAATACTTCCTCCGATTATCAACATATCTATTTTTCCTACTTAGAGCTGCATTAATGTGGGTTTGGATATTCATCACCTTTTTCATTTTTTCCTCAGTATGTTCTGGGCCTATGAGTTTTCTTTCACCAACATCATCCCAACAAGTTGGTGCGCGACATCTCTTTCCATATAACGCTTCATATGGTGCCATCTGAACAATTTAATGGAAGCTATTGTAATAGGTTAATTATACCAGAGGTAAATATTGATCGCAAATACCTTGAAAGTAATGTGAGAAAGATCTCATCTTGTCTACTATGGTTTGAATTGTCCGCTCTGATTGTCTATCAGTTTGAGGGTGGTAGGCAATGCTCAAACAATGTTCAGAATCCAAGGCCTTCTGAAGACATCTATAAAATATTCATATAAAACGAGGATCGCAATCAGAAACAATCTATAGGGGTACACCATGGAGTCTTACAACTTCATTAATATATAGTTTTTGATTTGATAAAAAGGGATCCATAGGTTGGCATTATTAACAAATGAAGGACTATAGGATGAAAGAAGGACAATTGGGAGGATATTTGGGCATGTTTTGGCTGATCCAAATGGCTTTGGTGGTGTGAAATTATGAGAAGGGGAAGAACCCTTTTATAAGAGAGGTGATGGTCACTTTAGGAAAAACTTGAAATATTATTTTATAATAAAATCGTTTTCAGGTTCTAATGCCTCCAAAATGATTTATTTAGAGTCTAATGTGGGTATGGGTCTAAAAGCTCTCAACCAATTGGTTTTTTCAGGTTTAGGACATCATATTAACCTTATATTTTAGATTTAACTCTTAGTTAAATAGTTTGACAATTACCATGTCTCTTTGTATTTTTATATTATATGGATTATAAACTTACTATAACAAGGCGAGAGAACCCCATGTAGTTCATTAATAATATATATAACCTTTTCTATGTCCTTTGGCTGAACTATTTAATTAGGAATATTATTTCAATTAATAATATAGTATTTTTTTAAACTCAATTATGTCAATTTTGACACTATTTAGTATTTGATTTTTTTGAAAGCCATAATAACATTATAACATTGAATAAATTTTATATAATAAGACCTAACATGTCATATTAACCTAGAAAATTAGTGTAATTCATGAAAAAGTCTCAACTTACATTTATATGGATTCATATAATATCCATTATTTTAATATTTCATTATTAAGGTAATTACTGCCTCATCATTGTGTCAAAAATAATTTAAATTATTTAATGTTAAAAAATTATTCAATAATACCATTATGTAGAAATATTTTCAGATTTAAAATTAATATTTATAGTCAAAATTAAATTGTGTGTAACCCTATATTAAAAATAGTTTAGTTATTGAACATTGAATTTAACCCTTTTAACTCTTCTTTAAATAAAATAATAATAAATGTCCTAATCTAAACCAAGTAGACCAAAGGGGGTCATATTTTATTCATAAGGTTGTTTTTGGACAAATTTTACTTGAAAAATAGTTTTAGGACATGTGTTAGGGTAATTATGATATCATTTAACCCTTAATTACACTATTTACTTTTAACTGTGGTAAATAAAAGTCAGAAGTTACTATTCACCAAAAATTATTTTCAGCTTATTGAACCACATTTTACTTACTGCTATTATCTGTGTCTCTATAATTTTTGAAATTCAACTCAAAGAAGCTATAAAATTATGTTTTATGTAAATTTGTTAATGTTACTAGGAGATGGGTAAAAGACAGTAAAAAGTTCAATAAAATTTTTATATATCTAAACTTATTATAAAATGACTCTAATGAATTAAATTATATTTATATAGATATTATGTATCTATTTTTACCTATAATAAATTTAAATAAAATAAATAATTATTTAAATAAAAAGTCAGTTTTAACCAATAACGCATTGTTTTTCACTAATCATCAAAATTTGAAATTTTCAAAAAAAAACCAAAAATTTACCCTTAACTAATTTTAATATTTTGAATTTGAAAATGATGTCCATTTGGAAGAATAAAATTTAAAAAATTTCAAAAACTAGGTATTTATATTCATTACGGCTAGTTTGATTGGTCGTGGTGTGTTAGAATCTCGAAGATGCGTATAATGCTAGCTATTTCATTATTAAAAGGGAAAAATATAGTGGAAGCATAGGGTGTTATAGAATGATTAACTAAATCAAGTGAACTAGATCCATACAGCCAAGATAACCATCTAACTAAAAATGTTATAGTTATTCGGAACACTAATTCCACAATACATTTAATGATCTATGGGCTAACCATTTTCTAGTACATTTATAAAGAAAATAAAATTTGACTTTATAGAGTTAGATATTATTTACATTGGAGTATTGAATCCATAAATAATCTAATTAATGAGCCCTAATTGATATAATACATGACTCTATACAATTTTCTATGAATAATTCAATTATTTTCTAGATTTTAATAAAATTAATATGAAATTTATCTAAATATTCATCCTAATAATATAATTTAAAATAAATTTAAAAATAAATTTCATAATTTTCAATTTTCCTGAAATGTGATTTTTAATCATTAATGTATATTTTTCATTCATTCCAACAATTAGTGAACTTATTTTGTTTCTTTATTTAAATAAATTTCACCTCAATGACAATACATTTTTTAATATATGTAAATCTATAAATTTCATTAGAAAGTTCAGATTTCATAAATATTAATTATCTCTTATTTTCGTAATGTAGCTAAACACAAAAAAGATAATACAACAATACATTTAAGAAAAATGTATCATTAAACATCAATATCCTATAACAAATATAAGTTATTTAAAATACATTTATTTTTTGAGATCTATAATTTTAAATTATATTATAGATAGATTTTATGACCTATAGATAATTTCACTTAATTTCATGGCCAATTATATGGGATTAATAGTAATTTTCAAAATTATAGTGATACAACATATGATATAATTTCATTAAAACCGTATACAAAAATGAAACTCTTTTTCCATTATTTTCATTTTGAGACCATTGATTACATATTATAATAAAAATAATATTTAAAGGAGATATAAATTAATTTTAAACATAAAGACCACAAAATGTTCATCTATTATATATTTCCATTATAATTTTATACTTGTTCCATAATTACCTGATCAGTTTCAGAACCATTTTTTTTTTGCGTTTTTATATTTTAATTTCATCCCCCCACAAATAAAAATTATCAATAATTATTAGAAAAATGTATAATTTTTAAAATAATTGGCTATTTTATTTTAATACATGATAGTAATTGTACAGCTATGAAATAAAATTTTCTCATGTAATGTTTTTTTAATTACATATAACATTTCTATATCATATTTCAAGAAAATATTTTACTTCCTTTTTAAAAAGTAAATATACAGGGAACAAAAAATTTCATATTTATCAAAATTACCATTCTCGTTAAATTAATTTCATTAAATAATAATATAATTCTATTGGATGTCAGTATTTTAAAGATATGTGTATTATTATTTAATATTTTTCATTAGATAAAATTTAATTTTAATTAATAATATTTTTTACTTAAATTAAACATTATAAAAATCCATAACAATTGATTCATTATTATAAATATATTTTATAATATTCAAATTCAAAATGAGATAATGAATCTTCTACCACCATCTTATTTTATTGTGAAAACTCATCAATAAATGTAATTTATTGTTCTAAATAAAACATTGTGTTCTCAAAAAAAATTAAGATTCATAGAAACTAATTTTTCAACATTATCTTCTGTTATTAATTTTTAAAAATATTTCATTATTTCAGTATTTTAAATTATTATCCACAAAAATTAATATTATATTTCACTGTCTTATTTAATAAGGATTCTTCGTATTTACGGAACGACTCAATTTTTGAAAGATTATCATTAGTTAGTTATTATCATTACATTGTTTTATTAATTTTGATATTATATTTTTTTAAATATCATTATAATAGAATTTATTTTTATTTTTATTCATCTCATCCGTTTCATTTTTATCCACACCAACAATATTATCTATACCATCTAATATTACAATAGTGTTTCTCTCATTTGGTTTTTCCATATTTTCACAAAACATAAGCTTCACTTAGTACACTATATTAATGATATATTATTTTTTAATTCTGGTGACTATAATTATAATATCATCCTATTTAAAAAAATTATATTTTTATTACATTGGTTTCAAAGAATGAATAAATTGAATCTTCATGATTCTTATTTAATGAACCCATATTCAGTCAATTATTGGTTATTTTAAAAAAACCATGCATCGTAAAACTTTTATCATTATAGTGGTACATTTCTATTATAATTAGACTAAAATTTATGTATTTGTTAATAAATATAATATATATTTATATAAATATTATCTCAACTGATATAATTTAATGAACTATGAGGAGATTCTTATTATATTGAAAGTCATTATAGATATTTTAACTTATAAATTCTCCATAAAATGTGTTGTCTTTATCGAAAATATATTAAAATTTATATTCCTATGATGTATTAAATCAATACATAAGTTCATTGATAAACATTAAAAATAAGTCCATGAATATTATTTTATAAAGAATTATGAAATAAGTAATGTTAGTGATATCAAAATAGATATTTTTATTTAGATTTTATGAATGATAATAATTTTATCTTTAATAATATAAGTGAAAATACGAAGGATGAATGAAATTTGTGAAACTCTACATGATTATGAAATTAATAATAAATTTATTAGTAATATTTTCTCATATATATACAATAGATGATAGAAATATTCATTATTTTCGAAATACATGTGTTGTAGTTGTGTAATGATAAATGAAAAAATATATAATCTATTTAATGGTTATATTCAGAGATACTATGTTGTGTTATGGTTGTGGATAATATAATAGAATTTCATAATTGTGAATATATTGTATAAGAGACTTTTTTACAAGACAATGAACATTAAAATAATATTTCAAATGGAAATAAAAATTTTATATGACATATAATGGTGAAAGAAATATTTTTTGAGAATTATGAAATTTCTATTTCAAATGCATATTTTAGTTAATGATAAAAATAAGAAATTATACAATATCGTTTTACTCTAGTAATTATTTTATATATTAATGATAAGTGATTATTATGTTATTGAAATTATTCAATAATTTAAATGCACAAATAAAATTTCAAATCATTGAGAGTAATTAGAGGAGAATTTATCATCAACAATTGTTGTAATTATATTAATGAAATTTAGATGAAAAACTAAATATTTATAAACACATAAGTAACGCTTATAAAAAATTAACATTTTAGAAGAAAAGTAGACATGTTGGTTATGAATTAATATTTAGTCATACATATTCAATATCAATATAAAATAAATGTGCATGGAAGATCATGTGATAGAGACAATCACAAATATAAATCAAAGAATGTTTTGTTCATTCTCCAATGGAAATAATAGTTATAGTTAATTGGATGGTAGTTTATTTTAGTGAAAAGAATAACAAAATTTTATAATCTTATAAAACAATGACATAAGAACTCATCGAAATGAAAAAAATTCATAGTTATGAATTGATATCATATTGTTATTCAATAATTGTGAAAAAATGGATTTATATTTCTTTTTGATATCTACTAATAATAAACAATATAATACACTCTGCATACTTGTTGGAACATATTATGGTGTAGCTACAAAAATCTAGAATTCAACATTAAAAAAATTAAGATATATGATGAAATGAGACATTTATTAATGGGTCCACAATAATTGGTTTAATAATAATGATATTCGAATAAACATTGTCGTTGAACATTACCCAATAAAATAATATATTTTTCATATAAAATAATTATTAATGGATATCACACACTTATCCTCTCAATTAGACCACATTCATGATATGAAAAATTTTAATGTTAATAGAAAATGTTGTAGTGAAATTTATTAATGAAGTTAACTTTCTATATGGAAAAAATTGTCCCTAGTGTGTAGTGTTCGTTAACCCATTTTGATGCTATTAAATTTTATTATAATGAAAGTAAAAATGTTTGGGTTCATCCATGAACCAATATTTCTTACAACAACCTAGTAAAAAAATTATGGCTTTTTATATTCATACATTGGCACCTGCATAGCCTTCCTCTTTAATAATTAAAACCAGTTATCTCTTTATTAATGTTATAATATGTAATGATTGATTCTATACAAGAATTTATTAATCTATTATTCTTCTTTATTATTATATTTAGTATTAAAAGATACCTTTATACCACTTCATTGTCCTCAGGATTTTATAATATTTATTAGTATGTGAATATGTTGATATTATAGACATTCCATCAACCTAGAATATTAAGAAATTTTCTAATCCTCATAAAGAAATATTCATTTTGAAAAATATATTATTATCACCATGTAGATTAAAAAAACAATAATAACAAGTTTGAATGATTGTATTTATGATTCTCACATTAATACAATATTCTAGTTTCTTTGGTTTAAAAAATTTAGAAATAAACTCAAAAAAGAAGTTATTTCTATATAATAAAATATAATAAGACATGGTTTTGAGAATATTAATGATTAAAAACTATATAAATCATATGAAGGTGTCAAGGTAGAACATTATTAAACATGAAGATGTATATTTATTGAATACAAACCAAAATCATTTAACATATTATACAATATCATCTTAAAATCAAAATATTTCATTATATATGTAATCACATGCATATAGAAACAATGTAAGTTCATCGAGACATTATATTCACAACATTTGTTAACTCCTTTTTCATTTAAATGGAAAAACAACGTTTCAATTAATTAAAAATATAATTTAAATTGAAAAATATAATTACCAAAATAATATGATGGATATATCCTATATGAACTAGTCATCATTTATAATTTCAATGAAACAATATATGAAAACAACATATCGGTGATTTAATTGTTGATTTTACACTCATTTAAAAATATTATATGAATATAATTCAATAAAAAGATATAAATAAATATAAATATAATTTTACATAAAAAATTCATAAACCAATGTGTAGAGGATCTTAATTATAAAACCAATTAATCATGTAGAGTAATTTTAAAAATAATTTTCTTATATGATGGATGGAATATATTTTTATATTGTAAATGTTAAAATAGATACTCATTATGATCTTTTCTTGTAAATTTTATATCAATCCATATAGAAAAGGATGAAATTATCCATTTTAAATAGTTCATAAATAAATTTCTAGATGTTTTAACTTGAACGTAATATTTCTTTTATTATGCATATGTTTTTATCCAAGATAAATATAAATTAACATTGATATGGAATATAATAAATTTATAAAATTTTAATTTTTTTTGGAAAAAAATATAATTTAATGATTATTTAATCATATGAAAAATGATGTAGTGAAAATAAAATGTATATATAAATAATTTTTTTCTATAATTTTTTTATAAATAATTATCTTTGTAATTTCATTAATTACACATAAGAACAAACATTTTGAAATTTTAAAAATACTCCATGAATGTATATTAGGAGGGGAAATATCCTACCTCAAATACTGAATTGACATGTTCATATCATTAAATAAATATTAAAAAACAAATATTTAGTACAGATATGATTCCTAAAAATGTTCATGTTCATTACATTATCATTAATTATTTTATTCAATTTATTTCCATGTTCTTTTTAGTTACTAAGTCATTAATGTTCACATCAATTTTTTTAGTGTTGTTAAAATTCATTTATGTATTGAATATGGTGGGAAGTGTTATAGTTCCATAAAATATATTTCCATAAAAATGATATTATTATCATTATATAATTTTAATATATTTATAAATATATCCATGAATGATTATCCTAAAAAATAAATGCATTATTCCATTCTAATAGCAATTTTCGCATACGTAATTGTAATATTTTCAATGTTTGAAATTATATAAAAAAATTACTTATACAATATATTTCCCTTATAATATTATTATATTATTAATAATATCATATTTATTCATTAAATATGTCATTATGACCATACATGTGAGGTAGAGTTTAAAAATTATTGGCATCACTTTGTGGAGGTGTTTGTCTGAACATGCATAAAAGCGATGTTGCCATTTTTTTGGATGGAAGGGTTATAAGAGAAAAAATATTTAATATTTAAATAATAAGAATGATATCATTATAATTTTATATTTTCATTAAATTCATCTTAATAACATTTCATTTGAGTCCATGATGAGAAAGAAATCATATCACTTTGTTATGAAGGTACTCCACATGTATTCATGAGCTACGTTTTCCTTTTACATACAATTGAATGAATGTTGAAAATTGTTTTTAGATAAACATAATATAATTTTGGAATATTAATAAATTTAATTTATTTATATTATTACATTTATAAAATATTATAGTCAGGTAGAGGAATAAAAAGACATAAATTAATCCAATTAAGGGTTATATTTTATTAATTGGTGTCACCCTTTGGTTTACACCATAAAACATCATGGACTGTGATTTTGGTGATTCAAAAAACTATAAGACATGGGGACGAGAGTATGTTATTATTTTTTTGGGATATTACAATCAATTGTGCATAATTATTTTGAATAATATAAGACTAGAGAATCCAATTTATAAGTGATAAGAGATGTATAATTATAAATGTTTGGGATATTACAATATAATATCTATCTTTCTGAAGTAAAGTAGATCCAGATTTTTTGAATTTTTAATATATATAAAATTATGTCATAATAAGTACATTAAATAATATTTAGGAATATTTGACGCACTTTTCAATCTTATTTTTTAATTCAATCCCAATATTAGACAATATTACTAAAAATATGTTGACACGTTATTAACATGGTTAGTATAAAATATGAGTAGTACATAAATTTTTCTAATATCCTAATTTATTTATTTTGATTCTCAATATAGACTAAATTATATAATATTAAATTCAAAATTAGTTTTAAATATAAAATTTGATATAAAATCTCAAAAATGTAATGGAAACTATGTATAGAATAATTCTCTTTTAAATTTAAAATGAATTTACAAAAAAATAATATAAAATAAATATTACCCATGAATCTAATAGAATAGGTTATAATATAATACTTAATTTATATTAAAAATAATAATTAACAAATATTATAATGTATGAAATTTGTCAAAACATATGATTTTTTTTGAATTAAAAAAGAAATAGAATTATAAATTTGTTTTATATGTTAAAAATTAAAATTTTAAATTAAATATATAAATTCCAATATATATAATTTTTTTATATAATTTTTTTTAATAAACATACATTTCATAATGATTTATTTAATTGTCATAAATATGAACCAATTTGAAAAATTAAAATATTTCACTAATCAATAACAAAATAGAATTATTGTATAAAAACTAAAAAATAAAATAAGAACATTTTTAAATGATGAATTAGAATTTGAATGTAATATTATATTAATAAAATTATAATATTATAGAAATTTTACATTTTAATAAATTAGATGTTATAATGAAAATACTCATTAATTAGAGAATAAACCATTTAAATATTATGTGTTCTTAAACATATATCATATATATTAAAATTGATTTTTATATTTTTCCATAAAAAATATTCAAAGTATGATAAATTTTACATATAATTCTATACATTCAAATAGACTTATAATTATAAAATTTATAAAAAATTATTCACATTAATAAATATTGAAGATATTTTTTAGTTAAGAGATATAGATAATTAATGAAAAACTCTTATATATAAGACCCTTATCATAAAATAAGGACACATTACCTCTTGTTGATTTTATTCAAAAAATTATTATTATATATAAATACACGTTTCATTCAAAATTATTTTCCTACTTTTAATATGATTCCCCATAATGTAAATATACTCCATCATATATCACAAGCACATCATTAAGCAATTGGAAATGCAATTAAATAAGTTTATGAAAAAAATCTTTATTAATGGATATAAAAATAATATAAATCCATTAGTCCATCAAAATTAAAATTAAAATAATTTATTTTTTCTTTATATCATATAAAAATTTGAGATAAAAATAATCACAATCATACACTTAAAATCAATTGATTATTTATATTTTTTCATAAAACAATTCAAAAGAAAGAATAAATTTAAAATAAAAATTGAATAGTTTTCCCTGTATAGAGTGTAATATTTAACATCAATACTATCTTTTTACCAAAAACTTATCATAATAATTAATTTAAATTATAGATCTTTTTTTTCTTTTGAAATCATATGATTTCAAAAATAATATTCAATATCATAAACCAAAATAATAACCCATAATAAGAAATATTAAAAATCACATAGATAAAAAAACATATTTCATCATGATATAATGATTTATTTTTAGCATAATATTCATATAAATAGTGATTTATTTTTGGAAATCATAAATAAGTGTCTTGGGATACATAAAAGACAAAGGATTTTTTTCTAATGAAACCTAAAAATATAGAAATGAGATATAATTTACCAACAATTTCACCTATTAAGTCAAATGAATTTATCATATAATTAATTTTAATAAGCATATAATTACATAATCAACAAAAATATTCATTTTGAATAACTGAGATTTGAAATTTCAGTATTTTCCGACATAAATAAAGATTTAAAAAGATCCCAATAATTTACGATAATCAGGGTGGATAGTATAATTGAATTATTGCCCTAGAAATGAATAATAATCATCAATAAATGTTTTAAAATAATAAAATAACATTAAATCCTATCTATAAAAACACTATACATTTATCATTTTCCATTCCATAAATATTTTAGTGGAATTTAATGAATAGTATGGAAAAAAATAAATTAAAAATATTATTTGAATTATATAAATCCTACCTCAATGAAATGAACAATCATGATGATATTCATATCTATTAATGTTGTACACGTTAATAGAGAAGAATATTTTTACAATTTAATAAGAAGCAAAACATGTGACATAGAGAAAAGTAACTAAAGTATCCCTTTTTGTAATATATAATTAAAGTAATATACAGTTTCAAATTACCATTAAAAATACTTGATTAATTAATAATAACATTAATGAATAATTTTATGCATAAGAACTTGAAAGAGAATGTATATGATATGAAAAAATTCTAAACATGGTTGGTAAAGGGATTTAATTTACCACTACAGGAATATTTAAATCAAATGGTCATTCATGAGAGTATAATTAAAAGATTTTATAGAACCCATTAGTTTGATTAAATTATTGATAAAATACACCCATATGTTTGTATATAAATCATCATGATTTTTTTGGAAATATTGTAAAAAGATTCAATAAAATAAAATTGATATGAGAAATCCCTTTCCACATGTCTAGAAATTTTTTTTATGTTTATTGAATTTTTAATAATAATATAATACATAATTTCAATATTATTTATATAAATTATAATATTTACTCTATTATTATTATACCTTTAATTTATTTTATAACTATCACTTATTTACTTATATAATTATTTAATTTTACACTACACATGTTTTGGATGATTGATACATAATCCCAAATTGAAAGTAGTAGGTTAAATAAGGTCAAATGGTTCACGGATCAATAATATATTTAATATTTTTCAATAAATTATTAAAAATTTAAAAATATTTATTAATGCTATATTCATAAATTTATGGATGTCATGAAAAATTAATTACATCATTTTTTGGATGATTTAGTCAACAAGTAGACAAAAGAAAACATTATAAATTTTTAAATATTATAAGGGTGATAAGGTATGTATTGTATTATAGTTATATATACATTTTTATAATAATAAAATCATATATATTATTTTAATCCATTTGAATGTATTGCCTTGTGAGTTGGTTAATAAAAAATGAAAGGGATTACTTTTGGGGGTATATTACATGTACATAAGAGTGATGTCTTTAATTCCCAAAGAACGAAAAAGAGGATGAGAATTATGGTACCATAATTTTAATAAATATTTAGAATGTGGAAGATAATTAAATTATCATATTAGTTTCTTATCAAATAATTTAAAGAGGTGTATGAATAAATAATGATGAATAAACACAGTTAATATTTATACATGTACATTTAAAACCTCTCTCCTCTTACACATTAATCCATCTAGGATGTTATTTTTGTTTGAAAGGAACCTTTATGATATTAAATAAATGCTTTATGATGTATTATCGTAGGTATAGTCTTCTGTAAATGGCACATTATGTGTGCCTAATGGTGGAGAAGATATATCCACTTTTAATGATGTGGGTGTCAATTTTATAATGACATGAAATATTAATATATTATTATTGTATCACATGTTTAAAATGGAACCAATTATCCATATATTAGAATATATGGGTGTAATATTGAAATAACATTATACCAAATAATTTTTACATGTTAAAGGAGTAATTTTTTAAAAAAAGTCTTGGTATTATCGCCACATTATCCATTTTTACCTGAATCATTATAAATGCAATTCCTTAATTTTTTATCACAAAATTATTATTATAAATTAATAGTGTCATAGAAATGAACCATTCATGATAGGATCAACAATTTCACATATCACTCTGATATGATAGAATTTTTTTGTTCTAAATATCCAAATTATGTTTTCATCAATAAATATAAATTACATTCATTTTTAACTATTAACAAAATTATACTTTAGGTAATACATGAAAATTAGAATTAGAAACTATAATAATTAACCATGAATTATATCATCAATTTATCAAATATATTATTATAATTGAAAATTTTACCCAAAACATATTTATTTCAATGTTTTTAATATAATTTAATTTTTTTAAACTATTTCCAAAATCATTAGGTTAGTGATTAACATAATTATAAAATCGCTAAAAATATGAACATAATAATATATTATTCATACTGATTAATATTATTTATAAATGTTCATAACATCATATTATATTTTTGAATCTTAATTTGTTATATTAAATGAAAATGTCATCATTTGGAAATTATTCTCAACATAAATAATAATAAAATACATAATAAATGAAATGTATCACTAAAATAGTAATTCTGTAGTACCTAGAATAAAATTTAATATATAATATCATCCAATAATAATAAATATTATATTTTTTGACCTTATCACATTGTTATTAGTCTAATTAACTCAAAGTACCCTTTTACCATAATGAATGTTTTTACCAATGGTTTAATTCATAATGACTAAAAAAATGAAAAATTTTAAACAATATTTTCCTATGATTTAGAATAATATATCCATTCTTAATGATATATTTTTAAAAGGGATAAAAATTATTTTAAAAATTAGTTCATAAAATACAATGAAATATATTTTTTAGAAAAATTGTGTTGTCAATAAAAAAATGAACTTCTACCAAAATCAAATATAATGTCTATTTTTTGATAAATATGTATATTATTTTAATATAATGGATATTAAATTTAATTAAAAAATAAAAAATAGAGGGATTTGAGATTATTAATTAATTTGAAGAAAAAATTATATTTTTTAAAAAAATCAACATTTTCAAGTAATCACACAAAAAAAATATTTTAAAAAACAACTTAAAAAAGTTTTAAGAATATTATGACAAGTGTGTTTCAAAAAATTTGTCCACTTTTCCAAAAAAAAATATAAATTTAGAATAAAATAATTTTAAGATGAACCAACTTTTTTACCACAACCCATTATAAGAAAATATATTTTCTATACATGAAATAAAATTCTTCTCATTAAATTCCTAATAACCATAAATAAATGAATATTTAGTTTGTGAACATAATATATAATATCTGTATTTTTTATTACAATTTAACATTATTAAATAATTTAATATATAATCATGAAATTATATTGTGTATATAAAAATAATTTTTTAAAAATAATTTTATTTAACGTCAAAATATTTAATCATTATACCATTAAAATATATAATAAATTTGTGATTGATTATGAATATTTTTTATGAAAAATAATATACATATACTTAATAATATAGTTAATCATATACACGCCTGTTAGACCAATGACATGGCTATAATAGTCATATTTATATATCAATATTCCTATGTTATATACTTTTTTTTGGATTTATAGCCTATGTGGTACAAGATTTCTAAAATATTAACCATTTAAATTATAAATATATTTTTAAAAAATATAGGTTTTACATTCTCCCCAACATACAAAATTTTTTCTCTTATATTTTTTATTTTATTACCTTCAGTTGAATTTAATAATACATAATAGTAAAATAGAATATAATTGTTTTCTTGAACAATAATGTTTAAGGTCAGGATAGAGAAATATTATTTTATTATATCTAATGTCCCATGATTGGGATACATGGAATTTACATTTATTTTCTAGAATACATAGTACATGACATAAATATACCCCAAAAGACTTTATTATTTTAGTTTATTTGGAAAGATGGAATGTAATATTTTAACGTGCTGAAAGATCTTCAACATTACCCATAATGATCTTCCCCTTAATTTTCATTCCTAAAACCATTCTTTATATCCAGGGGAAAAGAAAACATAAAAAGGTTGAGATCAAATGCTAAGTAATGGCTAACATGAGGATTATAAAAATAACCATTAACATAATAAAGTAAAAACATGATAATAATGTTTAAATATCAAAATCTTGAGTAATGTAATAAATCTATGCAGTATGGAAGGCATTGATCATAACGAAACATTAAACGTAATAAAATAGAATTGGCATAAAACACTGAATCGGGTAAATCAAATAATCAAATAATATGATTTCCATAGTATCCAAGGAATTTCATCCAAGACCATCATAGTGGACAAAGTCCATTACTGAACTGCGTTTACATTCCTTTCCATCCATATATTACTGAACTAGATTTACATGTTCTTGCTGAACTATATTACTGAACTGGATTTAATTTTCATTCCATCCATGTCTATATCAAGAGATATAAATATTTAACCAATGCATTTGAGGATAATATATGTCCCACACATCTCATAAATAAATAATTATTACATGTGAAACAAAAAAATAAATCATTAATCATAGCATATCCCTTCAAATAAAATAGGTTTTATAAATATCACTCCATCATAATCATTATTAAATAAATATTTTTAATAAATATATTTCTATCATAAAAACAATTATATAAAATTAATAATATAAATATTAACATAAAAAATTTTCATCTTAGATAGAAAATAATTTTGATAAAACACATGTATTTAATTCTTAAGAAAAATATCCTCTCTTCTGCCAAGACATTTTCTTTTCTCAAAATGTTGTGAAATATTAATTGAAAATTATTTAGTTGAAAATAAAAATTAAATTTTTTAAAGAAGGAATCATGAAATTAAGAATTATGAGGATTTAAAAATCTTTTCTGGCCGTTAAGTTAAAAAAACATTCTCCTCATATATTTATTAGAAAAGTAAAAAATGTACCACGTACTAAAAACATAAAAATATTTCATTCTCACCATTTAATAAAAAAAATCGGAAGGTTAAAATTTAATTCAATAAATTTTATAATAATAAAAATTATATTACATATTTTGGATAAATGTATTTATATGATAAATATACCCTAATAAATACCTACGTACAAATAATCTCAAATAATACTTGATTGTGAAATCATCCCTTACCTAAGGTCCAGTTTCCTTCATATGTGTCCAAGTCTAGGTTTAGTGTGTTTAAACATATTATTACCTTTTAAGAGAACCATAATAATATTTATTATATCAAATATGATTCACTAATGAAATTATATTACTTATTTATTTATATATTCCATGTTAATGAAACATTTTTGGGAATAATCATTTTATTTGTCGTACACATTTTGACTTGTTATTATTGATATTATTACATTTATCAAGATTTAAATACTTACAAGAAGAAGAAAAAATATTTACATATCATATATATTAAGAATATAAATATATATAATACATAGATAAATCAAATAGAATACACTATTAATGGCGATGATAGGTCATACATACGCAAAACAGTGTTTTTGTTTCCTTGTTGAATGGAATAGAGGCAAGTAAATGATATATATATATATATATATACACACATAAATCAAGTTTCAATATTATGTCATTTATTTCGTTATTATTTCTTATATATAATTTATAATCATTCTTGAATGGTTATCATGGATAATGAATCTCACCTTATCATGGAGACGGTAGGTTGTATGTATGGACGAATGACGATATCATTTACATAATGTTAAATACTATAGAATTGGATGGTATATTAATTATAAATAATAATTATAATTTTATATTAATTATTTAAATCCATTATTATAATCATTATACCTATCTAAATTATGTATTGTGGAATAACAAATTACACCACGATGTAGAGACAGTATGTCCTACATACGCACACATGGTAATATTGTAATTCATATAATGGGTAAAAGATGTATAAGGTTATTCCATAGTTATAATTACATATCATTATGTATAATATACTATATTTATGTTTTAAGTAAAAAAAACTTAAGAATAGGATGTAGAAGAAGAAAAGATTTTTGAATGAGGTGGTAAAACAATAACCAATTTTTTAGTATCTCTTTTGGATTTGCCCAAAAGGTATCCTTCAGATGTCATTATACCAAATTGATGTCTATAGAATGAAGTGGGGGATGTTTGGAGAGTACATGGGTAGATTTTCGTAGATTCAAACAGATTTAGTGTTGTCATTAATAGATCAGGTTACGTGCCCTATTATAAGAGAGAAGAGGGGAACTTTTTTAAATACAAAAAATATTTAATTTATTTAATTTTTTATAAAATTAAAATTCATCCACAGTGGATTATTTCTAAGATAGGATGATATTGGGTCTAAATAATCTCAACCAACAAAATGTAGATATGTTTTGATTTTGTTTTAAACCTAATCATTAGGACTTATCATTATTTAATCTATTTAATTTTAATTATGGTAATAAAATTCTAAATAATAAATGGTTATAAATATTTACATCGGTGATTGTAAATATCCCTAATTGGATAAATTATGACATTTTAGACCATTAAATTTTCAATATAGAATTTTTAAACATTTTTTTTATTTTAGAAAATTTAATAATATGTTATTTTTATAAAATAAAAATACCATCAATTTTTACAGTATTCATTTATTTAAATTTCAATAAAACCCACAATAAAGATAAATTAGAAAAAATATATTTAATACACTACTTACATGTCATATTCACCTATAAAATTCACTGATCATGGTAATTAGTTCATTGTTTATTTCTTTTAATATTGTAAAACCATTTATTTTTTTATTTCTATTAAAATAATTTTTTCTAAATTAATATTTTGTCATCAATAATGGTAATTATTTAATATATTGAATTTATAAATAAATTAAAATTATATAGATAATATCATTTGGTTTCATGAGACAAGTTATTTTCTTCTTTTTTTCAAGTATATCACTACATTGATATTATTATATATATAAGATATATGAAAGAGACATGTTTTTAATATCTTTGTTTTTAATAATAATTACATCATTTAATAGAAAGGTTTTCTATTAAATGAAACAATTCTAACCCTTAGGTGATATGGGTCACCTTTTATTGATCCAATAGGATTTTGGAAGTTGTTGAGATAATTTTATTAACATTATCACCCTGTTTGTTTCCATAATTTACCTGATTTACCTATGATTGTGGTAAAAAAACCAATGTTACTATTCATAATATTCGAAAATTAAGAGATAAATATTAATATAATTTGGACCCAATAATTACAAATACGGAATCCATTTTTAAAATTCAAAATACAAAACTTGCAGTAATTAATTTAATATTAATTCTCATTGTCAAAACCAAAAATTGTGTAATATAATATGAAAAAAATATGAAAATATTGTCCTATGTTTATGTCCATTTTAAATGTGAAATTATATATATTTAAAAAAATTGTATTAAGTGATAACAAAATAATCCAATTAAACTTTAAATCCAATTAAAAATATAATCTACCTATATAAATAAATTCGACGAAAAGGCATTGCTAAATTAAAATGTAGTATTTTTCACTATTTATTAAAATATAAATTTTATGAGAAAAATATTAATATATTAACCAAGGTAAATTATGATGTCACTATTACAAATATTATGTTTATTATGTCAAAATAGAGCATATAAATCTTTTAGAAAACTATTTTTAAAATATGCTCTCCATCAAAAGGTGGTAAAACATCATTTTTAGAAAAATAATTCTTTTATATAAAAATTGAATTTTTTATTATATCGTTATAAATAAATACATAAGATGAATGATTATGTTATATAAAAATAAAAATATGGGTAATTATATTAATAACATCTAGTTTATATCCACAAATAATATTTTAATAATATATCATTGTATAGAGAAACACGGTATTGTGTACAACACAAGCTATCAAGGAAGGATGTTCATGCTAGTAATGAATGCCAAGTCAGTGTTGTGTGTAGTGAAAAATTCTATTATTGTTGCATATAACATAATCCAAACATAGATAATATATTCATTAAAAACATTTATACACATGTTTTCATGTTTCGTACGCCAACTCAATGTTGGGTGAAATGAATTCTATCAAAAAACCTAAAATTGTGTATATCACTAGACAAAAATAGTGTTGCATATACTACATGCTAATACAGTGTTGCATATGGTTTAGGATAATCATAGTGTAACAAACCACACATGACATCAAATACGTAAAAAAGAATCTATCTCATAAAATATCAGGGTATTACATTCTACCACCTTTAAAATAAATTTCAACCTCAAAAATCATTTGGGATATAAAAGGTTAACTGCATGAATGTTTCTTAGTTGAAACCCACATCGTAAAAAGGAATACATAAACATCATTTTAAAATGGAAGATATAAAAATAATTGTTACCCAATGTAGCTCACCACTGGGTTTCTATATAGGAGAACATAGGTTGGAATTGAAAACAAGGATATGGAAGAAAAATATAAACATATTGTAGCACCACCAGTTTGAGGAATGTGGCCCTTTTTTATGCTTTATTTTGTGTTTAATTCATATTAGAAGAGTTAGGAAGAGGTTAGAAATGTTTGTAATTGGTTTGATGGAGTTTGGGGGCTTTTTATGGGGTACACGGTTTGAGCATGGTTGGGGGAAACTGTGTGGGTGCTCCAGGAAACTGTGTAGGGGGAGGCAGTAGGCTTCGCACGGCCTGCACACAGTTTGCAAAACCATGTGAGGAGACTGTGTCGAGCCTTTCTCTCAAGGCAATAGCATGTGCACGATTAGCGCATAGTTTTCCAAACCCTGTAGACCAACCGTTCGGCCACTTAAATTTGGCGTTTTTATGTCAGGGCACCCTCAGGATTGTACCTAAATCACTCTAATATTCCTCCCACTTGATCCTCACTCAGGTTTTTGTGATAAAATGCTATTGTTGTAGATTTTAAAATGGTGATTTTAAAATCAGTTGTTGAGATTGATTTTGTAAAATGGTTGATGAAAATGGTTTTCAAAAAATATTTTGTTTTATTGAGTTTCTGTTTAGCATCGAAAATGATTTTCAATAAATGAGTGATTTATTGAAGAGGATCGATATGCAATGGAATTTGTGGATTTCATGATGTTGTGACCTTGGTGGGTTGTATGCTTGATTGTAATGTTGTCTGAAAGTGGTGAGATTTACCACTATTAAAAGGGGATGTATGGTGGACAGAAGGGCCACCATCGAAATATAAGTGGACGGGAAGTGCCACTAGTTGTGAATGGGTAAAACGGGATGGACAGAAGCTCCCCCATTATGGTTGTTTTGTTGGGTGTTTCTTTGCATAGATGGAACTAAAGTGAGAATGGGTGAATGGGTTGGACGGAAGCTCCACCGATGTGGTTGATTGTGTGCATTGCTTTTCAAGATATAAATTGTCGTTCTAATGTGTAAATGATGAAATGGCTTTTGGAATGTTTGTTTTGGATTTCTTGTGGTTTCATGGTTTGGGTGAGATGGCTTGTTAAGGGTTCGTTTAGTTAATGGTAATGGTTGCACTTGTGATTGTTTTATATAAAATATTATATATAAATGTGCTAATGATTTTATCCTAGCGGCCTGTGTAGGGAAGTCATTTGGGGAAAACCTACCGAGTTTTAGTACTCACACCCTGCTTTGGAACTTTGGTGTCTTTGTAGATGTCATGTATCGTGACATGGGAAATGGTAAGGCATCACCCTCCATTAGTGGAGCATTGTGAATTTTTGGTGGACCTTGGAGCTTGGTGTGGAGCTATGGTGGTGTCATGGATCATGGGGTTTTGTTGTTTAGTTTCCTCTTTGTACTCTGATGTGGTGTAGACATGTCTAGTTGTATTGGTTTTGGGATGTATTGTGGAACAAATTGTTTGTCTTTCCAGAATACGTGATGGAATATTTTATTGACATTCATCACATAGTGGTTGTTAATGGATTGTTTGATTGGTTTTGTCTTAAGGTAAAATCATTCCCCAACGTGTTCTTGAAGCCCTCGACATTTATTGAATGCCTTTGGCGCCTTGGTAACGTCTCTTAAGGCCAAGTCACCCTCACCACCTCCTCAAGCCAATGAGGTCGGGGTGAGGTGTTACAAATTGTATCAGATTACTCTTTCCTTTGGAGTTGATTCATGGATTCGGAGTTGACATTCATTGTGGTATATTCTTTTAGTCAAGATAGTATCAAGGCATGGGAATTTCTGAACTTGGAATGTATAGCATAAAAGGACATAGCTAACCCTTTTATGCTGAACTTCAAGTTACCAGGGATTTGGGTACATAAGTGTTTTGGAGACACATATAGGCATTTGATATCTCATTGTCTTGGGTATATCCAATGAGATGAGTATGGTATGCAAGGTAGAAATGACTTCCCACTAGGATGCATGTTTCATTGTTGTATAATGATTTATGGCATGATATGAATGTGTGGAGTTTGAAAAATATGAATTGGGTTTCAAAACGCAATGATTTGAATCACGAAAATTGGTGGTATTTTGAAAAAGGTTTGGATTTCAAAGAAAATGGTGAAACATGGGAAATCTGAACTTATGGAAAACCTTGTTGAGATGGTGCTATGTAATTAGATTTGAAATCGGAATTCATGATGTCTACAGATGTGAGACTTAGGGATGTTTGTTTTCTATTTATAGAAACGGCACTAGGTAGGTGTCGTATAGACCAACCAGAAGAGGTAGCTAAGAATGTGGTAGCACATGAGCCTCAGGCGAACCAACAGTTAGTGAAAAGTATAGTGCAAGCTTTTCAAGCTATAGAAAGTGGAAATAAATTAAATGATGTAAAGACCCAGAAATTTCAAGGAATTTTTTTTCTTAAAATATTTGTAATTTTATGAGTTCGCTATTTCCGATGACACCTGATTCTGAGGATCGGTGTTCCCGGAATCATTTTCTGATGTTTTTTTCGGGTATGTTCAGTAGATGTATGAGTGGGATTTTATATCTTTTTAACCGGAACTCGGAATTGAAATATGAGGGCACCAATGAACTCGCAGCACCGATATTCACTTAAGGAGACTTTTGGATCGATCGCAGTCAAGTCGGGGTGAATGATGGTTTTCCAATTTTTCGTGGGATAAAAATAAAATAAAATTATTATTTTATTTTTTATTTGAATATTGAATTTCAAAACTGCAACAGTGTGGGGTCCACCCAACACTTGAAACTCTTTATTTAATGAGGATAATTAAATGTGTGGTTACACAAGAGGTGTAACCACCCATTTAATGATCTCTAAATATGTTAAACACTTAACTAAACTTAATGTGGTAATTAGGGTTTTGGGAGTTATGTTGGGGGGGGACATCATTCATTGGAGAAAAAGGTGAGAATTGTTGGATAGGATTGGTGGATGAAGAATGGCTCTCCAACGATGTTTTCCCCAGTGAGGAACGATCCTTCAACAGAGATCAGATCCCGACCAATCTCTGGCTCACGAACTCAGATCTGAAGTGTGAGGTGGACACAACGATCATTGTCAACTTCACCTTCTTCCCGCGACGTCGTCAATGAACAACGATTGAGGTAGGGGTTGTATTTTAAGTATGATTATATTCCCAAGTTCTTCATTTTAAGAAAACGGATGTTTTCTTTTGCGGGATGGTTTAGAGATTAATCTGGGGTTTGTTTCTGGTTCAATTAAATGTTGGATTACTATTTGAGACTCTTACGCAGAGGGCACGGGCTAATGAAAAAGCCCAGACCCTCTGCAAATTCGTTCTTGATGTGTTGTTTGATGGACGATGGGTGAACGGAATGGCAATCCTAATTTAAGGTTGTAGTAGTGAAGATCAGGACCCTAGGAGGCCATAGGTACAGACGAGAGGCAAAAAAGACCATCGGAATGACTCCGGTCACCTGAAGAGGAGCATGGCGGCATGGGTGTCGGCGCGGCGGCGCCAGCGGCCGGCACGAGCCGACTGCCTGGGGGCGGTGGCACCCCTCGCGCGCCGTCGGCAGAAGGCCACCGTGACACCGGCCGCAGTAGTGGAGTGGAACCCGCATCAGCGGTTTCCGAGAAGGTTGGGTGGCACCAGCTGGCACTATCATTACAAGACACCAGGGGGTCCCCCCCTACTCTGTTCCTTGCGCGTAACGCGCTCGGCCAGCCGAGCCGAGCCGCGGCCGGCCGGGCGGGCCGGGCAGCCTGTCGTGCGGGCCAAGCCGCCTATCGCGTGGGCCGGGCTGAAGCCGCCGGGGTGGGATGCACCCACCGGGTTGGGCCGTGCCGTACCGGGTCGGACCTGAATCCAGGTCTGGTCGACCCGGTTCGGGCCGCCCTAGGCCGGGTTGGGTCGGGTCAGACCAGACCCAGACCCCCCTTTTCGAAGCACTTTTGGTTTTTCACCCATAACATGAGCTACAGACCTCTGATTGACACACGGTTTGTTGCGTAGGATTCCTTGAAATGATATGGTCGTTTCGGTATATTACACTCAAGGTTTTGGAAATGTTTGGGTATGGTCGATTTGGTTCGATCCCGAAACCAACCATGCCCTCGGAGCGGAAACAGTTATAACTTAAGGACCAGACATCTGATTGACATGTCGTCAACTACGTCAGATTTATTTTCATGAGATGGTTCATTTTGAATACTCGGCACGTGATTTGGATGATTTTTTATTATGGCCAAGTTGGATTGTACCCGAAATCCAACCGGCCCCTCGGATCGGAAACTCTTATAACTCTCAGAATGGGCATCTGATTGACGCACCATCTGTTGCGTTGGGATCCTTATGATGAGAGGGAACTACTGGATTCATCAACTCAGGACGTCATGATAGTATATGTATCAGAAATTTTATTGAGTAGCAGACCCTCCCAGAATCAAGTATGTTGTGTGCGAGAACCGTAAGGCTGGTTGCGACTGAGATGACAGAATCTTACCTGGGTTTAAAAATGATGACTACTGTACCAGAATCCTACGTGGGTTCGACAGTGATGGCTTCTATACCGGGATCCTCCATGGGTTTGACTGTAGTGACTTCTGTACCAGGATCCTATGTGGGATCGATAATAATAACCAATGTACCAGAATCCTACGTGGGTTCGACAGTGATCACTTCTGTACTAGGATCCTTCATGGTTTCGACAGTAATGACTTATGTACTAGGATCCTACATGGGTTCGACAGCGATGACTACTGTACCAAAATCCTATGTGGGTTCGATAGTGATGACTTCTATGTTAGGATCCTACGTGTGCTCGACAACGCTAATATTGTTCCAGGATCCTACGTGGGTTCGACAGAGGAGATGATTCAGATGTAACATCTAATCATCTCTACCCCTCTTTGTGAGTTGTATACCTGCATGAGATGAGTCATGTCTTCAACCATTATAAACGTGGTGATTTACTTACATACTTTGTGGAATGTTTTGTTCTTGGGCTTGAGAGTTGGAGTCGGACTTTGATTGATAACTTAAGTATATGTGTGGGCATATACCTAAGTAGGGTTGGTTGATAATTAGTTATTGTATCTTTCTACTATGGTTTATCCTTTGTGGATTTTGTGAGACCTTGATAATCTCGAGGTACCTATTGAGTATCATAATACTCACCCCTGCACGAGCTATGCCCGCACCTCGTTTTGATGGATACAGACGACGGACAGCACTGACCGAGGCGGTGTGTATGAGGATTGGACGGTATGTGGAGATGGACCTCATGACGAGTTGGTACCCGGAGGAGATGGACAAACGTGGAGCACTGAGAAGGCTATCTGTACCCACCCTTCAGGTAGGATCTTTGGTGGACGATCCGGGAGCTTCTAGGCACCTTCCAGCTATTTCTCTTTTTTAGTTGTACCTGATTTTCCTTTCCTTGTACATTACTGTTGGGATTGTATTTCTGGTCGTTTTACTTTCCACCACTTCTTCTTTATCCTATTTTTACTGAGAGTTTGCTTCCTCTTGTTCTCTGTTTATGTTGTTTTGTAATTATAAAGGAAACTCCTTACTAGTTTAGGGATTTATGCCTTTGGTGCTAGTCGCCAACCCCTAGCCTATGGAAGGTGGTCTTGGGGTAGTTACGACACGGGCCCCAGGGGACGGGTTGTGAAAAATTGGTATCAGAGGAGTCCATTCTACCACATAACTGGGACTATGATTCTTTTAACAGCTACAGTGTTTTGTGTTTTGTGTGTGGTTATCAGTTTAGGGAAACCGGTGTTGGTGCAGCGGCTGACATATCCATACACTAGGAATCTGACTTATGATTACCGACTCAGAGCACGGGAACACTGATTGCATGTGTGTTTCCTTTGAAAATGTTTTCATTATGATTACATTGTGTCAGCTCACCATGTATATTGTTTTAACTGTGGAACACCTATTTGTTTTTAGGATGGCCCCATAAAGGCAGCCAGGTAGGGATCCGAGTTTCGTATGAGATGGTACCCCACCCAGCGATGAGGCCTTGGTGCAGGTCCCCATCATAGCGGATGTACCAGCGGTACCACTACCCGATGGGCCATCGATACCACCAGCTCTAGCAGTAGAGAGTGCACGTCATCTGAGTGTGTTACATGAGTTCCAGCACTAGAGACCGACCAGGTTCTAGGGAGATACAGACCCACAGACTACATAGGATTGGTTGGAGGCTGTTGTGAGAGTTTTCATATTGGTAGGTACACCAGCCGACCTCATGGTGATCCTTGCCGTGAGTCTCCTTCCAGGAGCGGTAAGAAGATGGTGGATCCTGATTTTCCAGGTTCATGATAACGCATCACTACTCTGGATAGACTTTGAGAGCCTATTCCAGGTAGATTTTATACTAGCCACCCTTCGTGCAATGCAGATCCAGGAGTTACTTAATCTACAGCTGGGCAGCATGACAGTAGATCAGTACTCAGCGAGGTTCACCGACCTCTCACGCTAGTCTACGGATATGGTATGGGACTCATTCTTCAAGGCCCAGACCTTTGAGCAGGGACTTAGGAATGAGATCAGGGATTCTATGATCTCCCTCAACATCTCAACCTAGATGGGGGTATTGGAGCGAGCCCTCCTAGTGGCGAGTTTCCTTGCTGAACAGTCTCCAGCAGCGATACCCAATACTAGTTGACACGCACTAGAGTCTTCTACAGCTATAAGTAGACAGACGACGTAGGTTTCCAAGGGGAAAAGACCCATAGGTGGATGACTGCATGACTCAGGTTTAGTTTTGTGGGGCACACGAGACAGAGCTAGCCATAAGAGAAGCAGGAAGTGCTATGCATATGGCGGGCAGGGTCACATGGATCGAGACTGCCAAACCCGCCCTGCAGATGAGGAGCAGGCTGTAGAGTAACCTCCCAGGCAGAGGCAAAGGTTCGACCATGGTGGTCCGCCCGAAGCAGGAGGACGTGGCAGAAGAGCTGGACAAGTATTAGGTAGTGGACGACGTTTTGAGGCCCTACTACCACCACTACTAGGAGGTCCACCCCGACCGTAAGGAATAGGTGGACAGGGGAGAGATCAACATTAGGAAGTTGAATCCTACGGCCATAGTGCTCTGGGAGAAGGTGGACAGGAACGGGACTAGATCCAAGCATAGATTCCTTTGTTCATGATGCTTCTAGCTTTATTTATGTCGTTGTTTGTGGTTGATTTGTGTCTTTTTTACTTTTATCTATATTAATAAAATACACTTTTCCGTGTGACATTTTCTTTCCTACCTTTTAGGTGTGGTTGATACAGATAGGTTCTGGTAAAAACTGTTGACTTGAACCTCATATTTGAGATTCCTACTGCAGGAGACACAGTGACCACACACTGTTGCCGACAGAGTGACTCGTCCCTTAGAGGTGAGAGTAACAGTTGGATCTCTTGGTAGTGGTGTTGAGGCCTTACAATGTCATCCATGGCATGAATTAGTACCGTTCATGTTAGGATAGAATGAATTAGGCAATGGGCATGGTTCATCCAGGGGATGAGATATGATTTCCCATTTTTGGCAAAGGAGAAATCATAGTAGCTCTTGTAGGACGTAGGCGAAGAAGGGTGTAGACAAGCTCTTTTAAATTGGCTAATATCACCCATAGTTTGTTGGGAGAACACTTTAAATTCTACTCTGACCCTTAGAGTCTCAGTTATATATTCTCACAGAAGGACCTAAACCTGAGATAGTGATGATGGCTTGAATTCCTCCAGGACTATGAAATCAAGATAGTCTATACTCCTAGGAAGGGGAACATTATTGCAGGTACTCTCAGTAAGAGATCAGTCATTCAGCTGCTAGGAGAGGTGACAAATTCGTTGGCTGAATTGCAGATATTTTTTGTAGATAGAGATGCAGCATCCTATCTATAGTCTCTCACAGTCACTCCTTCACTTCGTCAATGATTTAGAGAGGTACAACATGGGGATGTTGACTATGAGACGCGATGTCCTCAGATATCCACAAGATAGGCACCTGATGGATTTTCTGAAGGTGAGGAGCACGTCGTTCTCTTCAGAGGATGTACCATGGTATCAGTTGTACTTCAATAGGAAGTGTTGAGTGAGTGCCACACATCTCCATTAGTGGTACATACTGGAGTGGCGAATACATATCAGGACCTCCGATGACAACACTGGTGGTCTGGAAGGAAGAAAGTTGCGGCATAGTTTCTCTCACAATGCATCCCTTTTCAGCAATTGAAGGAGGAACAACTGGTACCGGCATGATTGGTTCAGCCTTTGGAGGTCCCAGAGTGAAAGTAGGATCAGATATCCATGGATTTTTTTATGGGTCTTCCATTTATATCCAGGATATGGAGACATCTTGTGTTCGAGGATGGCGACCATGCCTTTATACGGGTCTCACCTCGATGAGGTCTACGGAGTTTTGGATGAGGTGGAAATTTATCTATGTGATTCATCTGACCTTTATAGGTAATCAACATGGTAGGTGAGGTGGAATACCGCTTGGCCTTTAAGCCTCAGTTACACCGGGTGCACGACGTCTTCCACTTATCTCAGCTGAGGAGATACATGCACGACCTGTCCACATCATCGACCATGGGGAGCTAGATATTGATGATGGGGCGACTTTAATTGAGGTCTCAGTGGAGATTGAGGATCTAAAGGAGAAGGTCCTATGTGGATGGTCAATTCCTCTGGTTCACGTTCGCTGGTAGTACAAGAACCTCCAAGAGAACACATGGGAGCAGGAGGCTCAAATGCATACTCAGTACCTCCATTTGTTTCCCAAGTGTGTGTTGTAACTTTACGGGGATGTAAATCCCTGAGGTGGGGGTAATGTAAAGACCCAGAAATTTCAAGGAAAATTGTTTCATAAATTCATTGGAATTTTATGAGTCCGTAGTTTCGGATGGAACCTGATTCTGAGGCCCGGTGTGCCCAGAATCATTTTCTGCGGTTTTGTTCAGGTACGTTCAGTAGAAATACGATAGGGATTTTATATCTTTTGAACCGGTGCTCAGAATTAAATTATTAGGGCACCGATTAACTCGTATTGATGGTATTCTCTTAAGGAGACCTTTATATCGATCGTAGTCGAGTCATGGTGAAAGTTGGTTTTCCGAAGATTCGCGGGATAAAAATAAAATAAACTTATTATTTTATTTTTTATTTAAATTTTGAATTTCGAAACTCCAACAGTGTGGGGACCACCAGAAATTTGAAACTCCTCATTTAATAAGGTGCATTTAATGTTTGGTTACAAAAGTTGTGTAACCACCCATTTAATGATCTTGAATTATTTTATACACTTAACTCAACTTAATGTGGTAATTAGGTTTTTTGGAGTTATGTTGGGGGGGAAATCATTCGTTTGAGAAAAAGGTGAGAATTGTTGGAAAGGATTGGTGGATGAAGAACGGTTCTCCAATGGAATTTTCCCCAGTGAGGAACGATCCTTCAATGTAGATCGGATCCCAAAAAATCTCCGACGCATGAACTCAAATCTAAAGTACGAGGCAGACGCAACAATCATCGTCCACTTCACCTTCTTCCCACAACGTCGTAAACGGACAACGATCGAGGTAGAGGTTGAATTTTAAGTATGATTATATTCCCAAGTTATTCTTTTTAAGAATACAGATGTTTTCTTTTGTGGGATGGGTAAGAGATTAAGATGGGGTTTGTTTCTAGTTCAATTAAATGATGGATTACTGTTTGATCCTCTAACGTGGAGGGAACAGGCTAACAAACAAGCTTGGACCCTCTGCCAATTCATTCTTGATGCGCGGTTGGATGGGCGATGGGTGAAGGAAATGGAAACCTAATTTGAGGCAGCCGTAGTGAAGATCAGGACCTGAGGAGGCAGTAGGTGGATCTGATAGGCAAAATAGACCACCAGAACAACTCTGGAGGCCCGTAGAGGGCGTGGCGGCGCAGGTCGTTGGCACCCCTCATGCGTCGTCGGCAGAAGGCCGTCGTGGCACCGGATGCGGCGGTGGAGAGGAACCCACATCCGCAGCTTCCGGGATGGCTGGGCGGCACCAGATGGAGCCGCCATTATCAGACACTTCCCCCCCCCCCCCTCCGTGCCTTGCATGTAACGCTCTCATTCAGTTGGGCCGAGCCGCGGTCAGCCATGCGGGTCGGGCCACCTACCGTGCAGGCTAGGCCGGCCTCGCACGGGCTGGGCCGCTGCCACCGGGCCGGGTTGTGCCCGATGTGCCGGGCAGCGCCCAACTAGGGCCAAACCTAGATCCGGGTCAGTTCGACCTGGTTCCGGCCGACCCAGTGCGGGTTTGGCCGGGTCGGACCGGACCCAGAACCCCCTCTTCGGAGTACTTCTGGTTTTTCACCAATGACATGATTTACAGACCTCCGATCGACACACCGTCAGTTTCATATCATTCCTTGAATAGAGATGGTCATTTCGGTATATTACACTGATAGTTTTGGTGATGTTTGAGTATGTCCATGTTGGTTCGAACCTGAAACCAACCGGGACCTCGGAGCGGAAACGTTTATAACTTAAGGACCAGACATTCGATTGGTGTGCCATCTACTAAGTTTTATTCCCTTTGATGAGACAGTTCTTTTGGAATACATCATACAATATTCAGATGAGGTTGATTTATGTCCGGGTTGGATTGTACCTGAAATCCAACAGGCCCCTCGGAGCGGAAATGCTTATAACTCTCAGACCTGGTGTCATATTGACACACCGTCTATCTTGTTGGGTTCCTTATGATGAGACTGAACTACTAGATATATCAAATCATGACTTCATCATATTTGATGTATCTAAACATGGCTTGAGGATCAGACCCTCTCGGAATCGAGCGTGATGTGTGCGGGAACCCTAAGGCTGGCTGCGATTGGGATGACGGAATCCTACGTGGGTTCGACAATGATGACTACTTTACCGGAATCCTATGTGAGTTCTACAGTGATGACTTCTGTACCGGGATTGTCCATGGATTCGACATCAATGACTTCTGTACCATGATCCTTTGTGGGTTTGACATTGATAACCACTGTACCAAAATCCTACGTGGGTTCGACAGTGACGACTTCTGTACCAGGATCCTCCATGGGTTCGACAGCAGTGACTTCTGTACCAGGATCCTATATGGGTTCAACAGCGATGACTATTGTACCAGAATCCTATGTGGGTTCGATACTGACGACTTCTGTGCCAGGATCCTATGTGGGTTTTACAACACTGATACTGTTCCAGGATCCTACGTGGGTTCGATAGAGGAGATGATTCAGAGGCAAAATCTAATAATATATAACCCTCTTCGTGAGTTGTATACCTATGTGAGCTGAGTCATGTCTTCAACCATTATCAATGCGGTGATTGAATTAATTCCTTTGTGGAATGGTTTGTGATTGGGCTCAAGAGTTAGAGTTAGAATGTGATTGATAAAATATGTATATGTATGGGAATATACCTAAGTAGGTTTGGTTGATACTTCATGATTGTATCTTTATACTGTGGTTTATCATTTGTAGATTTTGTGAGACCTTGAGAATATCAAGGTCCCTACAGAGTATCGTTATACTCACCCCTGCTTGTGTTATGCCCGCACCTTGTTGTGTTGGATGCAGATGACGGACAGCGCTGAATGAGGCAGTGTGTACGAGGATGAGACAGTACCCAGAGGTGGACCTCATGACGAGTCGGAACACAGAAGAGACTGATAGACATGGAGCACCAAGGAAGGTATCTGTACCTACCCTTCAGGTAGTATCTGTGGTGGATGATCCAAGAGTCGGTAGCAACCTTCCAGTTGTTTGTCTTTTTAGTTGTACTTGATTTTC
Organism: Viscum album; assembly: GCA_963277665.1. Classification (NCBI taxonomy): domain Eukaryota; kingdom Viridiplantae; phylum Streptophyta; class Magnoliopsida; order Santalales; family Viscaceae; genus Viscum; species Viscum album. Next base: position 1,503,419,994 of record OY728147.1, on the reverse strand, counting down.
CTTTCCTTGTACTTTACTGTTGGGATTTTATTTCTGGCCATTGTACTTTCCAGCACTTCTTATGAATCTAGTTTTTATTTATATTTTGCTTCCACTTATTCCCTGGTTGCGTTTGTTTGAAGTTATAAAGGCATTTCCTTCCCAGTTTAGGGATTTATGCCTTTTGTGCTAGTCGCTAGTCCCATGCCTATGGAAGGCGGGATAGGGGTAGTTACGACACGTTCCCTAGGGGAAGGGTCGTGACAGATAAACCAAGGAATGTGGATCATGAGATGCAGTTTCAAAAGCATAATCTATCCATCTTCAAATGTGATTCAGATTCTTAGAGGGAAGAAGCATGGTTGAATAGATAGAAAAAGATCTTCGAGTTCTTGGGAACGCCAGTAGAATTGAAAGTGAAGTTGGCCATGTATATGTTGGAAGATCTTTCCCATCAATGGTGGGAGTTGGTTGTCCAAGTGGGGACGGACCAGGGTATGATGTGGGAAAGCATTGAAAAAATAATAATAAACAATTCTACCATCATACGTTCAGAATTCAGCGTATGACTGATTTCTTTGGTTTGAATCAAGAGAATATGTCAGTGACAGAGTATGCAGATAAATTTATGAACATAGTGCGGTTTGCACACGAGGTGGCAGGTAGCACATCATTGAAGTCAAGTATCTTGGAATCGGGGTTAAGGAAAAAAATCCATTCAAGGATAGAGGTGTTGTGTATAGATGATTACACAGAGATAGTGAATAAAGCCTCGGTGGCTGAGCGAGATCTGTTGGGTGCTCCGGGTATAGAGAGCATCATGGTACCCATGGGGAATAGTGGGGAATAGTGGGAAATATAACACTGGGTATAAGTGGAGGAGGGACACTTATTCCCAGGGCGGGTGTATGGAACATAATCTAATGGTAAGATCACTTAATCTTCCTTCGAATCTCCATAACAAACCAGGATGTTAGCAGTGTGGTTATACGATCCACATCAAACATGATTGTACGAAATAAACATGAGCATGTAATAATTGTAAGCAGATGGTTCATCTGCAACATTATTGTCGGAATACTCTCAGGTTGGGTGCACGTTACACTCCTCAAGTATCGCAGACATCGTACGCTTCGACGGGATGAGGTCAGCAGTATACCCCTTGGCAGTAGAGTAAAGTGGGTCATGGTGATTCTTTGAATACCACGATGCCTTAGCAAGGAAATAAACAGCAGATCATGGAAAGCAGACATGTTTTTGGAGCTAAGCAGGTTGTGGTGGATGATCAGTCGGGACCATCCACAGTGTGAGGTACTATTCTTTTATATTCTTCCTTTATGTAAGTGTTATTGATATGGGTGCTTCACAATATTTTATTGCTATATGTGTGATTGATTTGATGGTTTTTAGGGTAGAAATGATGCCATCGATTTTCAAACTTCAAACTCCTCTAGGTCGAAGAGGGTGTCAAGCCTTCTTGTGTAAAGCATGTTGTATCATTGTGGATGAGGTTGAGATAACCTTGAATTTCTCAATGCTTGAGATGGATTATTATGATTTAATCCTAAGAATAGATTGGTTGGTTGTGTTTAAGTCCCACATCAACTGTAATATGTGGAAAGTGGATTTTACGAAACATGATGTCATTAGACATCTCTTTAGAGGAGAGAGACAAGAAATGTAGGGTGCAACAGGTTTGTTGGAACCAGCAGTGGGCACGTTATCATATCACCTGGTGGTGTTGTCATTGGAATCGGTAGATGGTGTTGATCATAGTGTTCTTCCGGCATTGGTGGATCAGCTCATGGATTTTTTTCTGAAGAATTCTCTGGGTTACCTCTCGTAAGGGAAGTGGAGTTTACGATTGATATTATTCTGGGGACCAATCCTATCTCACTTCCACCTTACCGGATAGCACCTAATGAATTGTGGGAATTAAAAGACCAGCTGTAAGAGTTAGAAAAAAAGTGTTTATCCGGCCTAGCACATCTCTGTGGGTAGCGATGGTGTTGTTTGTGAAAAAGGTGGATGGAACTTTGAGACTCTGTGTTGATTATCGTAGACTTAACCAAGTTGTGATAAAGAACAGATATCCACTTCCATGAATTGATGATTTGTTTGACCAGTTGAGGGGAGCCTAGTGGTTCTCCAAGATCAACCTGAGGTCGGGATATCATCAATTGTGGGTGAGGAAATACGATATTCCTAAATTAGCTTTCAAGAGTGGATATGGCCACTATGAATATGTGGTTATTCCCTTTGGTCTAATGAATGCGCCATCGGTGTTTATGGCATTGATGAATCGGGTATGTCAAAGATATCTAGATTATTTTGGGTGGTGTTTGTAGATGATATTCTTGTGTATTCAAAGTCAAGGGGGGAGCATGAACAGCACTTGGATAGATTGCTAGGGATCTTGAGGGATCATCAATTGTATGAAAAAATGTCAAAGTGTGACTTTTGGATACAGGAAGTCCGTTTTCATGGCTATGTGATTTCTGAAAGGGTTGTTTCAGTGAATCTAGAAAAGATATTGGTTGTTACCTCATGGCGACCACCAAAGAATATGTTTGAGATACAATGTTTCATTAGTCTATCTAGGTATTATCGGTGTTTGGTTCATGATTTTTCACATTTGGCTTCGCCAATGACAGCTTTGACAAGAAAGAATGTTCTATTCTAGTGGAATGAATAGTGTAAGCAATTTTCCGAAGAGCTAAAGGGTCGCCTTACATCAGAACCAATCTATGTTTTTCTAGAACTAGGAAATGGTTACGTGGTGTATTGCGATGCATCTAGATTAGGGTTGGGGTGCTTTCTGATGCAATGGAATCATGTGGTTGTGTATGGCTCACGGTAGTTGAGGGTACATGATAAGAACTACCCCACTCAAGATATGGAGTTTTTAGTAGTGGTTTATTCTTTGAATGTGTGGCATCATTATCTATTCTGTGAGAAATTCACATTATATACAGATCATAAGATCTTGAAGCACATTTTCTCACAATGGGATTTAAACATGAGGCAAAGGTGATGGATGAAATATCTTCAGATGTTTGATTTTGACTTGATGTATACACCAGGTAAGGGAAATTCTGTGGTGGATGATTTAAGTAAAAAATCAAATGCTCCGGTGGTGAAATAGGCTTAGGAACAGTGGCAGTTGATGTCAATTTTATCTGACATGCAGTTAGAATGTGAGGGCTAGGACGATAGAGCAGTTCTCTATTTGGTTTTGTTGATTCTTGTCTTGGTTGGCCTGGTTAGAGAGGCACATATATCTGATTCTGACTGTGTGTCCATGGGGTCGAGACTCAATTGTTGGGAGACGATTGAGGGTTGGAAACTGAATGGTGATTCTGTTTTGTGTTTTCGAAATCAGATGGTGGTACCAGTTTCCTATCAGGAGGATATTCTCAAGGTGTATAATCATTCCAGGAAGGATGTTCATCTTGGAATTAAAAAAATGTATAATTCATTGAAATCATCATTTTGGTGGGTTGGTATAAAAAGAAGAGTGGATGAGATTGTTTCGAGATGCCTGACTTGCCAGCAGGTCAAGGAAGACCATCAGAGGCCAGTGGGAATGTGACAGTCTTTACCAATCCCTGTTTGGAAGTGGGAGAAAATGATGACGGATTTTGGACATTTCTCCAAATAATGTTCATGAAGAATGATTCCATTTGGGTGACAGTGGATCAGATAATGAAGTCGGCCCATTTCATTCCAATTCATGAATCTCATACTGTGGAGGATCTATCCAAAATCTACATCCGAGAGGTTGTAAAGAGGCATGGTGTTCAAGTATCGATAGTATCAGATAGTGATCCGATGTTTAAATATTGATTTTGGAAATACCAGTAGCAAGCCCATGGGACACAATTGACTGTGAGAACACCATATCACCCTCAGAAGGATGGTCAATCCGATAGGATGATACAAACATTGGAGGACATGTTGCGGGCTTGTGTCATGGATTTTGGTAGCTCATGAGAGGATCAATTTTTGTTGGTTATGTTCTCGTACAATAACAGTTATCAAGAATCTATACATTAGGATCTGTTTGAATCATTGTATGGGCGTTCGCTCCATTCTCCACTTTTTTGGGTGGAAGCAGGTGAGTCCTTGATATTTGGACCAAGCCTTATCTAGGAGACTATGCAGAATATCATGTTGATCAGGAAGTGAATGGAGATGGATCAAAGTCATCATAAATCAAATGCGGATCAACTTAGATGGTTGTTGTCATTCAAGAGGAGTGATCATGTTTTCTTGAGGATCTCTCCTAGGTTTGGACATCGTCAGTTTGGGAAGCAAGGAAAGTTATCTCTGAGGTATATTGGAACATTTAAGATTCTTTAGCGGGTTGGTGAGGTGTCTTATCATTTGGCATTGCCACCTAAATTCAGTGTAGTGCACAACGTGATTCATGTGTCATAGTTGAAAATGTATCATCTGAATCATGACCATGAGATTCATTGAGATCATGTCGAGATAGAACCAGATTCTTCATTGGTGCACGTTCTAGTGCGGGTTGTGGATAGGAAAGAGAATGTATTGTATGGTAAAATCATCAATTTTGTTAGTGTTTTGTGTCAGCATGGTCAGATTCAAGAGGAGACTTTTGACTGGGAGAAATATATGGTCGATAAGTGGCCCAAGGTCTTTCGAAAAATGGATGGTTCACTACTTTCTGAGGAAGGAAAGTCCAATGGTGGGGAGAATGTAGCACCCCCTGTTTGAGGAATGTAGCCATTGTTTATGTATTTTTATGTGTTTAAAGTGCTTGAGATGAGTTGGGAAGAGGTTGGGTGGGTTTGGAATGGGTTTGAAAGAGTTTGGGGGCTTTTCTTGGGCTGTACAATTTGAGAATGGTTAGGGTAAACCATGCAGGTGCTCCAGGGAACTTTGCAGGGGGAGGAAGAAGGCTACGCACAGCCTGTGCGCGGTTTTCCAAACTATTTGAGCCAACTGTGTGGACCCTTTATCTTGAGGTAGTTTCATGTGCACGGTTAGCGCACGGTTTTCCAAACCGTGCGGACTAACCCTGCGACCACATAAAGTTTTTGTTTTTAAGTTCAGGCTCCCTCAAGCTTGAAATAAATCACTCCAATCATCCTCCCACTCGAGCCTCACTTGGGTTTTTCGGTTCTCAGGGGTTGTAAGGGTTCTCCCACTTGGTTTGGAAGAATTTCTAAGGGGTTTCAAGGTGGATTTAAGGTGGTTTCTCCTGGGTAAGTCACTCCTCTTGGTTTCCTTGTGTTTTCCTCTAGATCTACATCACTCTCTTTCTTGGTTTTCTAGATATACACTTTTTTATGTATATATCGGGTTGTGGTTTATATGGATGATGATTTTAAGGATTATAAATGTTAGGGAAGGGGATCTAGAGAGGTTTTAGTGGTGTGTTCTTAGGATTTGAGGCGTGGTTGCTCGTGGGTCTATTTCTTGGGACCCCTAAAGGTTGGTGGCTTCTCTATCAACTCCAATTGGTTAGAACTATTGGTTTTTGGTTTCAATTAATTGGTTGTGATGAAAATTAATTTTCTCGATGCGCAAAATTTATTGGAAATCCCTTGGGTGATGTTATGGAGATTTTTTGGAAAAAGGGGGTTTTGTGATGAAATGATATTATTGTGGATTTTAAAATTGAGATTTTAAAATGGGGTTCTAAGATTGATTTGGGAAATGGTGGATGAAAATGGTTTTCAATAAATATGTTGTTTTATTGAAATTTTATTTCTCATGGAAAATGATTTTCAATAAATTAGTGATTTATTGAAGTGGATTAATATGCAGTGGAATTGGTAGATTGAAAGATGTTGTGACCTTGGGGGGTTGTCTTCTTGGTGATGGATAGATTGGAATGTTTTATGAAAGTGGCGAGAAGTACCACCATAAAAAGGAGATGGATAGTGGACGGAAGGGCCATAATCAAAAGATATGTGGATGGGATGTTCCACTAGTTGTGAATTGGTGAAATAGGTTGGAAGGAAGCTCCACTGTTATGGTTGTTTTGCTGTGTGTTTCTTTGCATAGATGGAACTAATGTGTGAATGGGTGAATGGGTTGGATGGAAGCTCCACCATTATGGTTGTTTGTGTGTATTTCTTTTCAATATGGAAATTGTTGTGCTAATGTGTAACTGATGAAATTGGTTGCGGCATGTTTGTTTTGACTTTCCCTTTGTTTCTTGGTTTGGGTGAGATGGCTTGGTAAGGGTGTGATTGGATTATTTTAATGGTTTCACTTGTGATTATTTCATATAAACTTTTTTATATAATTGTGTTAATAGTTTTATCCTAGTGGCGTGTTTAGGGAAGTCATTTGGTGAAACCCTACTGTGTTTTAGTACTCACCCCATGCTTCGGCACTTTGGTGTCTTTGCAGATGTCGTGTACCGTGACGTGGGAAATAGTTAGTCGTCACCCTCCTTTAGTGGAGTATTGTGATTTCATGGTGGATAATGGAGCTTGGTGTGGAGCTATAGTGGTGTCATGGATCATGGGGTGTTGTTGTTTAGTTTCCTCTTTGTACTCTAATGTGGTGTAAACATGCCTAGTTGTATTGGTTTTGGGATGTATTGTGGGACAACTTTGTTGTCTTTTGGGAATACATGCGGGAATATTTTATTGACATGAATCATATAGAGGCTGTTAATGGATTGTTTCCTTGGTTTTGTCTTAAGGGTAAATCATTCCCCAACATGTTCTCAAAGCCCTCAACATTTATTGCCAGCCTTTGGAGCCTTGGGAACGTCGCTTAAGGCTTACTAATCCTCACAACCTCGTCATGCCAATGAGGTCGGGACGGGATGTTACACATATTTTCCTGATTTATAGTGATAGTTAATAAGCTATGGAGAATGATAACAATCTGAAAGCCATAAATCTACGATGATTTTGGGTACCATATGATTCGTCAAATAAAAATTTACTAGGATTAAATTTTTGGTTTTCAAAATTCTTTTTTAAATGTTGATTAATTTTTAATGAAAATAAATACATTCATGATTTTGGTAAAATACCACCATTGATCATACCTAGAACAATTTCCACTTCATCACTAATTCAAATAAATAATGATGAATTTTTCATCTTGAAGTGTTATTAAATCATGTGATTCATAAATTGAGTGATAGGTCATTCAATCTACCTAAATAAAAAATTTAACACATGTTATAAATTATGTATAAGTCCATCAATATTGAGTGAATACATCAATTTTAAAAACATCCATTATTGGAAAACATATACTATACATAAATGAATAACCATACAGTCCCTAAAATAACTAAAAATAAAAGACTATATAAAGAGGTGAACTAAATCATCTTAACATTTCACCTACATATTTCATAATGTAGTTCATAGATATCACATTCCAAAAATGGGAGTACCTTAATCATGTATTCTCTGTAACATAAATCATTATTGAAAGGATTCATGTTTACATGTTATAAAACATAGTGTATTATTTCATAAGTTCTAAAAATATTTATACTTTATCCATGATATAATAACTCTCCTGTAGAAAAATCCATAATTAGTTCTAACAAAAAAAGAATATTCCAATTAGATAACTCAAATCCAATATATATTTTTCCAAACATCAGTATCTTAACACGAGGTACATATTAAGGGTTATATTTTTCTTAATCATTTTCCCTCCAAGTATATCACCATACACATAAATCAATTTTTTGCTCCTCATAAATATTCATCATATCTTTTCCAATCCTTAAAGAAATACTTCTACTAAAAATACATATATATTTCAAGATTCGTATAACATAATATATGAATTCGGAAAAATATACACATTAATCATCCATAATTATTCTTAAACCATTACCCAGGATACATCATATTCATCATTCCTATAATATAAATCTTGTATTAAGGTTTCTAAATCTCAAGATTCCTAGGATTAATGATATAAATACTGGAAGAACATCACATACTTTTCCCATGTCGTTTTAGAATCTATTTATCTTCAGTAGTATAACCAATATACGTACAGTTATTATGATTCTCTACATGATGTTTCCACATAGGAAATGATCCTTTATAATTCCCATAATTTTCAAATCTAAAACATTCAATGGTGAAATATGTTCTATGTATTTCTGGATACTGACTAATACATGAAAGAAAAGTTTGATAAATACATATCTGATATTAGAAACACATAATTAAAGTAAATTTCATATAATATTTCAATCAATGATATATTCGATTTAAACTAGTGTTAGTCATGATAATCACAAAAACTGTTTGATTTTAACCTATACATGGATTATCCTTTGGAAATTCAGAGACATATATTTATAAATATCTCTAGGGATCTCATTAACATTTTTCCATCGTAGTTTCAAAATATTGACTAAACCTATATTCTGATAACAACTCTAACAGTCTGGAATTATATCAAGTAGACTAAACTTGATACCTATCAAATATCAATATGGATGGATATAACCCTTGGGTGGGACACACCAACATCGCTAGTCGAAGTCATTTTCTCATGAGTACCTTTTGTGGAGATGCATTCTTCATCCAACGTTCACACGTGAGAGTTCCCAAGGATCTGATTCATTCTTACCTCCTTTTCACTGATACCAACTCTAACAACCAAAGCTCAATGTTCATGGGCATCACATTTCTATTCTATAATATATAATACTTGACACAAATAGGATCATAAAGACTTCATTTGTTTAGTGTATTTTGAAACATGGAACTTAACCTTTTAACGTGGTGAACGTTCTTCAACATCTCCCATACTGATCTTCCCCTTTTTTTCCTTCCTAATAAATTTTTTTAAATAATAGGTAAAACAAAACAAAAAAAATTTATCCCAAATTATTGGTACGGGTAATCATGGAGAACATAAAACAAACCATAAGCATAAGAATGTAAAAACATGGTCATAATGATTAAATATCAAAATCACGATTAATGAAATAAATATGGCTAGTACATAAGGATATGATCATAATGGAACATTATCTATGGTAAAATTGCATTGGAATGAAACATGGAATTGTGGGAAAAAATTATCACATAATATTATTTATATAGTAGCCAAGGAATTTCTACCAATACCATCATTGTGGACCAAGTCCATTACTAAACTGGGTTTACATGCCATTCCATCCATGTATTACTCAACCGGTTTTACTTGTCATTATAGGCCTTTAATAATGAATCGGATTTACATTCCATTCTAGTAATTTCAATATCATAAGATATAAATCATTACCCTATGAAATGGATGGATATATAGGTCCCACCCATGTCATACAGAAATCATTTTTAAATTTTCCACAAAAATAGAAATCATTCATCATAGCATAACCTATTAAATAAAATGTGTTATTAATCCATATAAAATAAATAGATTTTAAAAAATAATTCCAAAATAAACACAATAAAATAAAATTAATAATAGGGATAGAAACATAACCCAATTTCCTCTTAGATAGAATATAATTTTCATAAAATACTTGAATTTAATTCATGAAGAAAATAACCTTTCTCCTTCAAAAGTGTTTTCTTTTCTCAAACTAACATGAAATATTAAAGGAAAAGTATTCAGTTGAAAATAAAAAAAATTGTAGAGGAATATTCATGGAAATAAGAAATTATGATTATTTAAAAATACATTCATGGCATATAAGATACAAAATCTATCTCCTCATGCATTTATTGGAAATGTTAAAAAAATTACTCGTACCCAAAAATGCCAAAAGATTCATTTCATATCGATAAATAAAAAATTAAAAATGAATAAAATTCACTTCAAACTATTATAAAGGAATAAAAATAATATTAAATATTTAGGAATTGTGGATTTTGAGGATAAATATACCCCATTAAATACTTACGAATAATTAATCTCAAATAATAATGATATTGCGAAATTATCCCTTGCCTAAGGTCTGATTTATTATGTATGTATCTGAAACTCTTGTATAGTGGGTATAAATTCATTATTAACTTGTAAAAAAATCATAATAATATTTATGATATCATATATTATTCACATATGAATTTATATTACATATTTATTTAATAGTTTAATGATAAAGCAACATTTTGGGTAATTATTGTTTAATTTATCATACTTGTTTTGACTTTTTATTCTTGATCTTATTACATAGATCTTTATTTATTTACTTACAAAATAAAATACATTATTTATATATCATATATATTTAGTATATATATAAGTGTAAAATAGTTATATAAATGAAATGGAATACACCGTTTATGGAAAATGGTAGGTCATACGTACGCATGAACGCTACTTAACTTTCCATATTGAATTGAATATACGAAAGTAAATGACACACACACAAATATATATATATACATAAATAAATATAGTTTCATTATTAATTAATATATTTAATGATAATTTTTTATATAGACATTATAATAAATCTATAATGGTTAACATGGTGAAAGAATCTCATTGTGTGGTGGTGATAGTAGGTCGTTTGTACGCACGAGTTAGGTTATGATTTACATAAGGGTAAAAGGTTAAATAAATGTATGGTATATAAATCATATAGATTAATTAATATTTAATATTACCTATTTACATCCATTATATTCATAATTATACACATCCAAATTATGTATTGTTGAATAAAAAAATACACCATGACATGGAGACGGTAAGCCATACGTGGTCTAACATGGTGATACTAGTATTCAAAGGATGGATAAAATGAGGTATAAGATTGTACTATAATTATAATAACATATAATCAAGTTTAATATAATTTATTTATTAATTTAGTATATAAAAACATAATAAGGGGAAGTAGAAGAAAAATTATTTTTTGAAAGAGGTGATAAAACAATTACCTCATTTTGAAGTATCTTGTTTCAATTTTCAATAAATGTAACATTAGGAAGGATTTATTCCCAATGTGATTAATTGAATAAAATGTGAGATAAGTTGGTAGAGGAAATGTTCATGGAATGGAAGATCGTAAAGGCTTTAGAGGTGTTGTCATGAGATAAGGTGATATTCCCTTTTATAAGAGAGCGGAGGGGTTCCTTTGGAAAATTCAAAAATATTAAAATAATATAAATTAATTTTTAAATTAAATTACCTCTAATGTGATTTATATTGAAGTTAATATTAGGTTGTGTCTAAATCCTATCAACCAATAAAATTTATACATGTTTTGATTTTACTTTAAACCTTATCATTTTGATATATCCTTATTTAATGTTTGTAATTTAAATTGTGGGATTAATATTCTAAATAATAAATGGATATAAATATTATCATATGTGTAGTGAATAGTTCATAGTTGGATATATTAGGACCATTTAGAACTTATCTATTTCATTTTGTATTTTTTCAATATTTTTTTTTTATTTTTAAATATTTTAATGATATCTTATTTTTATAAAATATCAATAGTTACAATTTTGACATTATTAAATTATTTGAAATTAAATAAAATACACACATAAGATAAATTCTGACCCAAATATATAATAAAATCTTAACATGTCACAGTACCATATATAATTCATAGACTAAATTAATTAGTTCATATTATATTTCTATTAATATTTTTAATTCCATTTATTTGATATTTCTATTTAGAAATAATTTCTACATCACTATTATGTCATTATTAAGGGTAATTATTTAATCTATAAAAAATATTACTAAATTCACATAATCTATAAAATTTCATTATATTTCTAGATACTATATTTGTACAATGTCGTATCATGTTTATAAATATATATTTTATTGTTATACTTATAAGATATATGAGAGTGACATGTAGTAACATTATTTTGTTTTAATAATAATTACATCATTATAATAGAAAAAAGACCATTAAATGAATAGATTATTACCATAATGTAATATTCTGTGACTTTTATTCATCCAATATCATTTTTTTAGGTGTTAGGGTAATATTGTAATACTTTTTAAATTGTTTGTTACCCTAATTTACAGGATTAACCTTTAACTATCCAAAATAAAAATTACCAAAGTTACAATTCATAATGTCCAACAAATAAAAGTATGCTATTAATTAATTTTGAACAAGTAATTCCAAATTTAGAATATATTTTTTCAATATAAAAAATAAAAAAAAAATTAGGTAATTAATTTAAAATTAATTCCCATTGTCACAACCAAAAATAAATTTTTTAAAGTTAAAACTATCAATAGATTTACATGTGTTGATTTCTAATTTAAATGTGAAATGTCATATAATGAAAAAAATTGGATTAAATAAAAAAAAATAATCCAATTACACTTGAAACTAATTAAAAATATCAAATAATTATATAAATAAATTTGAAAAGTTAGTTTGGAATTAACATGTTGTATTTTTCACTATTTATTTAAAAATGAACTTTATCATAAAAATACCAAAATTTCATCCAAGGAAAATTTTGATGTCCAGAATTTAAAAAATGTTTATAATGTCCATATATAACATTAAAAAGTGGAATAAATTATATTTGAAATGGTTTCTCCATGAAAATGAGGTAAACCTACAATTTTGGGAAAATAATTCTATTTTATGAAAATTTGAATTTTTCATAAATCCTGTCTAGAAAATATATAGGATGAATGTAAATGTTATATAAAATTAAAAATTTGGTTCACAAATTTCATAACGGATATTTTGTATCCTATAATATTCCTTTAAAATATATATTTTTTAGTTAAACATGGTATTGCATACAACAAAAGCTATCGAGGAAGGTAGATCTTGAATGTAACTCTAGACATGTTTTTTTGCATATTGTGAAGGCTTCATGTGGTCTTAAATATAAGATTACCGAAACATAGTTCTTTTATAAATTGAACAAAATCTCTACAGAGTTTTGCATTCATTTTATGTTAGCTCAGGGTTGTGTGAAATGAATACTATCAAAGAATGTGAAATTTTGTATATCACATTCCATGAATAGTGTTACGTCTATAATAAGATAATACAGTGTTTCCTATATCAGAAGTTAATCTTGATTTAATTTAAAAAAAATGAAATCAAAAATGTTATAAATAATCTATCTCATAATATCTCACGGTGTTACTATATACATCTATATACCAAATATTTTTTTAATTTTCTGAATAAACAACATTATGGGTGAGTGGAAACCACAATATACCTCTATATGACTCTTATATTAAAATTGTTATCTAAATGTATTCCATGATAGGTGAGGTTTTCTTTGAAAACAAGGATCAGAAAATGTTGATAAATTATTTTAATAATACATATATATATATATATGAAGAAATTATTTTTATATTAATTCATTCCACAATATAATATGATTAACATTCACTTATTTCTCATAAAATAATACATTATAAAATTATTATTTGTAATTTCTTTATTTATTATGAACTGAAAATAAAATATCAACAAAAATGTTATAACAAAAAGGAAAAATGTTACTACAAAAGTAAAAATGGGGAACCATTCTTTTTAGGATCCTACACAGTTAGAAATAAAATATTAATTGTTCATGTCCTAAACTAGTTAAGATGATTTGTAAATTTCTGTGATGTTTCATATGGTGTTTCTAAATTATTAAAAAAGACACTAAAAGAAAACGTGATCCACTTCGGGGAATGATTTGTTTTTGATATGTGACCCCACAGAGTAATAGCCTACGATGTGCTATAAAGGATAGAAATTAATTATAAGAGATAAATGGGGTTATATTACTAATATAGTGTCATGGGGAATGTTGAGTTTGGAAAAATGTTATCAGATAGAATACCCAGATGGTAGTGAAGAGTAACATCCTACATTTTAAGCCTTACGATCCACAAAGAGGGTGTTGGGATTTAATGGGTTGAATAATATGACACCCCTAGAATGATGAGACATAATAGGATGAATTTTACTACCAATTTCATCAAGGTGCATCATTCTATTCTGTATACTAAATGATTATAACTCCAAGATTAAGTCTTATGGGAAATTGAGGTGTTATCAGAATGGATGACCTTCAAATATGTTTCCTACAATTTGTGTCAGTGAGGAAAAAACACACTGGAAGTGAATGTTTTGGCCTATGGGAAAATACATTAGTATAATAATAGACCCTTGTGAGGTATATAATTATCTTTTTTGGAAAGGAAAAAAATAAATTAAAATAGACCCATGGGGTTAGATGACTAGTTTCATGGCCTAGGTTAGGATACATAATTACAAAAATCAACATAAAATATATCATAAGATTTATAAACATGTTATTTTTTCTTATTTTTTATCCACTAATGAAAATAGTAAATTGTTTTCATATCATAATATAATATACCATACTTATAAACCTTAGTATTAGAAAATACTACATTAATCTCCATAGATTCATCTATAACAATAAATTAATAATTTAATCATTTCCATACATAACTATAATTTTACTACTTTCCAATATTACATACCATTTATATCTAACCACAAATTATATGTATTTGAGTACATATTATTCCATGATAAATTTTATATTTATTTCATGACAATATTAACCACTCCAAATTTAGATAACAATTGTGTATATAACCAACTCATATAATGTACAAAATATTATAATAATGTCATAAATGAAATAAATAATCATAATGACATAATAAAATAATATATTCCCTTTCATTATTATTCATCCATTATTTTACATTTGAAATCCCATATTAAAAAATATTTCCATTTAGCTTAATAAAATAATTCTCCTAACATAGTCACCTTTTTAAAAATGTACATTAATAAATTCATTAATAAGTCAGTTTTCAATATCATGGGTATCTATATAATAAGAAAAAGTTTCAAAAATTTAGATCAACCTATTATAAAATAATAAAACATAAATTTAATGATCATATTAACCCTAAACATTTTCAACAGAAATAAAAATACTTAAGATAAAAATTATTAATACTCTAATAAACATTTCACTTAAATACACAAAAAAAATATATGGGTAATATTCTTATAAATTTATCCCAAATTTCATGCATTCATCTTAATTTACCATCACAAAACCCCTTAGAGAGTATATATATTATTTCAATCATATAAAGATAAATATAATTAATATTACATGATGTTACCTAAAACACATAAATATCATAACTTGAATTTTATAAACCTATAATTTTATAAAAAAACTTCCTTTGAAACCAATTGTTACATAGCATAGCATAAAAAACCTTTATTTATGTGTTTATAAACAATAGTTATAATTTATTATATATCAAGGTTCATATTGTTTAATACATTAATAGAATTAAAAAAACAACAAATAGAATAAGATTTCAATATATAGTGGACATATACACAAAAAAAATTTGTTCCATATTAATTTGTTTCTAAAATTTAAAAATATGATTCATTCAAAAAATGTTTTCCACTTTCGATACGAATCCCAATAATCAAACAAAATTCCCTAAGATAGGTATTAATTTCTCTATTATTATTATATGAAAATTGAAATAATGTTATGAAAAATAATTAGGAATAAAAAAATAAAAAAATATAATCTCATTAATCCTTATGAAATTCATGAAAACTGATTAAAATATTTTAATTTCCCTGTAAATAACTATTATATGAAAATAGTCACATATAAAATCCTAAAATAATTTAATTTTCCATTGTATTCCTAAAAAATCATAATCAATTATAATGGAGAATATCATAATTCATGAGGGTTTCATGGAATACATGATTAACTTACATTAAAAACAATAAACTTGACCATAAAAGATCGAAATCAATTTTATAATCAATGTTCATGTTTATAACATAAGAAAAAAACATTTAATTTAAATATAAACCATAAATTAAATTAATGTAAAATATATAGATGAATAAAATATATGCAATATCAATGATTTTGATAAATTATTTTGCATTGATGGAATTTATAATATATTATATCAAAATCATAAAATTCAATCCTTATTTCAAGACATCATAGATAATTGGGATGACCTATACCAAACACTAATGAAATATTGTCTCAAAATGGATAATAATTCATAAAGGGAATATGAAAATACTTTTATGTAACATACATTGTCCAATTCATTAATCAAATGATGATATTTATTAATAAACAAAATAAATAATTAAAATAAGCAGTTGTATTCAAAAACTAGCATGTGAAATATCAACATTTTCACTAATTAATAAATATAACAACATGATTATATGCCATTCTAAAAAAATATTGAACTATATCATTTTATTATATCCCACTTAAATCGTAATTATCATAAATTTATTTCTACATGGAATGAAATAATAGAAATTGAATGATTTTTTTATATTGAAAATCATGATAAATATATAATTTTCATTTGATAAAATTTGAGTTAATAATTTATATATTCTTGATGAAATAAATTTAGTTTAAAATTATATTTTAATAATTGTAATGGAAGATTCAATTCCATTAATGGTCATAAAAATGATAGAATTTGAACATGTTTTATATGATAAAATTTAAAATTTTATTAAAACTTTCGTAAGTAGTGAAAATTCGGTCATATAAAAAATTATTTGAAATTATTTATTTTAATCATTTGTAAATATATATTAAAATAGTTTGAAAATAACGTGAAATTATTTATCAAAATATATATTATCTCTTTTGAAAATTATATAAATCATTATATTGTGGACACTAGTTTTCAAGGGGTGTACAATAATAAAAGGCTCATAATGTGTTTCATCGCAACACATAAACAACGTTTAAATAAAAAGGCAACTGGATATAAGAAAATTAAAAAATATTATAAACAATATGATATTTAGAAATTGAATGATAAAATAAATATTTTAGATACAATATAGGTTAACAAGAATTAAATAGGTGGTGAAAATGGAGTACGAACATAATAAAGGAAATTGAGACCAGAAATTTTTACCTCTTGTTGTTACTCTAATTGTAAATTTTCTAATGTTATAATAATAAAACAATATTCATTTAATATTTTATTAATAAATTTTTTTATTTTATAATTCTTTAATGTTATTTATTTTTATTATTTTCTTAACTTGACATATTTAGTTACTAATTACATTATTTTATAATGGGTGATTTGTGAATAGTTGTCTCATAATGACAATGAAACTGCATTAACATCACGAATGTCAATGTGTAAATATCAATATCAAACTTCAAATACAAATAATGATCTTAGAATATTTTATATACATTTGATATAATTTTACAATAACACATCAATTTATATATGCTAAAAAAATCACATTGATTATTATATTTGGTAGTCCACATGTACACACAAGCAATGTATTTATTTTCTAATTGGTGTAAGGGTTAAATATTGAATAATATTTTAAATTTATGGATAAATAATTATTTCATGAATATAATATATATTCATTAAATAAATATTAAAAATAATCCTTTTTAGGAGGTGATGAAAATAAAGGAACATCACTTTTTTTAGGCAGCGTGCCACAGAAATCCATAAGTGTTGTTTTAATTTACTATATGTTAAAAAGGATATTAATTTTTGTCCAATAATATTAATAAATTGTATGTATTTTGAATTATCTAATGTTATAAAATCATGATTTTTTTCAAATATTTGAAGTTTGTGGGATAATAAAAAATCATGGAAACACATATTTATGATTTCTAACTCTACATTGAGAATCATCATTTTGATTACATCTTATGATTTGTTGGATTATAATTTTTATAGGGAAAAATTGAATGGAATTTTATATAATTCTTAGGAACAGATATAAGATGGTTTTGGGTGATGAAAATATTTAAATATCTGTTATTAATTGAGGAATGTATAATCCTGATTGAAAGTGATGTGGGTGGAAAACATATCAACTAATAAAATAATAACTTATAAAGATGCCTTTGTTATTTAAAATGGATCCAATGTTCTTTAACATCATTTATAAAGATTAAAATTTCTAAATAATAACAAAAATCATATTTATATTGTCTTAAGAGTCATTTTAAAAAATATCATTTGGTTTAAAACCTCGGTAAACCCATTTAACTATAACCATTATGGAAAAAATATGATCTTTAAAGGTTATGCATGTAAAATTTTAATTTCTAAGTTGTAAAATAACTAAAAACTAAATATATGAAATACAATTTCCCATAAATTTTTTAAATTTGGTTATTATTATTATTTATTATTGTATGTTCCAATATTCATTTAATACAATTTGATGTCAATTTCTAGACAATTCAATACATTTTATTTTAATGACAAAAAACCCACAATGTAATTATAATGTTAAAAAATATAAAATCAATTATATAATATAATTTACCAATAAATTCATGAAATTATAATATGTTTTAATAAATATTATATTTAATATTTTTAAAATAATTAGTTTTTTTATTATAAACAACTGTTTCATGTATATTGCATATAAATTATGGGTAATTATTATTCCCTCAAAATAAAAAATAAATAATCATCATAAAAAATCTATTTAGTTCCAATATAATGAATTTAAACAATTATTAATATATTTTTATATTTATGAAAACATATTTGAGATGTTAAAATATTTATTCTAACATTTTATAATTTTTTCAAAATGTAAATTAATTTAAATGTTATAATGAAAAGCAAGTGTTAATTTAAAAATCGAAAATCAAGAACGATTTCCAATGGGTCGAATGAATCTAATGCAATAATAAATATGATAAAAATTTATGACCTCATAACAATTTTTTCACCACAAAATAGCATTTATTACCCTTTAATCATGGTAAAAATGTTTCAATTAATGTTATTATTTATAATGGCTAAAAATTAATTTTAAATATCAACCAGATTTCATCAACCTGATTCGCAATATAAAATCATTTTTTTCATGATTCAATATTTATAAATGGAATAAGTAACTATCATTAATAATATTTGGTTAATTGATAAATATATATTGAAATATTTGGGTGATACATAACCCATGAATTTTAAGAATGTATTATTTCTATAGTTTAGTGATGTGTATAATATAATCATTGAAACGTAAAATTATTTAAGTGATACATTACATATTTAATTTCTAGGGTGTTTCTTTCCCCCCTCCACTTATCAAATTAAAAATTCCAAATTTTTATTGATTCATACCATAATTAGTGTATCATCATATTTGTATAATGTCAAGTTTTTATTTTATCATGATGTGTAATTTTAAAAAAAATCCCGAAACAAATTAGATATAAAATGAATATTTTTATAATCATGTATGGATAATTATAAGAATAATATATTTTAATGAGTCTCCGAATAACATACCATGATAATAGAGACATATTTTTAATATATTAATGGGTATATCTATCTTCACATTTCATGAGTTTTGTAATTTCATTCACTTATCATATATAAAACAATAATATATTTTCACAAGATTTATTTTTATTCATAAAAAATTATTAATCATTTAGTTTTGTTTTATATCATTTAGAAAGTTAATTAATTTCATATAAATCACTGTATTTAATCATTTAGTATCGATGACCTAAAATTATGTTTTAACAAATTGAAAAATCTGTAAAAAGGAATTGAATGTTTTTCCATTTCTCATTATATATTTTCTAAACTAAAAAATCTTTATCCATTGTAATGAAATTAAATATGTATAATCCATATTTTGACATTGTAATACATTAATCATGCAAATCCAATATTAACACCAAATGATATAATATAAACATTACTTATATAAAACAACTAAATTTGATTAGAATATTCATACTATAATGTCTCATATTTTCTATTTAATTTTTTTGAAAGTTATATTGCTGTATTTTGAGACCAAGTGCTACGATGGAATAAGATTCTGAGGCCTCAGGGAATCAGAATAAATATTTGAACTATTTTTAAGTTTATTATAAATAACACGAGTGTGCTATTTTAGTACCTTCTTAATGGCTTCCCAGATAAGAAATCCAAGTGCATTTTTGAGTTCAAAACTATGAGTTTACTTTTTTCGGGGCCTAACATTCATCGATGCGGGTCATCTATAGATGTTAATTTCTTTAAATTTTATGATAAAATTAATTATACTTCAAAATTTTATTTTACATTATTTCTTCATCATTGCATAATGACTCATCAGTAATGCGATGTTTTGACTTAGAGATGATGCGGTGCAGCATCATGCCAATGCTGTAACACGGTTAAAATTTTTAAATTTTTTAACATGTTTCCTTTTTAATCAGTGGAATACACCAGTGTTAGAAATTATATAATTGGAGAATGTCCCTAGAGAATGAAAGTTTCCCTGTGGAAGGAGAAGGAAGCTCTCTCGCTGGCGATGATGAACGCCAATTAATGACGGATCTAGGATGATTGTGGAAAGATCGCCATAAATGGAGGTTTTTGTCCTCCAAATAATAATCTTTTCTGGTGGGGGGATTGTTTTCTTTGGGATTCCTTAACCCTCTCTTATTCCAACAATTAACCTCATCCAACCCATGAACATGTTGATAAGTTGTTAGATTTTTCTTGAGGGATGGTTAATAATGCAAGATAAAATGGGGAAAATCATTTTAAATATTAATTTTTTCTATTTCATAATTATGATAACATGAATGTACCATGCCTAGATTGAAAAAGTCCCTTGTCCATTATAAGGGTGTTCTTGTGATTATTCTCTCCCTCGTTCTTGCATTCTTCGATGATAGACCCATGTGGTCACATCGGGATTTTTTTGGAGGGTTCGATCATGACCGGACCCCTAGATTAATGGAAAGAAAATATGGAGATGAGGGAAGTGATGGTGACGACTGTAGGATTGTAATGGTGTTCTTGGTTCTATGGACGGACCACCACGGTGACGTTGGTGGCACATAGAAGAGGAGAAGTCGGCGGCGGCATGACAACTAGGTGGGAGGCACCTATTGAATATAGAACATGGCAATAGTCTTAAGGGATGGAGGAGGGCCTCAACACATGTGATAGTGGGCCACATCATATAGAAAAGGGAAATGGTCCAGTAGGATTGCGGGGCATGTCACACCGTAGTTGGCCATGTAGACCAGGTGAGGATGTGGCGTCTGCCACATCCCAGGTAGATGAAGCAGACCTCTCGAGCAGGTCATGCTAGAAAAGGCGAGCCGCCAGTGAACTGAGCCTGGATTGAATGGGCCATACCCGATAGGTTTGGCATAGTCAGGTATGTCTGAAGGGGTTGTCCCGAAACCCAACCCCCCATCACCTTTTTACCTAAATGGCCATAAATTCCAAACCGTAAGTTTGTTTGATGATCGGTTTTTTGGAATTGATACTCATGCAAGGAGGTATTCCTTTTTCTATAATATTAATGAGTTTTCATGGAAATTTATTTACATTATATTGGATTGAGGAGTAGGTTCTCCCTGAGATACCTTGCTGAAGAAGAAATCCGGTGACTAGTTGTGGAGAAGACGCGAAGTTGGTCTCTTGTGAGGGCATAGAGTTGGTCTCCAGCATCATCACATATATGGTCTCATATGAGGGTACAAAGTTGTTCTCCTATAATTACAAGGATTTTTTATCCTTAAAGGGTGAGATGTTGGTCTACTACAATGTCGTAGAGTCAGTCTCTTGTTAGGGAACATAGTTTTTCTCATATGAGGATGCAGATTAGGTCTCTTGAGGAGATTGTATGTCTCCATGGATTTATATATTCCTGTACATTCTTAGTAAATGTATCCGGGTGTGAGATGACTATAGTTACTCTTATGATTGTACTTCATAGAAAATACACATCATGTACCTCTTTATTACTCTACATTGTTTCTTTCATTTTGGATTACCTTTGTGGTTTGTGGTCCCTATAGAGTATTGTATTAATCACCCCTATATAGGATTATCCTTCCAATTTAATGTCTTTTTTAAACGGTCAACTGCTTTTATGGAGTCTTTGGTGTGACGAATACGAGTGGTGCATCAGGTTGACTCTATAGACATGATATGCTTTAAAGATATTCAGACAGCTTGTTGTACCTACCCTTTAGTTAGGGGTTTTTACGGACGAGATCTAGGATCTTGTATTTTATTGTTTAATTTTTGATTGAATTTTATCCCATTTACTTTAATTTTTTGTACTGTTTCTCTTAGTGGTTTTCTTACTGGAATGAATACATGTTTACTCAGTATCTCTAGTTTAGTAAATATTATTGGAAATGGGTGTGGGTACAGATAATTAATGAAACGACAACCCTTTATTGGATATTCCTACTCGATGCTAGTCTCCATCCCTTATATTATGGGAAGTGGGCATAGGGTTATCCCGACATGGTCTCCAGGTGATGGTTCATGATAGAGTGGTATCATAGGGTGGTCATTTTTAATTATGTTTTGGGGAAAAAGTGTTTATGTTTTTGAGTTCGCCTTTAGGATAAGTGAACCCAGTGGTGGTGTGACAACTAAAATATACATACACTAAGAATTTGAATTCTTCTTTACATATTTGTACATGAAAACACTAGTTATCCTAAAAATTAAAGGATCATGAAAAATATAAGAATTGAGTGTGTTCTCATGTCCTTATTGAAGCAGATTCATCTCACCAGGTATATTTTATTGACCATTGTACATGTTGTTCTATTTCAGGATGTTTCCATACAGGTAGCTGGCCAGGATTCTAGGGCGGGACCATCATGTTATTCATCCGAGTGATGAGGCATTGTTATAGAGACTTTTTCTGTAAATATCCCCTCATTATGGTGTACTATAGATTCCACAACTCAGAGAATCAATGTTCATGAATGAATTACTGGTAGAGGATTAACACAATTTTGTCACGTTGCATGAGTTTCAAAGATAGAGAACTCCTAAGTTCTAAGGTGAGACTGATTCGTAGGAAGATGAGGGTTGGATGGAGGCAGTTACATGTTTCTTTCACCTAGTGAGGATTCCTATCGACCATATGGTTTTCCATACAGTGATCCAGACACACAAGGAGGTGACCCTCACTTAGATAGATATTGAGCGTCTCTTCAAGGAGTAGTTTACTATAGAGATGTTACACAATGTGTGTATACATGATCTCCAGTATCTGCAATAGGGAAGCTAAATAGTGTAGGAGTACTCAATAAGATTCACAGATAATTCTCACTACTCTATAGAAATGGTGTGAGGCCCATTCAATCGGTCTCATACCATCAATAAGGGTCTATAATAGGAGATCATCGTGATAATGATATCCCATAGCATTTGTATGCATGATGGGGTTCTTGAGAGAGATCAACGAGAAGAGTGTTTTCTTGCCAGGCAGGCACTGGTAGTGTAAGATACCACCAGACATCATGTAGTTAATTATTTAGAATTGTGATGTAAAAAACCGATGTTGATGTCCAAGAGGACCACACCGTTTAATGGGGACACCTGATGACATGACATTAGTGGTGCATGGCTTCTAGGGATGATCCAGTTGGCTGAATGAAGGGTTGTGTAACACTTATGACAGATGAGGATATAGGAGGAGAGATTGTCTGTCCAGACATATGACCAACCAGAGGACAGTCGAGGGATAGTTGAGCCAACAATATAGGCATGAAAATGTGGTACACTAGGCGATGGACCTGGAAGAGTAGAGGGATGAGCAGAAGGAGGTAGATGAAGTTTTCAGACACTACCACCACAACCTCTAGGATGTCCACCATGAGCTCAGGGAGGTGGTGGATAGGGGAGTGGCATGTGATTTGTGATGGAGAATTACGATCTTGAGACTCTCAATATGTTTAGATGTAATATCTATATATTTTCCACCCTAGGTATAATTTTGATATAAACGGGTTATATTCACTCTTTTCTCACCATGAACCTTGTTCTAGACTTGATGATTCTTGTGAAACTGATGAATCGATTCTTATACATAGAAAATCTTAAAAGAGGATCAAATATCATAAAATAGTGCTGACATTGTTCCCTTACTCTTGGGGGTGATAGTTTCGTTTGGAATCTCTTGGTAGCAGCATTGAGGCCTTACGAAAACATTTTGGGTATGGACTGGTTATCCATAGTTCATGCTCTGATCAACATTTTTATGGACAAAGTGTTGTGTGTCCATAGAGATGGGACTAAGTTGTCTATTATTGGTGAAAAAGAAACCAAAGTCCCACAATATGGATTCTCACATAGGTGTGTATATCCAATCAAGCATATGTTTGATATCATGACCCTCGGTGCAATTGATAAGATGAGCCCTCTGTTTCATGTAGTGGTAGACAAGTATGGGGACATATTTTGAGAATACATTCAAAGAAAACATGCTCATAGAGAAGTATAATTATTCATTGACCATTACCCTAGGATAAAGCCTATATCATCCACTAAATATCAGATAAATCCAGCAATGCTTCATTAATTGAGTTTATTATTGGAGGGATTGCCGATAAAGGGCTCTGTGAGACATAGTGTTTCACCTTGGGCAGCCCCAGTATTTGTTTCCAAGAAATCATTCTAGAGCATGAAGATAAGTGTAGATTTTCAAAACTATAATCCTATGTCAATGAAGAATATATATCCACAACCAAGGCATGATGAAATCTTCCATCATTTTAAGGGAGCGAGATAGTTCTCACTGAAAGACCTTAGATTAGGCTATCAATAGCTTCCAGTTTGGGATGAGGGAATTTCAATTATGGATTTCAAAAGCTTCTACGGCCACAACGAGCACTTAATGATGATTTTTTATATGAAAAAATCCATAGTAGTTTTCATGGGACTCATAAAAATGATCTTATGGCTTGACCAAGACCATTTTGTAGTTGACTTTATTGATGAAATACTTCTGTACTCTGCATCTGAGGAGGAGCACTCTATACACTTGTCGATGTTCTATGACTTACTATGAGTGAATGTGAATTACGAGAAGTTCTCGAAGTGTCATTTCTAGAAATTAGTGGTCCAATTTCTGGGACATATCATTTTTGGGTATGGAGTTCTAGTTAATGCAGTGATGATAGAGGTTGTGTTTTCTTGGGATTAACCCAAGATTGTTACCGAGATTTTGAGATTTCATGGTTTATCTAGGTATTATTAGATGTTCGTACCCAACATTTCTATAGTAACAACATCCATGAAACCATTGAAATAAAATGGAAAACTCTTCATATGGATGGAGAAGTTCTCAGAGATCTTTCAGTAGTCGAGGAAGATTTTTACAACCACTCTCATCATAATATTGCTATAGGAGGGTGTTGAGTATGTGGTGTTCTACAACATAGTAGTGTTTGGGATTGGTTGTGTCCTAATGAAGGTGAATACAGTTATTTACTACTGTTATAGGTAGTTAATACCACATTATTAGAACTACATGACCCATGATCTGGAGTTGGCAGTGATAGTCTTAAATTAAAGATGTAGAGACACTACCTTATGGGTTAGAGGTTTATCATCTACTTAGACCAAACATTGTTTAGGTATATCCTTTCTCAGATGTATATGAACATGAGATAGTGATGTAGATAGAGTTCTAATAGGACTATGTTTTCTTGATAGTCTATAATCTTGGAAATTGAAATGTTGTAGTAGATGCTCTCAGTTAGAGATTGAGTTTACATCTACTGAACGAGGCATCATATGAGTTGGCCTTACATCAGATATCTTTCATGGTTCAAGATTGAGTAATTTATCTCTAATAAATAGTAGTTATCCTACCAATCTTACTGAAATTCATGGAGAACATCTTAGAGATACATTTTATGAAACAACACATGCTCAGACGTCCATAGGTCATGCCCTATAAGGATATTAGAATGGTGTGGAGCATGTATTTCTTATTAGAGGTTGAAAATGCAAGTCATTGATGTTATGGGAGGAGGTGTTGAGGGAGTTCCACACATCCACTTTGGAGGAACAACAATGTGCCAAAAAACATGTATCAAGGATTCTAATGTCTGTTTTGGTATTCTAGGATAAAGAAGGCAGTGTTAGAGTTTGTATCTATATTTCTCACTTGCCAATAAGTAAGGGATGAGCGCTAGGTTCCAGCAGGTTTAACTCAACAAAATGGGGTGCCAGAGTGGAAGTTGTCTAGAATATCAATGGACATTGTGATTGGTTAACCACATATGTCCCGAAGTTATGATTTCATCTGAGTGATAACTGAACAACTCACCATGTGGGAGAACTTGATAGGAATTCGAGAACTTGGTTTAGTGGAGATCTTGCAATGCCTTTATGTATATGAGATAGTTAAACTCCATGGAGTCCCATAAATGAATGTCTCATATTGTGATTGTTGGTCGGAGTGGACACTCAAGAGGGGGGGGGGGTAATTGAGTTCCAATTAAAATTTATGTTAAAAATATTTTCTGTTAAATACCCCCAATTTATAAAACAAGTTAAACTGTAGTGAATTTGTAAAACTCTAAAGGTTCAATTAGATTCTCAAAAGATTGATTAGTTCTCAGTTAATCTAATCAGAAGATTAAATTATCTTTTGAAACTAACCTATTGATTTACAATAGATACAAACACTTGCTAGATTAACTATCAATGTAACTTTAAAACAGATTTGTATTTTAAAGTAATAAGCAGCAGAATATAAATTAGATATTGTGTAGTTTGAACTTAAACTAAAAATGCACAGCAGATATAACCATGAGGTTCAGTCTCAAGCTGAGACTTAGTCCTCTCAAATTTATATATAAATTTGATCCACACCCAGGATCAGGGTTAACAACAGTACAAGACTGTCCAGGCCACACAGGTACCTCTACCACTGTTCTTCGTGGGTAACAAAAATAAAGACCAGGCCTCATAAGGACCTCTTCCACAGTTGTCGTGGGTAAACAAGAGTAAAGAGTTTTGGTGTGAGGATTGTGATATCCTCCAGTTTAGCACATGAGATAGTGTGTGTGTAAAATAAATAGGATACAAACACTGCTCGAAAATATATAATAAATCACTTATAGATAGTATATGAAAGTGAAGAAGGCTCTATTGATTGGTAGTGCAGCTCTGGACTCATTGGATTCAGCAGAAATGCTTCTGAGTCCTTATCTAGTTTTTCTGTTGAAAAACAGAGTGTCGTGGTTCAACTTTTGTTTATTCAAGAGAGAATATGTTCTCTTGAAACCAGAGTACTTCGTGTGTTCTTCAGTAATGTTGAATTGCATGTATGAAACTTCTCTGAGGATCGTGTAATGTGTTCTTCACAAGTGTGCTCAGGATTGTTCTTCGGTTCAGTACAGTGCTTGCGTGTATTGTAGTATGAGTTTCGAGACATGTCAAGTGCACGTGTATTGTAGTATGAGTGTCGAAACGTGTCAAGAACGAGTGTGTCCTCTACTGTATCTCAATCTTCTTTATATTCTATGATATCTGGTAATAGGAATGATTTCCTTTCCATAGGTACGAGGTACGGTTTCCTGACGGACCAACAACTGTCATTAAATAACATTAATTGCATTAAAAACATCAAATATGACCGTTAGTATTATTTAAATAATATTGACAAAAAGGTTTTGAAATAGTGTCACTGTAGTTGTGCAAACGGTGTCTCTTTGAACTGGTGTCTCCTTCACGGTATGTGCTTCACGGTGTGTCCATGTCACGGTGTCTAGCTCACGGTGTCTGAGCCACTGTGTGTCCATCACGGTGTCTAGGTCACAGTGTTTCCTTCATGGTGTCTGGGTCACGGTGTGTCCTTCACGGTGTTTGGGTCACGGTATGTGAGACTTAGGCTTCATGGTGTCTGTTTGACTGTGACTGTGTCTTGTACACAGTCTGTCTTACTATGTTAGACTTCACGGTGTCTTAATCCTTAGACAAATATCTTTATTCAAACTTAAACAATAATATTCATAAAATGAATTAACCTTAACCATTATATGATAAATACAGAGGTTTGATACAATAAGTTATATTTATGGTCATGTATAAGATTTGTAAATAATAAAGATATTAATTGACAGTAATAAGATTTGTGATCATTAAAAAATGATTAATACATGAGGAGTCCAACAATCTCTCCCTTTTGATGATCACAAATCATGTATAGGTAGAATATAAATGAAATACAATGTTATAGAAAATAACACATATAATAACAGAGTTAGAAAATAACAGATTCTACAATAACATATCTCATCATAATACTAATACTTGTACTTTTTGTCCCCCTTTTGGGATTATCAAAAAGTGAAACAGAAAGAATGGGGTGAAATAGTTTATTGTCATTAGAAAATTGTCTAGAATACATGATACAAAAAAAGGAAAGACATCCCATCAAAAAGAGAGTAGTCACTGGAATCGTCAGCGATCGACCTTTTCCTTGACTTTATCAGCAGCAGGAGCTGGTGATGATGTAGAAGAAGGCATGGAGGTAGTAGAAAAAGATGGTAAAGGTAGACCTTCAAATATGGAGGGAGCCAAAGTAGTAGCTGTAGAAGATCTATTCTGTGGTTGATCAATAATGACTGGTATGGTCTGAGAGAGGGCTTGGCTGACTGACATAGCAGTTGAGACTAGGGCAGGTAAACCAGGTCTAAGGGTTATAATAGCTGGATCAATGATAGTTGTACTCTCCACATGAAGATACGACTTCAAAAGATTGATGAAATCAGTAATGATTTCTCCATAATATTGCATATCCTTTTCAAAATCATTCTTATTCTCCATGAACTTGTCCAACAATCTGGTGAACTTTGTAAGTTTCTGAACTTGAGCTTTAAAAGCTTGAGTTACTGGAGGGATTTTCAGGTTTTCCACAAGATACATAAAGTGATTTGTCATGTCACTTTTAAAGAAAATCCGGGTGAGATAAAAGTCTATATTCTTGGTAATCTCTTGTTAAGCATCATTGGCAATCATGGAATGAATTCTAACCAGGTCCAAAGCTTGATCGTTGTTCTTAACCACTTCTGACAAAGGAGACATATCCAAGCCACTGAAAGCATTTTGAATTTATTCCTTGATTATGGATCTAAGAATAGAATCATCCAAAAAGGGAACAGAAGTCTGACCAGAGGGAGGAGAAGCATTGACATCTTCGGTTAGAACATTGAGCTGTTTCAAAACTTTTTGCAGACATCCAGTGTACTCATCTGTGAGCTTATTTAGATTTTCTACAAGATCTCTCATGCATTACAACATCTTTGTGTGTCTTGTTCTAATCATATCATCAAAAGATAACAGATAAGGATGCACATGAGATAGAATCTCTCTAGAAAGGTTGGAAATATCTGGTTCAGGAGAAGCAGTAACAGGGACGGGAGCAGAAACAGGAGCAGGCTCTGATCTCGAAGATAATTCTGTTTGCAGGTTTTCCACCAAACATTTCAAATTTGAAACATCAGCACTAAGGAACTTATTTTTAACTCTTAATTCTTGTAATTAAAGGATCATCCTTGGTTGAATATGTAGAATAATATTTTCCAAAAGAATCAATACATCTTCTTGACTTAGTTGAGTCACTAGACGAGGTATAGAGGATATAATCTTCTCAACTCCAGCCAAGATAGTCTCTCCAAAGACTCTCAATTCATCCTTAGTTACAAAATATTGTTGCTCGGGTAAGAAGGTAGATGAAGGTAGTGGTACAGGTTCTGACTCAGATTCTAGTTGCGGTTCAGAATTAGTTTTAGATTCATATTCAGAATGAGGATGAGTTTAAGGCTCTGGTTCTAGTTCAGGTTTAGCTACTGACCTCAGTTGAAATAAGGAAGAGAGATCTATACCTATTTTACTCACTTGTTTTTATTCACTCACATAATAAAATCTTGGAAATTCATATCGAGTATACACATAATATGTTACAGTTGGATGAGAATCTTCAGCAGATACAGCTTATACAATCTCAAGGTTTTGAGGTTCCTCTCCCTCAAAATGTGATTCCATTTCAGATTCTTGAGGCACAGCTGCATGATCAAGATCCACAGGATCAAATCTAATCTTTTCAGCAAATTATTTCCTTTCCAGATGAAAGGAAATTTCCATCCTCTCTTCAGCAAAGGGTATGTACTTAGGAACTGACTGTTCCACTGGTTGTGCTTCCAGACTTGCTTCTTTTTCAATAGGGAGATATTCTTCAACAGGATCTATCTCTTTCATGGATTTCTACTCTAAAATAGGGAAAACCAATTCTCTTGCAGCCTTAGAATGAGTTTCTAGATCAACATCCTCACTAGAAGCAGAATATTCTTCCTCTCCAAGAACAACAGGAAATTCTTCTTCTCTAAAAACATCAACAACTTCCTCTATAAGTGGTATTTCAGCATGAACATCAGTAGAGACAGCAGTCCTTTCTTTTTCAACAGAAGATGCTTCCTCTTGAGGTATTTCAGCCTCTTCTCTAGGTGGTACATCTGCTGCCACTTCCTCTTCTTCTACTTCTTCTAAATACTCATCCACTTCATCTAGTTCCAAACCTGGATCAGTAATGTTCTTAGGCTTTCTTGGATAATCAATAGGATTAAACTTATTATAATGTTGATCATTATCCTCAACCCAATGATTCTTCCAAGGGTTCCAATTAATTTTCATCCTTATGATTATAGGCTCGGATAAACAGAAATCAAAATCCTCTAGCTTTTCTTCATTCGGTCCAACCACTCCTTTGGAAACTAACATGGATGCAATCATCCTTTAGTAAAACAAGGAGGTGGATTTGGAAGTGACTTTAATCAGCTCACATATATGGTTAATGAAATATTTTAAAAGATTGATCTTATGGATATTCTTCAATAGGTGAATCAAGAACACATAATGATACTTCATCACAGCAAAATCTCCTTTTTCTTGGACTAATCAAATTCTGAACAAATTTGAACAGCAGTCTTGTCACCCCATCCAATTCAGCTGCTATGGCCCTTCTCTTGGTGCCATTTTCATTCATTATTTCCAAAGCATTCTCCAGGTAAAATATGTCAGTTGAAGGAGGAGGGTCTCTCTAGTAATCATCACACACTCCTTAATGTGGAATCCTCAGACATGCATCCCATAACCTTGAAGAAAATGAACACTTTTGTCCATTGACCCAGCTTGTTACCATTAATCTATCTCCAACATCAAAGTAAAACATTACATACTGGTAAAATTGAGATACCAACCTCAGATAAATTGGTATATCTTTTCTAGAGAACCATTCAGGACAACATTGTTCTGTTAATATTTTCAAGACCAAAGACTTTCTAGACAGCATCCACTCAGGGAAAATATCTTTTTCAGGTAATACGGTACGACTTACAAGGTTCGGATTCACGGGTCCTTTGAGTGCTATCTCTGGTGCCTTATACTGTTTCTTAGAGAGGTTCTTCTCAGACGAGGGTGAAGATGGATGCTTCATCCTTGGAATTCAATGATGCTTTGAGTGAGAGAGAAGGAGAGAAGTTTTTTAAGGTAAAGAGGGATTGAGAGAGTGAGTATGAGACAGCTCGGGTAAGGAACTGAGTGAAAACCCTTATGTTTTATCATTTGGTAATGTCAAGCGTCATAAAAAAATGCGGGAAAGTAAACAGCAGTGAAATAAAAAATATTGTGATGCAAGTTAAAATAAATATATAAAGAATCTTCACAGTCAGACTGTGAATAGGAGTTACGGTGCGATGAGAAACAGTCATCATGGTGAGACAGTTGATGGTCATCACGGTGAGACAGTGACCATTCTGTGCAGTCATGGTGAGATTGTGAGTGAACTATTCTGTCATGGTGAGATAGTTAAGTGACATACCATGAACACAAGGTGTTAACTGTGAGACCGTAAGCCTGAAACAGTAACTGAGAAATAGTGAACATGAAACTGTAAAGTAAAATATAGCAAAATAGTAAACAGCAAGATCTATAAGATGTCTATTTGTGATTAATCATACCAAGATCATGTATGATGTAGTCCAATATCTTATAACTTAATGGTTTAGTGAATATATCAGCAAGTTGATAATCAGTACCAATGAATTCCAAAGTGATTTCACCTTTTTGATAATGATCCCTCAAAAAGCGATGTCTTACATCAATATGCTTTGTCCTAGAATGTGAAATAGGATTATTTGAAATTTTAATAGAAATTGTGTTGGCACAATTTATTAGGACATGTCTGAATTGATATCTATAGTCTAGTAAAGTGTGTTTCATCCACAAAATTTGTGCACAACAACTGCCAGCAGCTATGTATTTAGCTTCAGTAGTATATAATGCAATAGAATTTTGTTTCTTACTACACCATGATACTAGTGACTTGCCTACAAAGTGACATGTTCCAGAGGTTCTTTTTCTATCTAACTTACATCCAGAAAAATCAGCATCATAATATCTAACTAGTTCAAAAGATTGTCCTTTTGGATTGAACAGTCCTAAATTTGGAGTATGCTTGAGTTATTTGAAAATTCTCTTAACAGTATTCAAATTTGACTGTTTAGGTTTGGCTTGAAAATGAGCACACATTCACACACTAAACATAATATCAGGATTACTATCAGTCAAGTAGAGTAGAATTCCAATCATTCTTCTATAAGTGGTTTGATCAACAGATTTTCCATCTTCATCAAGATCCAACTTATAGGTGGTACTCATGGGAGTGTCACTACTTTTAGTTCTATCCAATCCAAAATGTTTTAAAATATCTCTAGTATATTTACTTTGAGATAAAATAATTCCATCATTGTTTTGAAATATTTTAAATCCAAGAAAGAATTTAAGTTCACCCATTAAACTCATTTCAAATTTGTTTTGCATCATTTTAGAAAAATGAGTACATAAAGATGTTTTTTAAGATCGAAAAATAATATCATCTACATAAATTTATACAAATAAAACATCTTTAGAAATTCATTTTATAAAAATAGTAGGATCAGCTATTCCGTTTGTAAAACCATTATAAATTATAAAAGTACTTAATCTGTCATACCAAGATCTTGGAGCTTTCTTTAATCCATATAAATATTTTGATAATTGGAAAATATGATTTAGAAAATGAGGGTTTGTAAATCTAGGTGTTTGTTCAACAAAAACATCCTCAGCTATAAAACCATTTAAGAATGCACTCTTGACATCCCTTTGATATAGTTTGAAATTTAGATGTGTGACATAAGCAAGTAATATCCTAATGGATTTTAGTCTGGATACTGGAGAAAAAGTCTCCTCATAGTAAATTCCTTCCTCTTGACTATAGCCTTATGCAACTAACCTAGCTTTGTTTCTAACTATACTTCCAGCTTCATCTACTTTATTTCTAAACACCCATTTAGTGCCTATGGTGGAAGTGTCCTTAGGTAGTTCTAGTTTTTCCAAACATTATTCCTTTCAAACTGATTGAGTTCTTCTTGCAAATAAATTACCCAAAATTCATCATTAATAGCATCATTAATGTTTTTAGGTTCAAGCTGTGACAAGAAGGCTTGATGTTCAACCTGATTTCTGAGAGAAGCTCTATTCTATGCCCCTCTATCAAGATTACCAACAACAGCATCTAAAGGATGATTCTTTAGAATCCTAGTTGATCTAGTTAAGGTAGGGCTAGAAATTTCAGGTTCTCCCTTAGATTCGGGTTCATTAAGACCAGATTTTGAAATATTTCTAGAACTGGTTGTCTTTACAGCCGATTCATTGATTTTATCATTAAGGTTCAGAACAGATAAATATTCTTCAATATTTTCAAGAGATAACTTAGGTTCATGTGGATCTGTTTCATCAAATTTTATGTGAACAAATTCTTCCACACACTTGGTTCTCTTATTAAAAACTCTATAGACTTTTCTAGTTATATAATATCCAAAAAAGATACATTCATCACTCTTAGAATCAAACATATCCAGATTATCCTTGGTATTAAGAATAAATACTTTACAACCAAAAACATTAAAGTATTTGACCTTAGTTCATAAGGGGTCTTCTTGAGAATAGGTCTGACTAAGACTCTATTGATGATATAACAGGCTGTATTAACAGCTTCAGCCCAAAAATAAATAGGCATGTCATACTCATTAAGCATGGTTCTTGCTATTTCTTGAAGGGTTCTATTCCTTCTTTCTACTACACCATTCTTCTGAGGTGTCCTAGGAGAATAGAATTTGTGACTAGAGACATTGTGTGAGAAATAAGATTCAAATTCTAGATTTTCAAACTCATGGCCATGATCACTTCTCAAGGTTTTAATCATAAGTCCACTAAGGTTTTTTACAGACTTGGAGTATTTAACAAATTAAGAGCAAGCTTCACTTTTGTGGGCTAAGAAATATACCCAAGTATATCTAAAAAGTAATCCACTAAGACATAGACATAGTGCATCCCATTTAAGTTAGAAACTCTAGATGGTCCAAAAAAGTCCATGTAAACCAACTCGAGAGGTTGAGAAGTTGAAACTTTGTTCTTTGATTTGGAAGAGATTTTGTGTTGTTTTCCCTTTTGACAGGGAATACAAACCTTGTCATTTGGAAACTCTATTTTGGGTAAGTCACTAACTAAGTTCTTCCTCATTAGTTTTATAAGTGAGTGTATATTGGAGTGTCCTAATCTCATATTCCATAACCAAGACTCTTTATGAAAATCATTTAAACAAGTAACATTTTGTTTAGCTAAAGAATTTAAATCAACAGCATAAACATTTTCATTTATCAAATTAGAAAATACTAAAACATTCTCAGAATTAAAAATATTACAAGAATAATTAACAAACTTAACATTAATTCCATCATCACATAATTGAGAAATACTTAACAAAATATATTTTAGTCCATCAACAAATATAACTTTAGAAATTAGAACTGAATCAGTGTTACCAATTTAGCCTAGGCCGATGATTTTTCCCTTATAATTATCACCAAAGGTGACATGTCCTCCATCAATCTTGATTAGGCTTTTGAAGCATGAGTAATCCTTAGACATATGTCTTGAACTTCCACTTTCCAAATACCATGTCTTCTTGTGGGAACTCTTCAAACAGGTTTCCTACAAAACAGATTTAGATGGAAAATGACTTTGGTACCCAGATCTTCTTGGGTCCAGACAGGATAGAAATCAATGATTTTGGTACCCAAATTTGTCTTATGGGTCTCATATAATAAATAGATTCAATATATTTTGAAAGATAAACTCTATTAGATCTATAAAAATATGAGTAACTAGTTGAAACTTGTGAATTTCTAGTTCTAGAACTAGCAAAATTTTGTCCAGATTTAGAAATAAATCTTGTTTTAGTAAACTTTCTTCTTCCAGGTTGGTAGCCTATTCCAGTAGTGTATTTTGGTGCCACATTCTTTCCTAACATTTGAGTTAGAGTATCCTTTCCATTTTTGAACTTTTCGAAGTCCTTTCTAAGTTTCTCATTAGACATTTTCAATTCTATATTTTCCTTTAATAGTTGAGCATTCTTTTCATTTTCTATATCAAGGGCAGATTTAACATTGGTAGTAAGAGCATGATGTTTATTTAATGACTTATATTTGTCCTTAAGTTCATTGCATGTTTCCTCCATCATGTTACAGTATTCAGATAATTCATCTTTAGTCATATCTTCAGAATCATAATTAGATTTAGCATCAACTCCAGAATAATAATAATTTAAAACAGGAGTATCTAAGGTTACCTCAGATGTGTTGGTCATGAAACACATGTTGTCACGATTCTTTTCCAAATCAGAAATTTGAGATTCGCTTGTGTTGTCTTCTAAAGCACTCCAAGTAGATTTCATATCTTTCTTATACTTCTTGTCCTTATAATCATGTTTCTTTTTTGAATTTTAATTTTGGACACTCAGCCTTGATGTGTCCTTTTCATTTTCATTCATATCAGACTATATCATCTTCCTTATCATACTTCTTCCAATCGTTATTCCAGTGACTTTTGCTGTCATATTTACCTTTGTAGTTTGATTTTTTGAAGAACTTATTCTTCCTATAGAATTTCATGAACCTTCTAGCTATTTGAGCCATCTCAGCATCACTGTTAGAGTAAAAATCATCACTGATTGAACTTTCAGTTTGTATTTGCACTTTGTCTTTGTCTTTTCTTTTAAGAAGTAGACTTAAATGCCACAGATTTTCTCTTGGGTTCATCATCTTCTTCTTTATTCACCTTGAGTTCTTCCTCATACATCATAATCTTACCAATAAGATCTTTGACAGGTAGAGCTCCAATGCCACATGATTCTCTGATTGAAACAGAAGTACCTCTCCATCTATCTGGAAAACATCTCAGTATCCTCATGATTTGTTCCTTTACTGGAACTGCCTTTCCAAGTGAACTCATTGTGTGGAATATATCATTGAACCTAAGGTACATATCAGAAATAGGTTCATCAGTCATCATTTTAAAAGTATCATATTTAATAGTATGAGTATTTAATCTCATTTATTTAATATTATTTGTTCCCTCATGAGAAACACCTAATGTATCCCAAATTTCATAATCTATTTTACAAGCAGATATTCTATTGAATTTCTCATATCCTAAAGCATATTATAAAGCATTCATATCCTTACAGTTATTATTGTAAGCTACTTTAGTAGGTTCATCCCACATTGTTCTTTCAGTTTCTGGAATATTATATTGAGATTCTATAGTAGTCCAGATATCAAAACCCATGCTTTTGAAATGAATTTTCCTCTTAAGTTTCCACTGGGCATAGTTGGTTCCATTGAAGAAATGTGTATGGTTAGTAGAAGAAACCTTTATTCTATTATCCATAACTAGATTTTAGAAAATGAATTTAAAGAGATAAAATTTAGAAATAATAGAAATTTAAGATTTTTAAAGATGCAACTAAAATCACAGTTCTAAAAAAGAGTATTTTGAAATTCTTTAACAAAAATAAAACCTCTGATACAAAATTTTGGTTGGATTGGACACTCAAGTGGGGGAGGGGGTGAATTGAGTTCCATTTAAAATTTCTATTAAAAATATTTCCTATTAAATTCCCCCAATTTATAAAACAAGTTAAACTGTAGTGAATTTGTAAAAATGTAATGGTTCAATTAGATTCTCAAAAGATATATTAGTTCTCAGTTAATCTAATCAGAAGATTAAATTAGATTTTGAAACTAAGATACTGATTTACAATAGATACAAACACTTGATAGATTAACTATCAATGTAACTTTAAAACAGATTTGTATTTTAATGTAATAAGCAGTGGAATATAAATTAGATATTGTATAATTTGAACTTAAACTAAAAATGCACAGCAAATATAACCAAGAGGTTCAGTCTCAAGCCAAGAATTATTCCTCTCAAATTTATATATAAATTTGATCCACACCTTGGATCGAGGTTAATAACAGTACAAGACTGTCCAGGCCACGTAGGGACATCTACCACTTTTCTTCATGGGTAAAAAAAATAAATACCAGGCCTCACAAGGACCTCTTCCATAGTTGTCTTGGGTAAAAAAGAGTAAATAGTTTTGGTGTGAGGATTGTGATATCCTCCAGTTCATCACAAGAGACAGTGTGTGTGTGAAACAAACAGGATACACACACTGCTCAAAAATAGATAATAAATCACTTAGAGATAGTATATCAAATTTAAGAAGGCTCTAGTGATTGGTAGTGCAGCTTTGGACTCATTGGATTCAGCAGAAATGCATCTAAGTCCTTCTCTGGTTTTTCTATTGAAAAACTGAGTGTCGTGGTTCAAATTTTATTTCTTCAGGAGAGAAGATGTTCTCTGGACTCCAGAGTACTTCATGTGATCTTCAGTAATGTATAATTGCATGTATGGAACTCCTTTGAGGATCGTGCAATGTGTTCATCATAGTTGTGCTCAGGATTGTTCTTCGGTTCAGTACAGTGCTCGCGTGTATTGTAGTATGAGTGTCGAGACATGTCAAGCGCGCGTTTATTGTAGTATGAGTGTCGATACATGTCAAGAGTGAGTGTGTCCTCTACTACAGCTCAATCTTCTTTATATTCCATGAGCTCCAACAATAAGAATGATTTACTTTCCATAGGAATGAAGTACAGTTTCCTAATAGACCAACAACTATCATTAAATAACATTAATTGCATTAAAAACATCAAATATGACCGTTAGTATTATTTAAATAATATTGATAAAAAGGTTAGGAAACAGTGTCACAGTAGTTGTGCAAATGGTGTCTCTTTGAACCGGTGTCTCCATCATGGTATGTGCTTCACGGTGTGTCCATGTCATGGTGTCTAGCTCACAGTTTCTGAGTCACGGTGTGTTCATCATGGTGTCTGAGTCACGGTGTGTCCTTCACGATGTCTGGGTCATGGTGTGTCCTTCACGGAGTCTGGGTCACAATGTGTCTTTCACGGTGTCTGGGTCACGGTGTGTGAGACTTAGGCTTCACGGTGTCTGTTTGACTGTGACTGTGTCTTGAACATATTCTGTCTTACTATGTCAGACTTCATGGTGTATTAATACTTAGACAAATATCTGTATTCAAACTTAAACCGTAATATTCATAAAATGAATTATGCTTAACCATTATAAGATAAATATAGAGGTTTGATAAAATAAGTGAGATTTATGGTCATGCATAATATTTGTAAATAATAAATAGACTAATTGATAGTAATAAGATCTGTGATCATTAAAACATGATTAATACATGAGGAGTCCAACAATGATGTAAGAATAAAATTATGATTTTTTATTGGATTGTAGGAGGTATTAGGGAATCATCTGGTCTTGACCACATCTTTCCACCTGTAGACACACAACCAGAAAAAGATGAAAAATCAGGTCTTAGAGGATATGCTACAAGCTTTCATCCTTGATTTTGGTTATAGTTGGTAGGATCTCATTTCTCCTGTAGAGTTTCCATAATGAAATAGAAACCACTCCACCATTTGTATGGAATTGTTTGAGGCCTTGTACGGTCATCCCTACAAGATTCCACATTGTTGGGCTAAACCCAGAGAGTCAGCACTCATGGGCCCAAAGCTACTGTAGGATACTACAAAGAAGCTGCAGGTTATCTAAAAGCAGATGAATAATATACTGAGTAATAAAAAGTATTATTATTATAGGATAAGGGGACCATTTGAGTTTTATGGGCAGAACATATGTTCATTCAGGTCTCTCCTCAATGTGGAATACACATATTTGACAGGGGAAAGAAATTTTCTCCAAAGTTCATCGAACCTTTTTGGATACTGCGTAGAGTGGTCGAGCTAGCGTATCAATTGTCTCTACCTCCACTATTATAGTATGTACATGACATCTTCCATATCACCTTGCAGAGGATATATGTATACTACTTGTCATAGGTCATTGACTGGGGAGAGGTGGACATTGATGATGTGGGTTACTTCTGTGGAGTTCCTAGTTCAGATTGAGGATTGAATGAAGAAGACTCTGCATGGGTGATTGATTACACTAGTGTTCATTAAATCATAGAACATGAACCTCCAAGATTGAAAATATGGGTGAGAGGCTTATATTCATTCTTAGTATCCCCGTTTGTTTTCTAGCCCTTGTTTTTTCTTTTGAGCATGTAAATAACTAACGTAAGGATATTGTAATGTCTCAGATCTACCATTTAATATTTTGAAAATTATATGGGATTTCATAGATACCAGGAGATAATAATGAATGTGATTATGAGGCATGAGTTTTTTGAAATAGATTCTCTAACTAATATTATGTTTATTAAAAATATTACGCTTGTCTTGTTTCAGAAATTTCTAAAATGTTTCCGAGGTCAGAAATTTGTGGGCATCGTTGAGCTCAGAACAATGAGTTTACATTAAGTAGGGCCTAACTTCATCCATCATGTGTTGGATGTAAAAGATAATTTATGAAAATTTTAACATAATATAAAATGTATTAAATAATTATTTTATTTTGCTTCCTCGATGTTATAATGCAACTCAGAAGAACTATGATGCAATGACTCAGCGACACGGCAACACAACATTGTGGAAATGTTGAAACACATTTAAAAAAATAAAATGCATCATCATGTTAACTCTATGAATCAGAGGTACGAAGTTGAATAATAATTCATAACACTATAGAATTTCCCTAGATCATCAATTTTTTCTAATGAAGGAGATGGAATTTCTCTCACCAGTGATGATGAACAACGAATATCGACAAATGAATGATCTACGAAGTTTGTGGAAGGATCAAAGTCAATGATGGTTTATCTCCTCTAAATGATCATATTTATGAGAAAGAGGTTAGTTTTTTGTGATTCATTTCCCTATTCTGGTTCCAATGATGAAATTTTACATAACAATGAATAGGATGATCTATCGTTCTATCGTTCATACAATATTGTTAAAAATGCAAGATTAAAAAGGATGAATCATTTTAAATATTCTTATGTTTCTCTATTATATTTAAACTAACTTTAATGGACCAAGGATGTTATGAACAAGGACATGGTCTATTATTAGGGTGTTTTGGATCTCCTTCTATCTCCCCCCGGTTCATGTGTTCTTTGCTAGCAGACCCACACGGTTGTATCATGATTTTCAAGGAGGTTATAAACGTGAAAATACCCTCAGACTAACGACCAAATGATCCTGGACCCAAGGTAATTATGGTGATGAACAGAGGTCAGAAATAGTGTTCTTGGTTGGAAGAAGGGACCACTATAGAGATGGTGGTAGCATGCAGAAGTAGTGCAATTGGCGACACGCAGTAGTGCTGGTGGTGGCATGTGATAGAGCGGCCTTTTAATGGGAGAAAGTAACTGCATGACAGTAGTGGGTGGTGGCCCTAGGCTGGATGTGGCAGGGGGTCACGTCATGAAGCAGAGGGTTGTGGACTAGTAGGACCACTTTGCAACCACTATGTTGTGGGTCACTAGGCGGCTGACTACGTTTAACATAGCGTTCATCTATATTTACTAGGAGGACACATGACGCCCAACCTATCCCATGTGGATGAGCCGTCCAACTCGAGAGGGCCAGGAATATGCTCGATGGCTAGACTAGAAGTGGAATAGGGCATGCTGAGTTAGGTTGGACCCAGTGGAAGAGGTTGACCTGGCCAGTCAGGTTAGACAAAGTTGGTCTGGTCAGACATGGTAGGACGTGTCAGGTGGGACATGGGTCAGGTCAGTACGACCAGGTCAGACCAGACCGGGACTCAACTAGCCCGTTTTTTACATAAATTCTCATAAAATCCAAACTATATGTTATTTTGAGAATAAACTTGCATTGTTGAGACCCTCGTGATGAGGAGGTCCTTTTGAGATAATCTATTTGGGTTTTCATGGAGGTTGGAATACAACCTATTGTCTGGAGGAGTAGGTTCTCTTAGAGAGAGCAAGCTAAGAATAGATTCCAATGACTGGATATGTAGAACACGTAGAGGAGGCCTCAGTTGAGGGCATAGATTTGGACATCTGCTAGTATGTGATGTTGGACTCCTACAAAGGAATGGAGTTGGTCTCCAATAGTGATGTGGAGTTTTTCTTCGGTAATGGTGCGAAGTTGGTCTCATGGGAGTGTGTGGAGTTGGTCTCTTTTGAGGGAACGAAGTTTGTCTCTTATGATCTGGTGGAGTAAGTCTTCTACAAGGATGTCGAGTAGGTATCTTACGTAGAACGTATAACTAAATGTAATTAGATATTATTGAAAATTCTTAGTATATATATCTTGGTTTATGATGACTCTAGTGACTCTCATTACTGTAATTCATATACGCCACACTTTGTGTACTTCTTTGGTAGTCCACCATAGGTCTTTCTTGGATTTTACCATTGTGATTTGGGGACCCTATTGATTATTATTTTACTCATTCTTTCAAGGGATTCTCCTTGAAGTTTCATATCTTTTACAGACGATCAACATCTCTGACAGATTCCTCAGTGTGTCGAAGACAGGTGGTGTTTTAGGGTGACCCTTTGGACATGTTTCACATCAAAACATTTAGATAGATTACAGTACCTACCTAATAGGTAGGTTTTTCTATTGATGTTATATAATAGCTTGTAATTTTTTTGTTCAATTGGGCCTATATTTGGACTCGTTTACTTTACTACATTTTATTGGTGCTCTCAGTTATTCTCTTTGTAGCATGCATACATGTTTACTCAGTATTTACAATTCAGTGCCTCTTATTAAGTATGGGATTGTGTGTACACGTACTTATGAAAAAATTCCTCTTCTTGGTATGATATGCCTACTCAATGCTAGTCACCTGCACCTAGCCTATGGTAGGTGGGCTTGGGGTTGTCATCGCACGGGCCTTGGGGAAGGTCCATGACACCTAATTATTTTTAAAACATGTTAATCGGAACTATTTGATGAAATATTCATCCAAAATCAATATCAAAATTTACACCAACCAACATTAATCACTCAAAAGGACAGAGATTAATAATATGCATATATAAAAAAATATTCATAAAAACACAATAATTTTTTTCCAACGATTCAAAAATCACCATGAAATAAAATGACAATTAAATTATATTTTTTCTATTAGTAAACTCATAATTCATTACTAAAATAAGATGAAATATAAAATTACTTTCTATCAATATTTTCAATTAAAATTTCACTAATAATATAGAGAAATTATTGATTATTAAAATGTATTCCATATTAAAAAAATTCCTTTTAAAAAAATTTATTTATCCTCATAAACACATATTCTTATAAATATATTACATCTTCATCTCAATTTTTCTTAATTACATCAACATCAACGAATGTAATAACCCTAATAGTAATTTATAAATTTTAATATATTTCTAAATTATTTACAAACATTCTTCCTAAAATAAATATTCAATATTTTATTTACTCAAATAAATTTTTCAAGGTAAATCATTTTTTTATAATTGAGGCTCAAAAAAATATCTACTATATTACCTCCAAAATACATGAATAGTGATTGTATAGAAATATTATTAAATTATTCCTTATAATAATTCTAATTTATTAATTCATCAATTAATTATTATCTTTTATAATAGAAGAAATATACAGAAATATCTATGTTAAATCGCATTATATAATATATTTCTATTATTTTATTCTTTCAATTAAGATCTATATAAAACTGACATTTTTTATTTCATGTTTACTTGATGTCATTTAATGATTATTACTATATTTTGAAAATAACTTCAAATAATAATGAATTGTTTTCAT
Organism: Viscum album; assembly: GCA_963277665.1. Classification (NCBI taxonomy): domain Eukaryota; kingdom Viridiplantae; phylum Streptophyta; class Magnoliopsida; order Santalales; family Viscaceae; genus Viscum; species Viscum album. Next base: position 1,503,376,966 of record OY728147.1, on the reverse strand, counting down.
TAAAAAATTTCTACTAGTTTAAAATGAATAATTCAAAATGAATGATAGTGTTTAAATAATGATAAAAAAATTACAGACAAAAGTTTTTAAACTTCGTAAACTAATTTTATAAAATATATATTTCATGTTATTGATTTTAATAATTCATATAAATTAACGATTAACTCAAATATTATAATATTTTTTGTTGATGGATCTACTCAATCATGTATATGGGATTAATGTTTTGTTAAATTATTATTAAACATCATAATAATATTTTATGTCTTCAAATTGTTCATATGTGAGTATCTAAAATATAATGATGTTTAAACGTAACTCAAATCTTTTTTTTTGTAAATTTTGTTTTATAATTTTTCTAGAACTAAATAATTAACATATTATTTTCTAGAAACATATTTCAACTAATAGTTTTTTTAACCATGGATCTATATTTTTTTCCTCAAATACATATTTTCAAACAACTAAATTTCTAGACCATTGTTCTTCAATAATTATCATTATTTTGAGACTATTCTTATAATGGAATGGAAATTATATCATTAATAATATAAAAATCCATGGTTTTGTGATGTTATCATCAATGTATTGTAATTATATTAAAATATATCAGCTTCCATGAACAACAATCATCAAGAGATAGTTATGTTCCAATCATTATATGATACTGCCTCTAATCACGAGACATAATCTGATGGAGGTTAGGTTTAATAATATATATCATAAAGAAATGTATTTTTATTTTTACGTATAAAATGATATTACGAATTATACCTATATATTAAATATATTCAACATAATAATTTTAATGATTTTATTCAATAATATAATTCCTTTCAAGACCCCATAAAATCATTATTCCAGTAATTATGGAAACATATAATAATAATATATTTGTGTGAGTAATATATATAAATGAAATACCATTTTTAGAAAAAAATATTATAAATGATTGATATAGAACATTCATAATACATATCCAAAAGCACATGTTAATATATCCCATATGATAAAAGTAATGGAAAATTTCCACTATAATTCACAAAATTCATTAGAACATTGTTTGGTAAATTAATTATTCCTTCCACATTGATATCATTTATTCATAGATAGATTTTAAACAATATGGATAATTTAAAACATTAGTCATAAAAAAGATATTTAATCATAATAAAAATTTCATGAAAAAACTGTATTTACACAATGATTTAATATATAATTCATATTCTTATTAAATATCCATGTGTAATTATATTTATTAAAAACACACTCAAATGAACAAATATTTACAAAATTATTCAACAATGAAAAATATATATATAAACTAGTCATTTTAATAATCCAACCTATTTCATTTTTATTTAATACCTTTATAATTATTTTGGAATAAGTTATTATTCTATTTATTATTTTCTATTTATTGAAGATAATTTAAATGAATGATATCATATTGGTATGTTATTAATTAATCAAACCTTTTTATACATCATCAATACTCTTGGTAGAAAGACAAAGATATTAAGAAACAACACATTATTTAAATTTCAAAGACATGTATACTGAATTTTTTTTCTCATTTCACGTGGAATTTTATTAATACAGCATATCATAATTTTGATTAGAATATATTGTTTTAAAAATGATATTGTAATGAGATAATAATAAATTTTAAATGACATTCAAACACATTCAATAAAATTTAATATTTACATAATATAAAATATTCAGGAGTAACATTCAAACATTATGGATTTATGGTTGAATTATAAACACTTGTTCATGATTCTTGATCATTTTCATTAACTAATGAAAAAATATACAAGAAAATTATTTTACACACTATGATATAATGTTAATGTTTATATCCTATAACATTATCCTCTTCAACAATTTTCTCTTCTATAATGTAAATTACCTCAAAATACTAATATATAATGAATAAAAAATATTTTATAATAAGGGTATATCATAATTATCATAATTAGAGAAAAAAAATTGAATTATTATATATCCTATAAAAATACTCTAAATTAAGGTCTATATTTTAGTACAATATATATTTTTTCAATTTTTATTTTTATAGGTAATATAAGAATTATAAGGAATTGATTATATTAAATTTCCATTTATTAACTATGTGTTATTTTCTTCGTTGAATTATCCTATAATGAAAATGCATTTCAAATTGTTTTGTGCTATTTATTAGCATCACAAAATGGGTTTCAGTTATTAACAATCAATATATTTATTTTTTCCCACAAGTATGATACTTCAACAAAAACAAAATGAAATTTTTTACATCATAATTTTTGAACTACCTATCATATAATTAAACAACATCATGCAAAATCACTTTTTATTTTATGATATAATTATTTCTAGTTCATTGTTTCTCTTATCATTCCCAACATAGTCTGTTAAATTATAATACTATCATTAAAAATGCTCATTGATTTCTTAGGTGTTCCAAATTTTTTCTTAGTAATGTATTTGACATAATAAATCATACTCACTTTTACATGGTGGGTTTTCTCTATTTTTGATTCCTACCATTCATATACACAAACACTCAATGATTCTACAAAAATGTACAAGGAATGTCAATTTATTTTAAAATAGATGTTTACCATTATTCATTCTATAGAATTATTCTTTTAATCATCATATTTTATTGATTCAATAATTGTTTTATTAAAGAAGGTAAACACACCCTTCCCCACCTCGAGATTTTACCCCATATTCATCGTTTTCTCATATAAATTGAATTTGGATAATTTTTTGAACGATTATAGTAAAATGGTCCCCTATATGAACCATAATGATTTTAATTATCAAACATACCCTAAAACAGCTAATATGTATTCTTGTAAAATATATTAATACATTTATCATGTAATCATTGCATTAAATCATACATGATTCCTGGTTGAACAAAAGAGAATAAAAACATCATAAAAATACATTCACAACATCCATTTCATTATAGTATAATAGTATGATAACCTGAAATAAGAATCCTTCCTTCTATATATGTTCAATATGTTTTATCGGTGCATATGTAATGATATATATAATATATATAGTCTTGAACATTGGTGGATCAGACTCTAAAAGGAAATAAAAATACACTAGAAGCATTTTTACTAATACTAGAGAAATATGTTCAGGAATATAAATAGTTAAAAATTTAAAAATGAATTGAATGATTGAATTCATATGAATTGTTTGAATTATATGATGATAAATATATCCATTTTATCATATTTTCTCAAATATGACTTTTGAAATAGTAAATATGCATGTTATAATAGTAATGTAACTGTTATACATTCTCATTTGTAAAAAATATCAAAAACAATTTTCTATTGATATTTTATTTATTTATTGATAGTGTTTATTTAGTAATAATTTTTAATTTAAATTTATAAAATCATGTTATAATGGAATTTAATATTTTTGAAACCAAAATTTATTTTTTAACACCAAAGGTTTTTCATTAATAATTTAATTTATAATATAATTAAACAAAATTTCATAATATTTTGATTAAATTTATTTTAAAAGTATTCTTATTATCTATTAGTGATGATTTAAAAAATTAGGATAGAATAATTTTTCCATAAAATGAAAAATAAATTATGAATATATAGTATGTATTATAACATCATTTTGACTTAATGGTAGTGTAATTAAAAAAATAAATGTAACCCCAATATTTAAATTATTATCCAAAAAAATGAAGTATTTAAAAATAATAAAATTAATTTTCCAATCATATATTTATGTTTCAATTTTTTCAAATATTATTTAATATTTTAAATTATTAAAAATATTAAAAAAAATAATTTAGGAAATAATATTATTTGAATTAAATTATTTAATAATCATAGAAGAAACAAACATATAGTACTAAATATCATATAAAACAATTTGAAACAATATGAGGGAAAATGGTTTTCTATTTTTCTAAAACCAAATGTCTAATGCCAATGATCAGACATTAACAACCAATTATACCTCATTTTTTTAAATTATAAATTATTATCCCATTCCTCACCACATCAAAACAATTGTAAAGAATATTCCCTAGATTTTTACTATCAATATTCATTATTTTGAGACCATTATAGACAATATTTATAATATATATCTCAATTTCTCCCTCAAATATAGTTCAATGTTTTATTTGTAGTGGTAATATAAGGGAGTTCCCAAACACATATTTACATTTTAATGATGAGTTCAAATACTCAAAATAATTTATGGAGTCCATTCTCAATTATTTATAAGATTCATATATTGGTATGGAATTCCATTCATATTTCAATAGTTATCATTTAATAGACATTTTAGATCATTAATATTTCCAGTATTAACTATTTTACGTTTCATTTTTATAAGTCCATCCATTTATTATGTGATTAAATTTTACTTTTCCAAATAATATTAATTTCATTAAAACATAGATATAGAAATATGTAATTTTATTTTAATATAATATTAATCAATAATTTCTACATTCTCATACAATTTCATTGATATATATGTATTAACTTGAAAATACGATGAATCTATACCACACTACTACAAAATCCTCAAAGAAACATTACATTAAATTTTTAATATCTTGGGTTTCAAACAATATTGATTTATATCCACTTGGATAAGCATTATATACTAATACTTAGTGAATCATGGATAATATTTATAGTAATAACTTTTCAAAAACATGAATTTACTTCTATCTAATGCATAAGTAAATTGTACATATTATTATATAAATAAATATATTTTCTTTCAAAACCATTCTAATATCTGAGATTTTTATTAAGTTATTATTTATTTATTTGTTAGATTACATATTTTATTTTTTTTAAATCTGTATTTCCCTATGTTCACGAGAAGGAGCATGGGAGTCCTAGATTTTCCGATCAATAAAGTGGATGGAAAAGATGTTTTTTGGGACTGTTGCATGGGTTGAACAAGGTTAGTAAAAATCATGTGAATCATCCCAGTTTAATGTGTATCCTCAGAACGAGGATTTATTACAGTTATTGCATGGGTAATATAACCATTTGGAATTCCCCAGAAACTGTGTGAAGTGGTGATTTTGGGATAGTAGCTCTCGCGTGGTTTTTTCATGGGTTTCGAAACTGTGTGGGTAAAACGTATAACCCAATGAAGTTGTGAAATTTACAAAAATGTAATTACAAGATTTTTTAACCAAAATCATGATTTCATCCATTCATCTCCATTAAAAACCTAGTTACAAGAAGGATCTCATAAGAGAATCCATGGATTATTATACCACATCTCTTGGTCGATTGGAATACCATCAGTAGTGAATCAATGATTCATGTAAACTTATCTACTCCTTACTTCCTATTCTCAATTAGGGTTTTAATTTTTCATTGATCTTTTTATAAAACTATAAGACCATATTTTTCTTTTAAATTTTTCGTTGAGGCCTCATGTAATTGATGAATATGGTTTTAAGTTTTTTATTGAGGTAGATTTTGTCAATGTATTCATGGTATGTAGTCTATTTGTTAAATTCCATAGTTTCATTTAGGATTTTTGCATTATTGAGATTATTCATGTTTACCCACTGAATTATTTTTTTCCTTGGATGATATTTGGCATAACTAATCTCTAAATGATGAATAGAAACCCTTATTGTCACCAAGGGACACCTAAATGATGACTACCATTTTAGGGACACCATTTGGGTGCACCAATACTTTTCTAACATTGAAATTTAAAACGTATGGGAATTATTGTAATGTGAAAATGTATATCCATTGATAAGAATGTTGACATATTTAATCGGAGTGGAACTGAAATATTATCAAGTGCCCATATTTATTAATGGATTAAGGAATTTCTTTCCATGGTAATAAAAATTCATTAAATTAGTTAAATGGGTATTATGCCTTATGGCTATTGAATGATATTGAACCCCTAAGAGGGTTTGTGTATATGACCGTTTAAATATATGGGATTGGAAATTGACTATTAATTGATGAATATGGTTTATCATATGAGACATGGGGAATCTAATTAGGCTAATGGTTTTATGTATTGTAAAATCGCATTGTGAACGGGTCATGTCATAACATGGAATTCCATTTTTATTATTGTGAATGATGATTTTTTATGTTTTAGTTGTATTGGTTTGGATATGGGAATATTTATGGAGTGGATAAATATTTATACAAAAATTTATTGGTGGATGGATAATGGGTTGCTTCCCCTACCATAGGTAGGGTTGGACTGATGTTCTAACTTAGCTAGGAATGCTTGGGGAGGGGAGTCAGATTGATTCCTTATACGCACAATGATTGTATTCAATGATAATACATGTACTATGGATACACAGTAGTTGTTTTGATTACTTGATATTCTAAAGCATATTAAGATAGGGACATAAAATGTTTCTCTTATGGAAAAAATGAAAAATACACTGAACCTTGCGTGAATGATGTGAATTTCTAACAAATGGAATCTACCATTGATGATGAACTACTATTAATTAAGACTTAATGAATTTGAACGTTGGTTAGTATATCTATTTAGCATTTGATAACAAGTATCCCCTAAATATTATTTCCTCTGATTGTTATTTATTTACTCTTTCATGCATTTCGACTAGATTTTTGTAGACAATGTTGGTGGTGGCATACATAGTTATACTCACTACAGGCTCAACCCATTGTTAGGAACCTGAGTAGATTTCATTCTTGCGGGTCAGGAAAATGGAAGAAACCCAATGCTAGGAAGTTGAGTCATACATGGGACATAAATATATGAGGTTCCATACATGGAGTCAGTACCATTTTAAGGATTCCACAATTTTCCTTCAATTTGAGTGTTTTCACTTGGCATTATTGAATGACATGACATATTTACTATTGCTTGTGGTTTTTACCCTATTTGGTAGATATAGATTATTCATATTTTGGTTGTTTCCTATTTTTACATTTATTTCAAATGCGTTTTTTTTAGTGGCCTACTCAGGTAAAGAGGGTATAGTATCCACATGTGAACTATTAAACCCTCATTTCCAGTTGGAAAACTATGGAAAATTGGGATTCATGCTTGATGTCATGTGACGACTTGGCATAGTGCACCGATTTAGTGGCACCATGTTTGGAAACATTAAAATGTCATATTAGAGGATTTGTTTTCCTTTTCTTACTATTTTGGTAGTACATATAAGTTATTAGGGAGGATTCAGTCCTTAGTAATGAACTTGTACATGGGCCTAGAAACCCAATGTATGTGGGAAACCCCATGTCACATGGGGTAGAAATTGTTGTTCTTGTTGTGTGTAGTTAAATTTTATGCTATTTCACCATTGGGTGATGCACATGTGGTGTGATTTGACCGTTTTATGATATTTTTCTCAAGACTGGAATAAAGTGAGGTTTTTCATTCAAGCATAACTCTAGGAACCAATGTATATATGGGACATGAATCCTTGTAATCACACACATATGGGATGTGTTTGTGTGACATAGATGGTATAATACATTTGACTTTCCTGAAGGTGGTGAAAATTGTGTATAACAAAACAATACTAATTGGTTAAAGGGGGTGAAAATATATTAAAAAATAAGTAAGGAATAATACATGAAAAATGGTGGTATGTGAGGTGAAATATTATTGGACTATATTTTGAAGTGATAATATTTTTATAATGGTGGAAAATATATTCCATATAGTCATGGGTGTTAGTTTCCTCATGTGAGTCAGGCCCTTGGAAGCGATGGTTGAGGGTTGAGTGCCATGTTTGATCAAACCTATTGGGTGGTGTATTTGAAATAGTTTTTTTGGTGACTAAAAGAAGATCCTTCCTTTATATTTTTGAATGATTTAAGATTTCTGTTTTAAATCAGGTGTTTAGAATTCAGAGAAATTCCACCATGAATACATGTGTCAGTTGGATGAAATGATGATGTTTCTGAGAATTCTCCCCTAGTAGTGTAGAAAAAATAACCAATGGATCATGATTATAGGGAGGAGTAGTTCAATGATAACATTACTCATTTTATAATAATCATAGAATGGGGCCTAGGGCAGGTTTAACTGCGTATGTCCAGGTTGACCAGGGATTTTCAACTATAGCACCATCCAACCATTACCAAAGAGGGTGGGATAGAGGTTGATGAGTTTGGGGTAGAGTATTTCCAAAAATTCCTTCAACATCTAGAGACACCTCTAGGAATCAGGTTATGATAGCAACCTATATATTGTGGTTAAAGGCAATGAGTTGGTATAATATCTTAGTTCAGAAATAACAAGTAGAGGGAATGTTGTGAAGTGGTTTTTAGAAAAAATTTCAAGACCGTTATTACCCAAAATCCATAAGTTAGTAAAATACATTAGAGGTTATGAGTTTGTATTAGGGTATGATGTCTACAATGTGGAATGTAGGTTCCTTCATAGATATTATAGCATCCCACCTCTTTATCCCATAAACTTTCATTACATTTTACAAAACCGAGGATCTTTAAGGTTTAGTGTCTTGGAAACCAGGAACTTTAAACATGAAAACATAAAACATTCTTCTAAAACACTTGAAAGGCTTCTCCTCATGTTTATCCTAGGTTCATTACTGCATCACATAACTTGGGAGCATACATCAAATGAAAGTGTGAGCAAAAAGCCCAGTAAGGAAAACAAGAGAAACATTTTACATGTGAACTTGAGATACTTCAATAAGGTCATGAAAAAGAACTTTAAGGCATGAGAATGAAATAAGGAGGCATATCATAATAAAAATAACATTTTTCATAACTTGAAAATGTGGCTACATCATTTAACATATACAATCATGAACATATCACCAAGGTCCATCCCCAAGGTGTCATTTGAAAATTACCAAGGTTATTCACCAAGGTATCGTGAAAATTGTAATCTCTAGTGGTTACATCATTACCCAATGCATTGGAGCGCTATCAGGGCGAACCCTTAAATTTGCCTATATTATCATGTGAGCCACATATATCATCATCAAACATTTCATAAATAACCCATATAGCATAAAATAAATGGGTTTCATTTTATAATCATAACGTTTTAAAAAAAAGCTTTAAGGACATGATCTTTACGTCACTTTAAACCCACGGAATGGGAGAGAGGGTTTCATGTATGTAAATCCCAGAATTTAAAATAGAAAATTTTGGTATATATGTGAATACCCATATAGAAGAGAGTGCTTTGATTATTCACTTAAAAAAATCAAATAAAGAGTGAGACATTTTGAGACGAAAATTCTGCAGCATAACGGCTATGTTACAGGGTTTTAGAAAACATTGAAAAGAGAGGGGACATGGGTCAAAAATTCATAAATGACCCATAAAACAGTATAGGGATAGAATAAGAAGGATACATGATCATGGTAATTAAATTTCAAGGACATAACATTTGAAATGAAAAACACGGAAGGAAGACAAAAATTAGATTTCTCTTATGAAAGTTCGGCAGCCTAACGGCGTTAGTTAAACTCCAACAAAAATGATTTGAAAAGATCAAATAGGGTCTCTAATCATGTGAAAATAAGAGTTCATTATGATATATATAGATATAATTCCCCAAAATAATTAAAAAGGAACTTTAAAGACTTGACATGAAAGTAGAACTTTGAAAAGAATGAGAAGGGTGAAAGAATCCCTTAAAAATTCGGCAGCCTAACGGCGCCACTTAAAACATCAAAATACTGAATTGAAGAGATCAAATGGGGTCTCTTATCATATGAACATAAGATTCCGGTATGATAGATATAGAGATAATACCCCAACATAACAAAAAGGAACTTGAAAGAATTGACATGAAAGTAGAACTTCAAAACGAGAAGGGTGAAGAACCACTTAATAAATTCGGCAGCCTAACGGCACCACTTAAAACATCAAAATACTGAATTGAAGAGATCAAACTGGGTCTCTCATCATATGATCATAAAAGATCAGTATGATAAATTTAGAGATCATACCCCGACATAACAAAAAGTAACTTGAAAGAATTGACATGAAAGTATAACTTCAAAACGAGAAGGGTGAAGAACCACTTAAAAATTCAGCAGCCTAACGGCGCCACTTAAAACTTCAAAATACTGAATTGAAGAGATCAAATGGGGTATCTAATAATATGATCATAAAATATCAGTATGATAAATTTATAGATCATACCCCGGCATAACAAAAAGGAACTTGAAATACTTTACATGATAATAGATCTTGAAAAATGAGAAGGGAGAAAGAATCTGTTACAAAAATTTCGGCAGCCTAACGGCGCCACTTAAAACATCATAAAACGAAAAAATGAGAGCAAGAGGGGATCTCTCATTATATGAACATAAAAAGGGCAGTAAGAGGAGTATAAAAGAACATCCTTTAACATAAGAACATGGAGTATAAAAGAAATTACATAAAAGAGATTTCTTGAAAAGAAAGAGAGAGATCAGATCCCTTACCTTAAAACATAACTCTTAAAACTCAAAGGTTGGGACCTTGAGGGCTTGGGGCACCATGGGAGGACTCCTTGGGAGGTAATGAGACCAGAAATTCTTTGGGGGAGAGTTGGGAGTCGAATGGATGAGAGGATGGCTTGGTATTTATAGGAAAAGTGAGGGGACAAGGCATTAATGGCAAAGGGACACCTCATTAGTGGTTTTGGAAAAACCATGGGCTTGCCCATGGTATTTGCCCATGGTATTGGCCACTTGGGACACCTCATAATTTATCTCACTATTCATAATTCGAACATATTGATTACAAACTTAATACATCATTAAATGATGCCATTAAACACCCGTAACTTAAAAACTGTATTTTCATTATTCATCTAAAATTCAACTTTCTCAGAATAATCCCAAAATTTCACCTTAACCAAATATCAACGCTCTGATTACAAATATGAACTCCATTTTATAAAAATAATTTTCTAAATATTTTTAATTTAATTTTTAAATAAAAACACTATTCACCGAAAATTCATTTTTTTTCAGAAAAACCCCAAAAATTACCATAGCATAATATCGGTGCTCTGAGTTGAAAAATGAAATCCATTTTATAAAAATAATTATCTAAATATTTTTAATTAAATTTTTAATTAAAAAACACTCTTCACCCGAAAAAACTAATACTTGAATAATAATTTATGAAACTGTTATTTAACCATTTTATTGAATCACATTACTTAATCAAGGTGCCTAAATTATATTAACACTTTCTTTAAATGAGATTAATAATCCATTTGGACACATTACTAATCCTAATCATAAAATCACTATTCATAATTTACTATTCATCAAAAATTAAGTTGATCTTATTAGACTCTAAATTTCGTACTGAACATAATTGTAGAAGACCATTTTTCGAAAATCATTACACATTTTTAATTATTTAAGGTTTACACAACCATTTTTAAAATATCCTTTTTCTAAAATTCATCAAAAATATGCATACTATATTTATCCGGTCATTTGAAAATTCATGAACTTCATCATAAGAAGAAATCCCAATTTTTATTTAAAACAAAGGATTACACAAGGCAATTACGGTCTCCTTACATAGCCCTTTATCACACCAGCATAGGACCTAAGTGTAAGGTGTGCTAAGGTGAGAGAATCCGAGGGAGGCTCGGCCAACATCGCACGAGTAGTAATTTCTATCAGTTTGAACTTCTCGCGAAGGCGATCCCGTTCTAGCTTTATACGATGAAGTTCAGCTTGGGTTTGGTCCAGAGCAAAGCCCAGTGGTGCTACCTCCTTCCCAAGTTCTGTTAGATGGGCTTTGATTGGTCCAAGACTACTGGGTGAGGCCATCGAATCTTCTTTCTATATTAATTAACCAAGATTACTTGTATTTAGAGACAATAATCAAAACGTTTAGTTTCCAGTGGTCATATTGACCAATGGTCATATAACAGTCAAAAACCAACAGTATCATTTTAATTATACTCATGTTATCAAATGAAACATTTTTGTTGAGTATAAAAATAAAATAACACATAAAATTAGGAAACAAGATTTATTCAAAATTTCGGTTTGTTACAATCTTTCCCCCTTAAGAAATTACGTCCTCGCAATTTTTTAAAATTAGGTTTTGAAATTTCATTGAAAGTCCCACATCGGAAAAGGAGTCAGTAAAACTATTACTTTAAAAGAAAGAAAGGGAAGTACGAAGGTCACCCGAGTTAGCCCACACTAGGATTCCATGTAGGAAAACATGGACATGGAGGAGAAAACAAAGGGTCAAGTTCTGAGGGAGAGTGACAGAGAACATGATTAGGAGAAAGTTAACCATAAGAAAATCCCAAACTTATGATGTGTGTAAACGATATTTGATTACCTAGTAGGAAACGTAAACCAACAAAGTTTTTGTTTTACGTTCCTTTTCATAATTTTGAGGAATTCATTTACAACATAGAACAAAAACATAAGGAAATATATCTACCTTCATGTAGAGTTTCACCCTTTAATAAGTTTCTACCAAAAATAATCTTTTCTCCCAAATGATGAGCATTCAAAATTACTTGGTCTCATCAAAACACAAGAATCATCTTCTAGAGAATCACATAATCCACAAAAGATTAACTATCTATTTCTTCTATCTTTAAACATTATCCCAAAAACAGAAAGGGTAAGGTTAAATAACTCTTCAAAAAGGAAGAATCCCATAGGAATGGAAACTAATTTTAAATCTTCAATGTTCCATTGTAATACCCAAAGTTCATCATAGACCATCCCATAAATAACGGTCCTTAAAATTCCTCAAAATAAACCAAACTAAGATTGAAACCCAAATACAAGAAGGATTTGATAACATAGTCTTCCAAAATAAACTTCATTGTTCATCTCCAAACAACATCAACCACTCCTAACATCTTATAAAAAAATTATATAAACTAAACATATTTTACCCAAGATAGGTTAATCATTCCCATAAGTAACCTAAATTACTATAAGTCCACCATAAATTCATAGATTCTTCAAAATATAAGTCAACCTTACTCCTCAATGAAAATACCGTAGTAATCTATTTACCTCGATCATATAGGGTCCCTAAAATATTGAACATATTCCAAAATAATAATAATCTTTTAATCCCCTAATCACCTATGTCATATTAATACGACAATCGTCGCATTTCCTATCACATTGGTTTTTGGGACATGTTCTTCTATTTCCCGCCATTAACTAAGAAAAGAAACTATAATTAGGGATTATTTACTTAGCTAATAATCATGAAAAGGAAACTTTAAGCATAAAACGATAAACATGTAGAATAAAAGTATATCCTAACTTGTGATCCCCTAGGATCCAATCTAGGTTATCCATGATCATATATTCTTATGTGAATCTTTATTTTGTTTTATCCTTGTTCCTTTAATAATGGTTCATACTGAGCTTATGAATTTACCAAAGCATATCCCCCGGGAGTGTCGTAACCAAGAGTGCAGCAAGGCCCGTTGTCGTGTACCAGTTCCCGTTCGAGTCTAGCTCAAAGTGGTGTTTTCAGGTTTTACCCCTATGTACATCTGTGCCAGAGCCACCTCTACCTGCTCGTATCCAGACAGGGATGTATTTTCTTGGAAACCCCTTACTCAATACTCACCAAAATACCAGGAAGATTTCGTATATTTAAACTTTTCTATAGGGTTCTTCCTAGATTTTTCATATCCTAATTTCCACAAATAACTAAACCATCCTTTGATACCAACTATAGCATCCCGCCTCTTTATCACATAAACTTTCATTACATTTTACAAAACCGGGGATCTTTAATGTTTAGTGTCTTGGAAACCAGGAACTTTAAACATGAAAACATAAAACATTCTTCTAAAACACTTGAAAGGCTTCTCCTCATGTTCATCCTAGGTTCATTACTGCATCACATAACCTGGGAACATATATCAAAAGAAAGGGTGAGCAAAAAGCCCAGTAAGGAAAACAATAGAAACATTTTACATGTGAACTTGAGATACTTCAATAAGGTCATGAAAAAGAACTTTAAGGCATGAGAATGAAATAAGGAGGCATATCGTAATAAAAATAACATTTTTCATAACTTCAAAATGTGGCTACATCATTTAACATAGACAATCATGAACATATCACCAAGGTCCATCCCCAAGGTGTCATTTGAAAATTACCAAGGTTATTCACCAAGGTATCGTAAAAATTGTAATCTCTAGTGGTTACATCATTACCCAATGCATTGGAGCGCTATCAGGGCGCACCCTTAAATTTGCCTTTATTATCATGTGATCCACATATATCATCATCAAACATTTCATAAATAACCCATATAGCATAAAATAAATGGGTTTCATTTCATAATCATAACGTTTTAAAAAAAAGCTTTAAGGACATGATCTTTACGTCACTTTAAACCCACGGAAGGGGAGAGCGGGTTTCATGTATGTAAATCCCAGAATTTAAAATAGAAAATTTTGGTATATATTTGAATACCCATATATAAGAGAGATCTTTGAGTATTCACTTAATAAAATCAAAGAAAGAGAGAGACATTTTGAGACCAAAATTCTGCAGCATAACGGCTATGTTACAGAGTTTTAGAAAACATTGAAAAGAGAGGGGACATGGGTCAAACATTCATAAATGACCCATAAAATAGTATAGGGATAGAATAAGAAGGATACATGATCATGGTAATTAAATTTCAAGGAAATACCATTTGAAATGAAAAACATGGAAGGAAGACAAAAATTAGATTTCTCTTATGAAAGTTCGGCAGCCTAATGGCGTTACTTAAACTCCAACAAAAATGATTTTAAAAGATCAAATAGGGTCTCTAATCATGTGAAAATAAGAGTTCATTATGATATATATAGAGATAATTCCCCAAAATAATTAAAAAGGAACTTGAAAGACTTGACATGAAAGTAGAACTTTGAAAAGAATGAGAAGGGTGAAAGAATCCCTTAAAAATTCGACAGCCTAACGGCGCCACTTAAAACATCAAAATACTGAATTGAAGAGATCAAATGGGGTCTCTCATCATATGAAAATAAGAGTCCGGTATGATAGATATAGAGATCATACCCCAACATAACAAAAAGGAACTTGAAAGAATTGACATGAAAGTAGAACTTCAAAACGAGAAGGGTGAAGAACCACTTAATAAATTCGGCAGCCTAACGGCACCACTTAAAACATCAAAATACTGAATTGAAGAGATCAAACTGGGTCTCTCATCATATGATCATAAAAGATCAGTATGATAAATTTAGAGATCATACCCCGACATAACAAAAAGTAACTTGAAAGAATTGACATGAAAGTATAACTTCAAAACGAGAAGGGTGAAGAACCACTTAAAAATTCGGCAGCCTAACGGCGCCACTTAAAACTTCAAAATACTGAATTCAAGAGATCAAATGGGGTCTCTCATCATATGATCATAAAAGATCAGTATGATAAATTTAGAGATCATACCCCATCATAACAAAAAGGAACTTGAAATACTTTACATGATAATAGATCTTGAAAAATGAGAAGGGATAAAGAATCTGTTACAAAAATTTCGGCAGCCTAACAGCGCCACTTAAAACTTCATAAAACGAAAAAATGAGAGCAAGAGGGGATCTCTCATTATATGAACATGAAAAGGGCAGTAAGAGGAGTATAAAAGAACATCCTTTAACATAAGAACATGAAGCATAAAAGAAATTACATAAAAGAGATTTCTTGAAAAGAAAGAGAGAGATCGGATCCCTTACCTTAAAACATAACTCTTAAAACTCAAAGGTAAGGACCTTGAGGGATTGGGGGCACCATGGGAGGACTCCTTGGGAGGTAATGAGACCAGAACTTCGTTGGGGGAGAGTGGGGAGTCGAATGGATGAGAGGATGGCTTGGTATTTATAGGGAAAGTGAGGGGACAAGGCATTAATGGCAAAGGGACACCTCATTAGTGGTTTTGGAAAAACCATGGGCTTTCCCATGGTATTTCCCCATGGTATTGGCCACTTGGGACACCTCATACTTTATCTCACTATTCATAATTCGAACATATTGATTACAAACTTAATACATCATTACATGATGTCATTAAACACCTGTAACTTAAAAACTGTATTTTCACTATTCATCTAAAATTAAACTTTCTCAGAATAATCCCAAAATTTCACCTTAACCAAATATCAATGCTCTGATTACAAATATGAACTCCATTTTACAAAAATAATTTTCTAAATATTTTTAATTTAATTTTTAAATAAAAACACTATTCACCGAAAATTCATTTTTTTCAGAAAAAACCCCAAAAATTACCATAGCATAATATCGGTGCTCTGAGTTCAAAAATGAAATCCGTTTTATAAAAATAATTGTCTAAATATTTTTAATTAAATTTTTAATTAAAAAACACTATTCACCCGAAAAAACTAATACTTGAATAATAATTTATGAAACCGTTATTTAACCATTTTATTGAATCACATTACTTAATCAAGGTGCCTAGATTATATTAATACTTTCTTTAAATGAGATTACTAATCCATTTGGACACATTACTAATCCTAATCATAAAATCACTATTCATAATTTAATATTCATAAAAAATTAAGTTGATCTTATTAGACTCTAAATTTCATACTGAACATAATTGTAGAAGACCATTTTTCGAAAATCATTACACATTTTTAATTATTTAAGGTTTACACAACCATTTTTAAAATATCCTTTTTCTAAAATTCATCAAAAATATGCATACTATATTTATCCGGTCATTTGAAAATTCATGAACTTCATCATAAGAAGAAATCCCAATTTTTATTTAAAACAAGGGATTACACAAGGCAGTTACGGTCTCCTTACATAGCCCCTTATCACACCAGCATAGGACCTAAGTGTAAGGTGTGCTAAGGTGAGAGAATCTGAGGGAGGCTCGGCCAACATCGCACGAGTAGTAATTTCTATCAGTTTGAACTTCTCGCAAAGGCGATCCCGTTCTAGCTTTATACGATGAAGTTCAGCTTGGGTTTGGTCCAGAGCAAAGCCCAGTGGTGCTACCTCCTTCCCAAGTTCTGTTAGATGGGCTTCGATTGGTCCAAGACTACTGGGTGAGGCCATCGAATCTTCTTTCTATATTAATTAACCAAGATTACTTGTATTTAGAGACAATAATCAAAACGTTTAGTTTCTAGTGGTCATATTGACCAATGGTCATATAACAGTCAAAAACCAACAGTATCATTTTAATTATACTCATGTTATCAAATGAAACATTTTTGTTGAGTATAAAAATAAAATAACACATAAAATTAGGAAACAAGATTTATTCAAAATTTCGGGTTGTTACAGATATTCAATGTGATTTTCTTGCATTAATGTGGTATTAGGTAGTGATTTCATGGAGTTTTCATGATGGGCATCGACTTGAGATCAGATCCTAGGTAAATATCATTCAGATGGAGTGTTTTTCTAAAGTTATGGATCATGACCTTATCAAAAAAGGAAATATCAATGGGGACTATGGAAGAAGAAATACAGTTCTACTGTGGTAAACCAATCATGTGACTTTTGATAATAGGAACCAGTGGCTAGGGAATTTTGACTAGGGAAGCGGTGTATAGAACAACCGAAAAAAGGAACCAGTCTCTCAATTTAGTGATCTAGTTTTCTTTTATCAGTGTGTATGGTTAGGACATGTGTGATTTTAGTGTTCCTAACCACCTATATAGTGAAGAGAATACGCAATGACGAGAAATTTTTAGAGTTTGTTCATAAACCTATGATAGTCAGACAATGATGGATGTCAGATACCAGTACAGAGTGTTGGTATAAGGTCAATTACATCATATCAAGAAGGTTGTTTGAGATACATTGGGCATAATCATAGGGGTGGTGGACGTTGATCTCCAGACAAGACCATCAACACAAACAACTTAGTTTTCTGAAGGGTACTCATGTTGGATCCTAGGGTAGAGGGGTAGGAAATATTCACGTAGTTTAGTCTATACCAGGAGTTGGCGAAGATTTCCCTTATATGGTATTAGGTATGATTCATGTAGCTTCAACATTTATAATTACCTATTTAACAAAGGTGCCACATATTCTTTTATCTCTTCCCCGGTCATTGTGTTGTTCAGCCTAGCCATGGAAAAAAGTTTGTTGGGAAAGTAAGTTGATGCTCTACTGTGAGTGTGGGTAAATGATATTAGATAGTGTATAGGTAATTCCTTTTAGGTTGGTGGTTTTAATTTTCAATGGTATCTATTTGTTCTTGAAATTTCAGGTATTGATCTAATTTTTGGCACGGACTGGATAGTGTTGTATCAGGACCATGTTGATTTTTATAGTATTGGGTTATTTTTCATGTATCCATATAAATATAGTTATTCCTTTCATGGTGAGTGGGACGTTTGAGCAGGCCAAGTGGAGAAAATTTTTCAGTACTTGGGAAAACTCATAGCCAATGTGGATTTCTTTATTATTGATGAAAAAGAGGTGGAGAAACATGTTTTCCTTATATGGTGGAGAAGTTTTAGGATGTGTTTCTTTAGGGTTAATAGGTTTTTTCACCCAAGTGGGATCAGGAGTTCATTACTAAGTACCTTATAGGGTAAGAACTAGTTTTTATTTCCCCATATCAAATGGTGTTGAGGATAACACTAGGATACTAAGGCCCAAATAAATGGGATGGATTGAAAGGTGTTCATTCAAACAAGTATGTCTCCATGAGGATCACCAGTGAAAATCTATAAGTATATTTATGGGTCATTGAGGTTAGATGTTGATTTTATGAAGTTGAATATGATGATGTTTAAGAAATGTTACCCAATTCCTGAAATTGTTGACCTCTTTGGAAAAATCTATGGGTGCCTCAATTTTATCTAAGATGAATTTGAGATCATGATGCCATCAGCAGAGGGTGATACCTTATGACATTTGGTGGACACCTCTCCGAAGTAGATGTGGGTTGTATGAACATGGGTGATGTCATTCAGGTTGACCAATATTCCATCTACATTTGTTGTAGTAATGAATCAGATATTCCATCCTTATGAAGAATAGTTCTTGGTTTCTTTTTTTATAATAATATGGTATACTCACAAACATTTGAGGATCATGGAAAAAACCTTGGAATAATCTTGAATATACTAAGAGAGAATAGTCTATACATAAAGTTATAAAAATGTCTATTATATATTGATAAAGTGCATTTTTGTTGGACACCTTATTTTTGAGTCTAGCATGTTAGTTGATTCTGAGAAGGTGCAGACAATGGTTTCTTGGGAGAATCCCAAGAATGATTTTTCTGTTTGGATTTTTCTACCCTGGGCCAGTTATTACAAGTGGTCCATTAGTGATTTTTAACATTTGGAAGCACCACAATCAATCATAACCATGAATGGTGTTGTGTTTTTGTGGGAAGTTTCATTCCAAACTACATTTCAAGAATTGAAGAAGAGGTTGAATGCACCACAGATTCTAATCTTACCCTATCCTGGCAATAAGTACACTTTTTTCAATGGTGAAATAGTTTTTGGACTTAGGGTGGTGTTGATTGAATATGAATGAGTTCTAGCTTATGGGTTAAGAAATTTTAGGCCCCATGAAATAAATTACCCTACCCATGATCATGGTCAAGTATTTTTGGTTTATTAATTAATATTTTAGACACAATAATTTTTCATATAATGATTCATGGTGTTTACAGATCATAAAATATAATGTATATCATCCCTCATATGGATTTTAACCTTCATCACAGAAGGTACGTTGAGTGCCTAAAATCGATTAATTTTGAGTTTTCTTTCAAACTAAGAAAAGGAAATATTGTTTCTGATTCCTTGAGTAAGAAAACTCGGAATCATGTGCTTTAGGAATCCATCTCTAAATGGAAGATGATTTATTTATTTGATGAGATACACTAGCAGGTGTAGGATGGGAACAGAATAATGACCATTGTGAATATAGATATTGAGTCAAAAAATTTAGAAGATTTAAGGAATACCCATGGGAAGATCCATAATTTCAGATCATGATCCACATTTCACATCATGATTCTGGAAGAGATTATAGAAGGTTCTTAGTACTCAGGTTTTGTTGATTGAGACTTATCACTCGTAGATGGATGGACATTTCAAGCATATGATTCAATTATTGGAGTACATCTTCAGATATTTTGTCATAAATTCTGGTTGATCATGGAAAAATCACTTATCACTCATTGAGATTTCATATAACAAAAGTTTTTAGGATATGATTCAGATGGTTTATTTTGAGGAAATCTACGGGAGACCATGTTGATCTCCATTTTGTAGGATAGAATCTAGGGTGTTTGAGTTATTGGGATTGAGTCTCATGCTAGTGAAATGTAAGGAGGTTCAATTGGTTCAAATGAACATGGATACAATAATGTGTATGGATATCTTCATCATAAACCACTCGAATTCCAAGTAGGTGATAGTGCATTCCTTCCAGTGTCGCCAAGGTTGGGTCACTGTCGAATTCAGAATTATGAAAAGTTGGCTCCCTAGTATATGGTGCCCTTTGATATCATGTAGAGAGTAGAACCAATGTCTTACCAATTGGATCTTCTATAATGTTATAGTGGAATTCAAAATGTTTTTCATGTTTCACATCATTAATAGCATTTTCATGATCTATCTCATGGATTAAAAGTTGATTATGTTGAGATTGAGCCAGATGCATCCTTTGAGAAGCATTTGATTCTTATTGTGAATCATAGTGAGTTGGTCATGCAGGGAAATGTTGTACCTTTGGTTCAAGTTTTATGGCAGAATGGAAACTTTCTAGAAGGTAATCAGGATAGATAATCATATATACTGACTCAGTGACCTGACCACAATACATTTGGAATGCAATTAAGCCCGGGAAGAGAGGTTCTAGGATGCATTATCCTAAGCTGGGGAGTTTTTATGATCTGGGATTTTTCATAAGGTATTTTTTTGGTTTATGATTATTTTTAACACTTTTTTTGGGTAAGATGATTGTTCTCCTATTATCTTGAAAAGTACTGGGGGTGTCCAGGTGTTCAGGGCCTGAAAGAGGAGGGAAAAAAGGATTTTTCTAGGCATGTTACTCTATGATGATCATCCTATGTATTAGTGAAACCATGGATAGAGGATTTCTTAAAATTATGTCATGATTCACCTAACCATGTAGAATTCCAAGAAAACCATGAAAACCAGTGATTTTGGGACACTATCACTCACAGAGTTAGTGTAGTTATTAGAAAACTGTGTAGGTAAATAATGTAGCCCATTAAAAATATGAACTTTACAAAATTTCCATTACAGGATTTTTAACCTCATATTGGGATTTCATTCATTCTCCCCCTTGAAACGCTAGTGATGTAGAGGATCTTCTAAGAGCCTCCAAGGGTGATTCTTCATCATCTCAAGGATATTTATAGAGATGCCAGTTGTGAAGCGATGATTCGTGTAAGTCTAATATTATAAGTACTTCCTCTTCTCAATTAGGGTTTGAATCTTTCATCCATATCCTTCTATGGATCTTAAACACTCCTTTTCTAGTGTGATTTTTATGGAGTCCTATGGGGTTGGTTTAATTGTGATTGAATTCTTCAATTTAGGGAGTGTTATTCGATGGATTCTAGGTAGGTTGTGTATAAGTTATATCCCTTAGATTCATTTGATGTTTGTGCATGAATGAGTTTTATCTTGGATACCCATTGTTTTTATATTGATACATGTATTAGATTTGCTATAATGAATATCTAAAGGATTAATAGAAGCCCTCATGGTACCCATGGGACACATAAAGAATTACATGTTCGTTTTTTGGGCCACCCACTGGGTGCACTGAAACTTTCCATACATAGATGTCAGCTATGTATGATCATTGTTTTTATGTGACAATGTAGATCCCTTGATAGGCTTGTTTAAATGTTTAAAATAAGTGGAAATTATTTTTTGGAATGTTCCTATACTTAGTAATGGATTAAGGGATTTTTTTATTGTTTTTAAAAATGGGTTATATTAGATAAAGTGGGATTGGTACTTATGGATAATTAATTATGATGAAAACCCTAAGATGGTTTGTGTATATGAAATTTTTATCTTGTAGGATTTTTAATGACTTTTCAATTGATTAATATGGTTAATTGGATGAGACATGAGAAGTGGAATTGTGTTAATGGGATTTTTATTGTGCAATGGATTTTGAACGGGTCACGGTATAACATTGAATTCCATGTTGATTGTTGTGAATCATGGTTTCAATATGTTTTGGATGTATTTGTTGTGATATGGGTAAATGTGGATAGTGGATAAATTAAAATATGCACATAGCGTGGTGGTGTGATAAAGGATTGATGCTCCTCCCATTGGTTGGGTTGGACTGAAGCTCTAACCTTACCAGGAATGCATGGGTAGGGGAGTTGGACAGATTATCACTGCCCCTAACAGTTGTATTAAATTAAAAAATCTGGACATAGGCTCCATGGATGGTGTGGTGATTACATGATATGCCCATCCATAGTGATATAGGAACATAAATTTTTTCTCTTTTTCAAAATAATAAATCCCATGAACCCAATGTGAATGATGTGAATGCCTAGAAAAAAATAAATCTATGATTGATGATGATATACTAATAAATGTGACTTAATGAATTTTCACCTTGGTTAGTATAGTTATGTATAAGTTGTTAATTAGTGGCCCCCCAAATTGTATTTCCTTTTCTTGTAATTTATTTATGATTTCATAAAATGTCTATTATACTATAAAAAATAGACACCATTAGTGGTGGTCTATTGAGTTGTACTCACCCCCAGCTTAGGCCATCGTTGGATAACCGAATAGATTTCATGTATAAATTTCAGGACATGGGAAATAGCCATATACTAGGGTGTTCATTCATACACGGGACATGCATGAATGAGGTTTCAGACTTAGAGTCAACACCATTTTGGGGATTCAACTATTTGTCTTTATTTTGGGGTTTTTTCACTTGTAATTATTACAGGACATGACATATTTAAGGATTCATGTGGTTTGTACCAAATCTATGAGATGTAGACTATACATCTTTTTGTTTTATCATATTATTTTTTCTATTTTTGTTCTGTTGTAATGTGGATTGATCTGTTAATGAAGGTATTGTTTCCCCATGTGACATATTAGACCCTCTCTCCTATTTAGAAACTTATGAAGTATGGAGATGTGTGCTTGAGGTCATGTGTTGACCCGGCTCAGGGAATTAATTTAGTGGAACCTAGGTCAGGGATGTTACAACCATTCATATGATGGATGATTTAGAATTATTTTTTAGGGATAATAGATATTATCCAATCAAATAAATGATAGATAATCTAGGAAAACTAATTCTATTATTTTTCATCTTCCATATCAGTTTAAATATTATTTAATTAAAAATATAATTGATGGTATTATCATGGTGTATTGAAATATTCATGGTATTATCATGGTGTATTACCAAAGTGATTATTTATTTCCATTTTTATGTAATACTTGGATATAATTAATTCTATTTTTATGACTTATATAGTATAATATTATCATTATTTACTCATAAAATATTTTTATTCCATTTTTATTTTATAATAGTTTCCACTATATTATTCAACCTTTATTTAATTTTATTTTCACTAAGGCTCCATGAATATTACATCAAATGGTCGAAGTGAAATGTTGAAGGAATAAAAATTTTGGTCATTTAATTATTGTACATTTTTTATTTTAATATAAAATGTAAGTATCTTTTATGTATCTATATACATATTACTATAAAACAATATAATCATACGTAATTTGATCTCACATATTCTATTCAAGTGTAATAAAATTTCCACTATTTTTGGTTTACATGATAAATTTTGTTACATTTAGTACAATAGACTATTTATATGAATATATTTATACTATATTAAATGGGCATTGTTTGAATGGGAAAATTTAATAAATAAAACATGGAATATTCATTATATTTTTCTCATCATTACATTTACTACCTAGAAAATTTATATTATTATTCAATATTCATAGTGTTATTATATAATTATGAATATTCTATTGTTATAAATAGGTCATAATGGAAGAAAGGTATAACAAATAACATGGAGTTAATTTCTCCAAAAAAAACAATATTTTTTACATTCTATTACATATATATATATATATATATTTAATTTCCAAAATATGCATAAAAATCATTTTACAGCATGATTGTTCCTATATTTAAAATCATTATAACATTACCTTTAATGTACTTATCACATTAAATGTTTGTATTAGTTTACTGGGATTATTTGAACATGGAATTATAGAAAAATATAATAAAATATATGTCAATGGAATAACTGAATTAAATTTAATCAAGAATAGAATATTGTTTTACTATTATATGTATGATTCCCATAAGTGGAAAAGTCTTCAAACATGTTGTCTTAGGCATGGTAGTCACTATGAGAGTAGGATATGATTATATACATGCTAATTAGAAATATTCAAGATAATATTTTGTTGTATATTTCTATGTCATAATTTTTATATTTGTCATTAGAAATGGAATTTTAATTAGTTTTTTATTATAAACCACATAAATTATTGTTTAATTGAAACATATGATGAAATATTATAATGGAAATTATAGAATGTATTTAAATTGAAATAACTGAAATAAAATTAACAAATAAGATAATAATTTTTTTGTGAAATCCTTGTGTATATGATAAAAATTGAATACCATTTATTGAAATTGAACTTTTAGAATAAATACATGGGAAATCATTTTTATATGCTTTCAATTTAAAAATATAATGAATTTTATTCATGAATATTTTTTAATATAACTATTATTCAAACATCATGATGATATATTATGATAATTATATTATATTACATAGAATGATTTCAAATTATTTTTATTCGGTATGATATATATGTCAATAACAATGGGTTATTGTAGAACCCCTACCTCAATTAGTAGACCTATTGGGATAGAAATATTAAGAGGATAGTGGACACCCCTATATTTCATCTAATAGTCCAAATGTTGGATACATATACTGAGGGTATAACAAAACATACTTATTTGGAGAATTTCCCTCTAAAATAACATGTTAAGTATAGAGAAAAGAAAAATACACCAATCAACATTGAAATGAATATATAAAATAAATATTAATTTTTCCAATGTAATTTTATATATAATGAATAAAAATAAAACAAAAAATAAGAAGTACCAAAAAGATAAATTCAGTATGGACCATGAATCTAAAGTATTTATTATAAATTACTGACTTATTTATATTCTTCCCAATCTCATACCTGATCATGGAGACCTATAAAGCATTTTATAAATATATGTGTGGTGAGAATAATAATTAAATCCATTGATTCTATAGAAAGACACTCTTATAAAATATATAATGCATAATAAATCCAAGTGAAAATATGAAACTAACTCGTCACTTATATATGTATAATAAATTCCAATCCTGGTAGTGGATAAGATTTACCACATTCACATAAAAGAGATCACTTTTTATTGTAATAAAATAACCACAGTTCCCCACATCCATATCTCAACTGGTTATCCACTCTTCAAAAACATTGTACGTAATGCGTAATCTCTCTCTAAAATAAATCGTACCCATATACACAATGTTTTTATATCAAAACATGCATCTCATGCATGAAATTATCTCATCATCACATATCTTGTGTCCACATAGTGACCAAGTATTTATTGGGAGAAACCACAACCCATATTGTGTGTATCATATATTTGGATTTATACATCAATTTATGGCATCCCATACACTGAGTTCGATTCCACAATCCATCACTACCAATACACATCATAACTATTATAATACATTGAAAAATAACTCTAAAGATACATAAGTGTGGTATAAAAATAAAATATTGCATTCTTCTATTCACATTTTTATAAAACTTACAACAATTCATACAAAAACATAATTCAATAAAGAGAAGAGAGTGTGGACTGAGGTTTTAGTCATCCACTCATCTTCGTAATAAGGAATTTAGGGTAAACACCCTCCCAATGTCACATGAGTGTTAATAACACTATCCATTAACGGTACAGTTTCATATGAAATCACAATAAATTAATTGTATAACATAACACAGAACCAAAAAAATGAATTATAATACAGTATTAGGATAAAAAAATATTATTTTCACTCAGACACCTATCTTCCCCTTTTAAAGAGTAGATATCCTCTAATAAAAAACAATTTAATGGGATAAATTTATAATAAAATCTTATAATTTGAATTATTTTTCACAATTCCTAATCTATTATCCCTAAAATAATATTGTTCTTGTTAAATTTCAATAACCATCATTTAATTTTGATTAATAATGATTAATATTCTCATGCGATGTCTATTCCTTCGAGGAATAATCAATATAATTACAAATCCTATCACGATAAACATATTGATCATTTCATTAATAATTATTACCATGGATTAATTCATTTTTCAATAATTATTATAATTCTATATTTCAATATACACTCAAAAATTAATCAAAACATATGAACTGTGTAATGAGTAAAAATTCATAACTTGATGCCACATGGAGAAAGAAAAGGAATATTGATGAACAATAATTCCATACATCAGGTCATTTATTAAACATATATTCATAGATTTGAGTATAATAATGTGTAATCCCCTATAGAACCCTCTCAATCATCTCTAGTACAATCCCTAACACACTCTCACATATCACTATGCATCTTGTTATCATAAGAATCGACTATTTTTTAACCTATGGATTCCCTACTGAAATCTCATTAGCTATCAGAGAATTAAATCACATATCATATAAATTCTCATATATTTATTTCACATATAATGATTAAGAAAACCAAATTGGAAGATAGGGAAAATATTCCCTAAAAAAGAATGTATCTTTTATATATAAACAGGTTCTCATAGCCCCAAATCATACTAATTAGTCTACACATGTAATATAAAACCACAAACCAAATAATTTATCACAAAAATTAACTAAAAAATATTCCCTCATTTTTACGAAATTAAATTATCCAATGTTATAACATTGGTTAATAGAATGGGGCATAAATAAATAGATATTTTAATTATTTAAACATGATCTAAGCATCAATTCAATTACCAAAAATCTAATACAAGAAAAATTCTCATTTACTATGCTGTTTATTATTATAATCTCAAAAATATTTCTAACTACATGTTATTTATCTAATTCCACTAAAAATTTGAGTAAATTATTCATTTAAACATGGAATCTATCATCATATTGATTTCCAACTATCTTATAAGAAATACTAGAATAAATAAACCTTCTATTTCAGTAATTCATTATCCCAAAAACAAAACATTATCCAATATAGAATCATTTCCCATATTCATCAATTTAATTATTATATACCACAACATATAATATGTTATAAAATGCATAATATATATAAAATGATATCATTAAAATATAGTTGTAACATATTAACATATTGGAAGGGAAAAAATTTTGATTTATAATAGTAGACTTACTTCAAAAATTGATCCATATTAATCATTATTATATTAGTTACACCATACTAAAAAGGCCTAAAATATTTTCTAGATAAAATTTCATATAAATTAATGGTTACATCATGGAATCCACTAAATAAAATTTATGATGTTTTTGAAACAAAAATAGAAATCTGTTGTGGTTCACTAATAACCATTCCTAAGATGAAACAGTAACATACAATGTCATTATTCCTTAAAATAACTAGAAAATGAAGAAAACATTAATTAGACTATTAGAGATAAATTTCAATGAATATAAATACAAATAGGGTAAAATTCTATTAAATAGAAAGAGACAAATCGAAAATTTAGGTAGGTGTTACCTTAGATCACCAATAATCTATTACTTGAATCCCATGATTAATATGAAAATATAGGTCTTTAAAGACACTCGAAAAGTAACTTTTCCCATCTAGTGTTCATAAACAAGTAGTATGAGAAAACCATGTACATATGTGGGATAACCTATATACAAGGTGAATGGTTTTTATTAGACCACATTTTACATCTTTGAATAATTCAATGTGATCACCTAACATATGGTGTTCAATGGTGCAATATAGGGAACAACATAGTGTCCCCCATGTCATATCCTTCCCCAAAAAATCTGTATCCCATGATGGTTTAAATCATTTTACCTAGTGGATGGGATTTTTTGTAAAATAATAAGTATACCATATCTACCCCCTCAAAATGATGAACCATTCAAAATGCGTAAATTTTAGCCATCGTTTCTATGATATAGCATTCAACCACCATGAAGGTCCTTCACAAATACAAACATACATGGTGTATCAACCTAAATTTTGGTGGTATCCTCAATAACTCTTACAAATATTCCTTACACTATAGTATAGACACTGCACCATGGAAGCCAGGAATATGGCATGATCCATGGTTCCATTCCATAATCACTCCTCAAATTATATTGGTATCCTCATTCCCCATTTACCATAGAATTTACATGGAACCTCATCTAGATTCCTTAAACACCAATAAAATGAAAGGGGATGGGCCATAATTTTCTAGAATCTTGCATTATATTCCTCAATTACCATTCTAATAACTTAAAATCAAAAACCAAAACCATAATGAAAATATGGGGAAATTGTTTTCTTAATAACACCCCCATGGGATAAATTTCAAGGATCCATATGTCATAGTAACCCAAAAACCTCACCAATATGAAAAACAAAACAATCAACAATATAAAAACAGAAACCTCCACAATTCTCATAAATGGGGGGGGGTATCTCTCAAATTGGTGAAAAGCCATGATAATTTAACAATAGAGGAAATCATCTCATAATTCATAAAAATATCCATCATCCACAATGGTAATTATAAATAGATTATATAAAAAATATTTCTAGTTTTTGATTAAAATTTTCAATTTACATGCACATGTACTCTCCTTCACACAACATTTTTTCTAAATGATAAAAAAAATATGGAATAACAGGCCTATGAAACTATATTTCCTAGTGGTTAGAGATTTCAAAAGTCCCACAATTTATGGTCCAAATTTTTTCAATGTTAATATAAACCCAATAAATGGTGTGATAGTTTTCATGATGATAATGGATGTGTTGTTACAAATATAATACATCATATATTTGGTACTACTTTGGGGTAAGTAATATTCAATACACAAAGCTACAATGAAATATAATTCCTTAATAGACCCAATAAGTTAATTAGAATGTTCACTCCGATGAATAAACAATCATTTATCATAATGAAAATTCATTATTTGAAATGAATGATCTCCAGCATCACACTACATTGTTCTCCTCGAATTATCATCATATGACTTATGATCATCCTACACTACTTTCATCCATATATGAATTACAAAGAAAAACATTTTTGTATTATAGAATAGAACTAAGAAGAGGATTACTCGATACCGATCCAAATAGTAGAAACATAATGAGAATCAAAATCATTTAAGATCATTCTCAGGATAACATGGAGTCTCACCGCATTCTCCAGATGTAGCCCAGACAAAACCTTAATATATACCAAATCCCTGCCCACTGTGGCGTGGGATAATTTAGTAAAAAAATACATTACCAACTATAAAGCATCACATCCTCCTAGAGATCAAGATAAACCAGTAATTAAGTAGAACAATATTTCCAACCACATTCACTTGAGAATAATTAATTTTTGGAATAAAAAAACTGGAAATGGTTGACCATTATTTACCTTGAGATAGACCAAACATCAAGATAGAAACATTTAAATAGATTATTTCAATACATTATACATAAATTGATCTTTTATTTCCTGATAAATCTATTTTAGGCATAGATTTATCTCCACGTGTTAGCTATATAACTCATATAGGACAATGTCACACATTTATAAAGTGATGATAAGCTTCCTTGAAAAATCCTATAATGATGATCATCCACAGAATAACCATTTCAAGAGTCAACTAAAATACATAAAATTTCAAGAAATCCTGCATTGAATCAACCAAATGTTACTCAACAACCTAATAAACTAAATACGATTTCACTTTCATATGAAAAAAATCATATTATACCACAAATCTCTCCCATTTAAATTTTCACTACTAGTTTATATTCCATCAATCTACTAGAACATTTTGATCCAACAATTCAAAAATATGCTGACATTCTACATTATGAATATACTGAAACATTACTAATAACTAGTGTTGAAAAATATATATAAAATCTATAATCCTTCAAGAAATCAATTAACCATCCCTTTTAATGTTCATTCCTTAAAAGGAGAACACATACCTATGTATTATAAGATTGGTAGAAAAAAGTTTATTTTTGATAAGGCCATTTATCCATAACGTTAAATAATGAAACACTCCACCAATGCAAGATCAATTGTTTCGTAGAAAAGTATTGAACATGTCCAAAAAAATATTTCAAGATTCATAGAAAGAATCA
The DNA here is from genome assembly GCA_963277665.1 of Viscum album. Classification (NCBI taxonomy): domain Eukaryota; kingdom Viridiplantae; phylum Streptophyta; class Magnoliopsida; order Santalales; family Viscaceae; genus Viscum; species Viscum album. The sequence goes on along the minus strand of OY728147.1, from coordinate 1,503,346,455 downwards.
ATCTGAAATTCCCTAATGGAATAAAACTCTTAAAGAGAACTGAGAACATTATCTCTTTGTACCAGATTGATTTATGGTACTGATCAGTCCACAAAATTAAGGATCCACATTTCAATGATTTAAGACGTGTTAAAACCTATGATAAATAATCCAAATCCTCATATAGTTTCCTAATGGAATATGAGATCTCTATACCTATACAATGGTGTTTTAGTATTTCTAGGAGAAAAATGATATGACTGTCAATGGATTCTGAGCTAGTCAACATTGTAAAATTACTTTCCCCAAAACATTGTCATTACATTACCAGAACCAAAATATGTAAAACATTGAATACATTAATTTTTAACCAAAATATCCCTAAAAACCACATATAATATATCATTTATCCTCATATGATGTTTAGTAAAAATTATGAAGTTTATGAAAACCATGAAGAACCATTCCATGAAAAATATAATCATTGTCTTCAATAACTAGTGAAAATGGATGGATCATTCATCACACTGAATGGAATCCTAACATACATATAATAACTTGTAAAATATAAGAATTTTTTTTAGAATATCCTCATCCTTCATGTTAATATAATTATATCTTTATCACTGATGTATCTTCAAGAACCAACATTATTATTTCAGATGAAAAAATGCCATTAATCTACATTGGTGGGCATTGGTTATTTCATTTAAACTAATTAAATGGATGAATATTTGACCCAAATATGAAAACCCACATCAACATTCATAGAAAATAAAAATGATACACCCCAAGGTAACACACTTGAATAAAAAAAACCTAAATAAAATAGATAATCATGTAGTTCTCACATCTCTCCCAACTATGATGGAATCATGAAATATTAAAACATGGAATTAAAAGATGATCATTATGCAGATCTATCTCAGAATCATTCTACCATCGAGAGGTTTATTCCTCATCCTCCTCATGAAAAAAAATTAGGGTACTATTCATGAATCCTAGAAAACGCTATTGGTTGAATGGCTAAAAAACTCAGAAATCACAAGACTGTGATGAAAAATAATGTTGTAACATTTTTGTTACCTATTAGAGGGTCACAAATCCAAGAAAAACATTTTTTTCCATCACCATTATAGAAAAATGCCTACCCCATTTATGAAACTATAATAGATTGCATAAAAAATCATGTTCTTTCTACGGAAGATGAAATTGTTTTAATCATCAAACCAATATTGTCTCCTAGAAAGTCATGTTTTCCCACTAAAAAAACATTCATTGTATACAAAATACGGTTTACCTTGACCTCTATATGGTATAGTTAATAGAAAGAGAATGGAAAGACCCCCACATAAATTCTAAAATCATAGAATATAGAATGTGTTATGTTGGAGTGGATAGCTCCCAGATGAAGAATATCATGCACCTAAATAGAAAATAAGAAAAATATTCCTTGAACAAATTTGGTCTTAGATATCCCTAGCGATGAAATAGAATAAAGACAACCACATATTACATCAAAACCTCATTGATTATACTAATGATGAACACTACATATATAATCTTCTATATGAGTATGATGGACATCATAGGGTTTTATTATTATAATATCTCCTCTATTCTGATCCCAATTTGAAACATATTGTAGCTGTTGTCTCTTCTAATACTACCTCAGTGGAGGAACTTATAGTGTAACAAATTACAAACCATTCCTTTTGAGAAGGTTCTGTCACTCTCTCCATATATTGACTTTGACTCTATATGATATACATGGAATTAAACCCTAAGGATATACCTAAGATACACAGCCATTAGAAATATGGGATGGTGAGGGATGACACCTACCCATAACTAAGAAAATTTTCTTCTATACTAGAAACTAGGATCTGTTGACCATAACTCTACTTTATAAAGAATTCTTTAAACTCTCCTCTCCTAGTGATCTACTTAATAATATAATCCTTTCAATAAACTCTGATATATTCACTACCTTGGGATATTTGAAATGTATATATGCAGTGTCTTGGAACTATATTGTAAAATGGAAAGGCACAACAAAATTTCCCACTCTATAATCCCAACCAGTTAATATGTTTGATTCCTAATGATGTTGGGTCATAAATTGGATAAAAAAAATGACACTCTAGAAATCCAATTTTGAAGGGTATATATCTACCAGTTACTATAAACCTTCTTATTCAATGAAAGTAACTATATTCAAAACAAGTCAAAAGCATATACCATGATACCTCCAACTCATCGTGATCCTAATCGAATATTACCCAGATGTAATTCAATTATCCATGAATCATAATCAAAGAAAATGAAACATAATACTCTATTCAAAAAAAGATCAATATTGATGCAATCCTTACCTTCTCTAGAAAATCATCTATAACTGAGTTCGAAAAAGAGGAATCATACTACTAAGTCAATGGAATTAAAACTTTCAGAGCCTCCTACTCCATCAGTCATTATCATCCTTTACTCAGCATAATTTGTTAGGGATATACACAAAATATATTTTGTGTGACCTGAATGAAGACTTGAACAATGATCCATATCTAGAAAAGAAAATTTGGTTAAATCCTCAAAACCATGAATATGGAATTTTAGATAGTAATTAATTAAATAATGTATTCTTTTAATATACATATTAAGCTAATCCCAAGGTACATCTAATTCAAACATAGTCATAATGATGAATAATACATGATCCTTTTTTTGTGTCTCTAGTCCAAAACATGTATCCCATCATTTGATAGAATCTAAACATAAATGGTCATTCAATCAAACATTGGGGGACCTAAATACTGATGTCTCTACTTATAGAATATGTTTGTGTTTCATTATAATCATATCTTACTCTATTCTCCAGCCAACCCACGCAGCCATCAATTGTTCTTAACTCCAAAATACATCCTTTCCCTCAACATGATCCTTTGATACAATTATTTCATGAACCCATACCACCAAATAGTATCCCTTATAGGATAAAAATGAATAAATTGATAATATGACTTCATAATGGTCACCACCCACAATCCATATCTTGAAATAATGGCATGATATTATAAAATACACCCACACACACAGATATATATATATATATATATATTAGGAATTACTAATTCGATGAACATGATGTATAGATAGACAAAATAAATACACAAATCAAATCCTACAAGTATGAAAAAATAAATCCCAATTTAATTCATTTAATGAAATATAGAATCAATAACATTAAAATTGGATTTTATTAGTAACAAAAAGGTAATCACAATAGTGAAAAAAATTCCCAAATAGATACTAGAAAAAAACCGGGTCTGGTTAAATTGTTCTCATAAAATAGTAATGAAAAAGTATAAAAAGAAAATACGATATAGAAAGGGGTTTTACATTGTTGATAATGATATACACTCCTCATATTAGCCTCCACTAAAGATTCACAAAACATATGAGTTAAAAAGCATCAAATGGTAGGCCCTTCCATGACTGCCTTCTTTGAAAAGGCATACTCTTCTTGATTGGACTCCCTAATGGCATAATTGATCATTAATTTGGGAAGATTCACCTGATTAAAATATCCAATGTTGAGAGGTAGAATTTTCCATGGAACATCCTGAGCCCCAAAATTGTGTGCATGTACTACATGTTTAGAGTTTTATTCGATCCCTAAGAGATTCCAACTATGAAAGACAACATGCTTAATAGCATAAAAATGGACCACATTTCTTATTCATAGGAAATTCACATCCCCATTAAATGTTGAATTAAACCTTTGACGAAGCCACTATGCATTTGGAAGAAACCACTATAACCCAATCGTCTTGGCATTCAAGATTCATCTACATCAATATTAACAATAAAACTTAGAAAAATATTTCGAATCTAACATATAATCTTAACCACCAATGGCCTTTTAGGTTTACCAGAAATTCCCAGCACCTCCAATGCATTTAAATCGTTACAGGTATTATCTATGTAGGAATTCTGTAAGGAATTGGAATCATGTATGTCGCAGTGGACTCTCATTGAACATCCATGAAATAAAGGGTATTTTATATCAAATAGGAGGAAAATTTTTGATTCCCAGATTGCATGACAGCCAACTGCTACATCGACCAACATCATGTTCTGGACCTGCTTACTCCTACCAGATTTGGTGATGTATGACATCAAGTCATCTTACAGCTTGTGTGGACCCAATTCCATGTTAAATATGTCACTAATGTATTTCCATAGCTTCATAGAAAAAGGACTGTAAATGAAGTGATTTTTAATCATTTTCAAATTCATTCAGCCACAGATAGTAAGTAGACAAAATACATTGACCATCCATTCATTGTTGATCGCGTGTTGGAAATTTTTTCTTCCAAATTCTCCATAGAAGAGGGAGCATGTAGGATTGGACAAAGGGAAAATTAATTTTATATAACAAGGAAGGTGTTTGGGTGGGGCCATCATGTTTCATATTATATAACTCATTGAGATTGAGGTGTCCATTCCTGTTGGACTTCCCAACTAGGATATCATTATCCATGAAAGAGTAATTCTGAATTTCAATTTTATCCTATAAAGAAACCAGATATCATGTCTATCACGATTCTCCATGGAGTTAGATACAGACGTTCCAATCAGGTTGGAGGGAATATTTTTTTTAAAAGGGGTTTTCCATCAAAGTATTGTGCTAATAGTTGAGGCTAGATTGTGTATACAAAATCCATTTAGAGTTATGAAAAATATCATCGAAGGATATCCAAAGAGTATTCCATATAGATGAGAATAAATCGTTGGGGCAACCATTAATAAGCTTAATTTTGAGCTTGCATGAAAGAAAATCTATGGAGTAATCATTAGATGTTAAAAGGTTCCATGTGAACATAATAATATGTCCCTCGTTAATGAGCATTAGGTACATAATTCCATGACCACCCAACTCAATGGGTGTAATGCAGTCCTTCCACGAAACTGTAATCAATTTTCTTTCATTAATAGAGCTAGTCTATATGAAATTCCCCATCTTGCAGTAAAGTTAATTAAATAGATTTTATGGCCATTTAAATATTTATAAGGAGTAAAAAAACATTGAGGTGGTCACCGAGTTAATGAGTCACACTCTCCCATTTTAAGAATAGTCTTTACCCTTCTATTTAGCTATATTATTAATGATACATGTGTCTATTCCCTCAATGTACTGCCTATGTTTCATTCCATTGAAAATATGAAATCCATGATAAATAAATGGAAGAGACCCTTTCCTGACTCCATGGTACATGGTGATCTTATTTTTTTAACCAAAATGGATCCCTTAACCAAAAAAATAAATGATTTTCTCCAATTTAAATGGTGTCCAGTAACTACCTCAATATTTGAGAAGAATGATTTGATCACAGTGATTGATTTATTTGATGCTTCCCCATAATTCAGAATAACCGGAGCATATAATTAGTGATATTGATCAATATTTTCCTTAACATCATTTATTTATTTAAAAATAATTTTTTGAAAGAGATCATTAAAACATTTACTCATATATTCATTTGAAGTGGAAAATATAATCCCATATAGCAAATCACTATGTCTAATGGAAACATAATTCGTAAATAGATAGCTTATATATCACATCATGCATCACATTAATGGCATCATTTCATTATACAATACCACATCTCCAGATATTATCAGTGTAGCTTCAGGGATCTACCCTATCTATTATTATTTGTATCAAAATTCGGGTATTATTCTTCAATTCATCACAACCCATTCACATAGTATTGTTCATCAATCCATCACAACCTAGGCACATAATATGTATAAGAATACATTGGATACATTATTTGGAGACAAACTATTGTGAAATAACAAAAAAAATTATATCCGTCTACAAAAATATACATGAAACTAACCATCATGCATAGAATGACGTAATACTAAAAAGAGATGTGTATAGGTCTTGCAGGAAAGTCCCTCCATCCAGACATGCATAATTTTAGGGTAAAATATTTCCTTGAGTACATTTGTTTGAATAAACAAAATGAAAATAGTGGGATAGGGTATGAAATTATATAATAAATAGTATATAATATAGATTATAACAACAATATGAACAATTACCTCATATTTGGATCTACTATTTCTATCATCACTCAGACAACCAACTCCTGCAACTGAGGACTATATATCATACAAACTCATAAGAATATAATGATCTACATAAAAATTTATTATTTCAATATTTAATTTTGTTCATATTCATTAATTCATTAAAAATTGATTAACATTATTCCCATTTAATTCTAATAACCATCTATTAATATTTACATACCAATAGTTTATTATTCTAAAACAAATTCAACAAACTCAATCAATAATCTAAATGATACCCTACTTTCTAATTATTAACAACATTTTGTTCCTATGAAACAATAACCTGGAGGTTTATATCATTTATTAATCACTATTATCATTTGATAATTATTTTTTATAAGGAAAAAAATGAAAATATACAAAAAAAGTGAATCATAACAATGTATATTTGGATTCCTCATGTAGCGGATTAAGGAATATGAATAAGTAATTGAAATATCCATCATTCCGTTCTACGGGATTTAATAAAGAAGTATTCCATGTTTAAAAATCACAGTTGTTAAATCCCACATTTTCATGCTCAATCATTTTCAGTTCCATTGCCAACACCCCCATACATATCACCATGTGTCTTGCCATTATTTTAATCCAATGATACAACAGATTCAATCCTCCCATCACTTATGTCAGTAGGTATACCAAGATGAAATCACATTTCAATAAAATTATCAAATCCAGATAACAAAGAAGGATGAAAGTATCCAATAAGGTCACCATGTTTATTTGGACCTAAAATAATGCATACAACATTCATATTCAAAAATTCTCTCAATAACCAAAAAAAAATTAACTTAATTATCTTAATAATCATGAATACTTGGACAAAAACATTTAACATTATTATAAAAATGGATTTTAATCTATAATGAATTAGTTGATTAAATTATCATATATCCCAACTTCTGGTATCCAATGTAATCAAATATAAAATAATTTTATAGTTATGAAAATATTTTATTTTATTCCATAGAAGTTTAAAAAAATAGATATAATAACCATCCACTTTAAACAATCCTATTATTATAGTATTTATAAAAATATTTTCACCATCATCAAATTTATCCAATCCGAGTATCAATTTGAATGGATTCGAATTTTCTCCCGCCCGGTGTTCCGGTGCCCCCGGAGGGAATTCCCTCTTCCTCGTGCGGTTCTCCAGCGATCGGCGTCGGTCCGGTTCGTCCCCCTCAGCCCTCTTTCATGGAGGCACTTCTTCGTCCTCATCCAGGCATTGATCTGAACAAGGATGTTTCGTCGGCCGATCCTGTGCTTTCCTTCTCGGAGGATGGATCCCCCATTCTCAAGATTTCGGCGGAATTCTTCGCGGCGGCATCTTCGGATCTTCAGTGGACCTTGATTGCGCGTTTTGGTGCCGACAATCCTCCCCTAGCCATTTTCCAAGACTTTGTCCGGTGCTGGGGTCTGGATCTACCGGCGACGGTTTCTATTCTAGATCGGAAGGCTTTCTGCATCGTTTTGGCTTCTAGGACAGACATCGTGAAGGCTTGGTGCTTGAGTTCGCGTTCTGTGGTTCGTTGGAGGTTCTCCCTTTCCAGATGGTCGATGGACGCTCATTTTGGTCGTGAATGATCTAAGGCGGCGGTGTAGATCTTGCTCCCAGGGTTACCCCTTCCCCTCATGAATGGGTCTTTCCTTAAGGCCATTGGGGATTCCCTGGGGTGCTTTTTGTGCGCTGATGAAAGGACCTCTCGCTTTGCGGAAGCTTCGGTTACGAGGATTTGTGTGGAGATGGATATTTCTCGGCCCCTTCAGGATCATCTGCTGATCAGGATCGAAGGGTTGAAAGATCGTCATCAAATTCTGGTTTATCCGGCCTTTCCTATGTTTTGCAATCTCTGCCACATTATTGGTCATTCTTTACAGGTCTGCCGCAAAGCTCGAAGGGAGGAATTTCCTAAGGAGTCATCAAGGCCTTCTACTCAGCCTCCTCGTTCTCAATTTCATCCAGGCTCCAAGGGCCGCGACCGGGGCAAAGGGATTATTTCAGTCCCCATTGTCCAGTCTGTGGAGGCTTCCTCCTCCACGCATGTTTTTTTTTATGCCAGTGTTGTTTCCTCCTCTGGTGATCTCGTTCCAGTTCATCGAGGCTGGGGAGGGGTGTCACGGGGTCAGGTTCCAGAGGAAGGTCTTTCTTCCATGAGGGTGGCTCCCAGAGTTTCCTCTCCGCGACGTCCTTTGTCTGTGAAGAATTGGATTTCGGGTTCCATTCACATTTCAGAGATTATCAGGGTGGACATTGGCCCATATTTTCATGGAGTCTCCCCGTCCTATTTATCCAGGGAGCGTCTCCCTCTGGCCCGGTCTTCCCTTCCAGTGATGTCCTCTCCTCCATCTTCTCCAACTCCGCTTCCTCCTTCTTCCCCTTCCCATTCTCCAACAGTGGTTCCAATGATGGATCTCAGTTTGATGGAAGGGAAGGACTTTGCATCTCCAGATGCTTCTCTCAAGGCCTGTTTTAATCGTGCTGTTTCTCCAGGGGTCATCTTTCCTCAGGGGCATGCAGGCATGCGAACTCGTTCTCAATCAAAATATGGTGTGCAGGCAGGTGCAACCGTGCCTCTTCATGCAAAGAGCCAGGAGTATGGGGACAAATCCAGATGAGCTCATCTTAATGTCTAATGTTCTTATGTGGAACGCCCGGGGATTAGGGGCCAGGGTGTAGTCCGATTTCATCTTCAATGAGTTTAATAGTAATCAAGTTTCTATGGTAGCTATTCTAGAGCCAAAACAGTCTTCCAACAAGATCAATGAGTATCATCAGAGGCTAAAGGTGCATGGCTTTATGAACGGGGATCCTATTAACTCTCATATATGGCTGTTTTGGAAGGACCATGTGCTCGTTGATCTTCAGAGTACGTCGGATCAGTCCTTGAATACTAAAATTACAGTAGGGAATCATGCCTTTTTATTTTCCTTCATCTACGCCAAATGAAATGCTAAGGACAGAGAGACTTTGTGGAGTGAGTTAGAAGGTGTTGGGGCGCAACGGAGGTGCGTGGTAACTCAAACACAGAAAAATAGGATAAATCGGAGAAACACAAGAATTTTTAACGTGGTTCGGTCATATGACCTACATCCACGGGAGAAGGGGGCGTCACTATATTTCTGTCTTCTCCGAATCTCGTCGGAGGATTACACAAGGATTACAGCAAATTCCACACAACCAGATCACAACTCTTCTCTTTATAAAGAAAAAAAAAATCTGCAACGTCAAGGGTTGGGTTTGGGTAGCTCATCTACCCATGGAGTCATCCCTGCCGGCTGCTCACCCACCTTGACCACCTGCTGGTGTCGGCTGCCAACCTTGGAAAACGTTTCCTGCAGCCGCCTGGTTAGTTGCCGTCCATGGACTTCTTCCCCTGCAAAAAACCATCCCATATTGGGAGTGACCCCCACAAATCTCCCCCTCACGACCAATTTGGGGTAGAAGCTTGACCTGCAGTCTCCTTGCAGGTTTCGAAAACTTCATCAGCAAATCGAACACGTTTCTTCACGCCAGATGACGTGGCACTTTCATCATCTTCAGTCAATCTCGGGCTGACTGCGGTCTCCATCAAATGATACAACCCTTGAGACTCCTTCCCAGTAAGCTTCACTGCATCCCCGCGTGAGACTTCCAACACTCCACCTTCTATGGAAATTTTGAACCCTCTTGCATCGAGCCTACTCAATGATATCAAGTTCCGCCTCATCCTCGGAACAAATTTCACGTCTGCCAGTTTACGAATTGCTCCACCGGGTGTCTTCAATTTCACTGTCTCGACTCCTCGAACCTCGCATGTTGACCCATCACCAAGTCGCATCGAGTCTCGCACCTGCTGAAAAGTATCAAATGTACCTCTCGTCGTACATATGTGTGCCGAGCTCCCCGAATCCAGAACCCATCCGTCTTCTTTTGGATTTTGAGCCCGCTCGTTCTTCCTTATCAGAAAACGACATTCCCGCTTCATGTGCCCATATCTTTTGCAGTAATGACACTGCAATTCTTCCCGTTCAACTCGCTCATCTGAGTATGAGCTTCCCGTTGTCACGCAGATTTCATCATCTCCTGATAATCCTGTGATGTTCACATCCTCCTCTTCAACTTTCTTCTTCCCAGCAACGTACCGTTTGCGTTCTCCACAATCACTTTTATAGTGACCCTTCTTCTCGCACCAGAAACACGTGATTTCGCTCGGATCACGTCCCCTGGATTTTGGCCGCCATTCTTTACCTCTTGACTGTCGATGTCGGCTCCTCCCACGCTGATCATCTCGCATCGCCATGATTTGCTCGCTTGAATGCGTTGTGGGTCTTCGAAAAGCTTTCGAATCTTGAAGCGACGCCATCACATCGTCCAGCTTCAATGTCTCCTTCCCCACGAGCAATGCAGTCACAAGCCCATCAAATGAGCTTGGTAGAGATGATAAAAGCAAAAGTGCTTTATCTTCCTCTCCAACTTTCACACCGAGCCCCAATAACTGTGTCAGGATCTTGTTGAATTCGTTGGTGTGATCCAACAAATTCGTTCCCTCGTCCATGCGCAGGTGGTGCAGTTTCTTCTTCAGGAACAACTTGTTGGTGAGCGACTTCGCCATATATCGCTGCTCCAACTTCTTCCAGATCTCTTTCGGTGATGTCTCGTCCAACACCGAGTACTTTACCTCATTCGCCAGACATAGCCGAATTGTGCTGACGACCCACATCTCGAGCTCTTCCCAATCATCTTTACTGGTTGTATCGGGCTTTTCTCCGATCAACGGTCTGATCATGCCCTGCTGCACCAAAAGATCCTTCACCGTGCTTTGCCACAAGCCGAAATTATTTCGACCATCGAACTTCTCGATATCCAATCTTGGTAGTGCTCCACCACCCGTCATCGTCGTTGTCGCAAAACGCGATCACCACCGTCAATGTCACACCCTTTAATCACCACCTGAAAGAGTGCGAATTTTCAAAAACTAACCATACGGATGAGTCCAGAACGGTCGAAATAGTCGGAATCGACTCCTGGATCACTGAAATCGGACATCAATTGACCGAGATATGGTCAAAACATGTTCAACGGTCCAGATCGCTTGCTGAGGTGGCGCTGACGTGGCACGCCAGAGCTCTCGCCGGAATTGTCGCCGGCGGCGTGAACAATACCGTCTTCTCCGGCATGGGGTTACTGTTCACCCGCGGGTTTGACCGAACTTTGACCGGCCATATCTCCTTCGTTTTAGCTCCGTTTTCAACGCCGCTTGCGCCGTCGGAATCGTCTCACCGCCCTCTTCTCGAATCTGCCCTCGGAAAAATTTTCCGACCACTTTCAATTTTCCAGCCACCGGAAAATTTGACGTCGTCCCGTCGGTTCACCTCCGTTCGCTCCGACTCACCTCTGATACCACTTGTTGGGGCGCAGCGGAGGTGCGTGGTAACTCAAACACACAAAAACAGGATCAAACAGAGAAACACAAGAATTTTTAACGTGGTTCGGTCATATGACCTATATCCACGGGAGAAGGGGGCGTCACTATATTTCTGTCTTCTCCGAATCTCGTCGGAGGATTACACAAGGATTACAACAAATTCCACACAACCAGATCACAGCTCTTCTCTTTATAAAGAAAAAAAAATCTGCAACGTCAAGGGTTGGTTTTGGGTAGCTCATCTACCCAAGGAGTCATCCCTGCCGGCTGCTCACCCACCTTGACCACCTGCTGGTGTCGGCTGCCAACCTTGAAAACGTTTCCTGCAGCCGCCTGGTTAGTTGCCGTCCACGGACTTCTTCCCCTGCAAAAAACCATCCCATATTGGGAGTGGCCCCCACAAAAGGTGTTAATCCCCATGATGTTCCTTGGATAGTTGGGGGTGGTTTTAACATTATCGCAAGTCCTGTGGAGAAGAAAGGGAGAGGTGTTTTTCCCAGAAATGCAAGTCATGCCTTTGTTTTGTTCATGGCTAGGAACAACCTTCTGGATGCGGGTTATGAGGGCAGTAGTTTCACTTGGTGTAACAATCAACAGGGAGGGAGTAGAACCTATTACCACCTTGATTGGTGCATGATGAACGTCGCAGCTATAACTATGTTCCCATATTCCAAATTTTCTCACCTGATTCGATGTCTTTCCGATCATTCTCCACTTCGTATTTCTCTGGGAGCAGGGTCGCCAAGGGAGGATTATGTTCTGTTTATCTAAATTGTGGATGGAAGAACTAGGCTTCCTGGATGTGGTTAGGGAAGCGTGGGGTTTACATCACCAGGGGAATCCTTGGATTTCTCTTCACAATAAGCTGATACGGTTAAATATTTTGCTTCGATCCTGAAAAAAGAGGTTACCTGCTTGTGATCAGGATTTGGTTGAAATAAGTAAAGAGGTGGAAGTCATGGAGGAGTGTTTGAAACAAGAGTGGGATGATTCTTTATTCAATGCTCTTATAGTTTATAAGAATCATTTTACTGACAATCTTTTGAGGTAGGAGAGGCTGGACAGAGAGGGAGCAAAAATCAGATGGCTTCATGAGGGGGATCAAAATTTTAGATACTTTCATGCTTGCATTAGAGAATGCCGCCGGGTTTAGCGGCCAAATATTCGTAGAGAAGATGGATCCTACTCTAGTGATCATGATGAGGTAGGGGCCATGTTTAATGGGGCTATTAAATCTTTACTGGATGACCCCAATCCAAATATGGAAGGGGGTATCTGCGGGGTAATTCTGAGCTTTTTGAGGGTATTCCTAGATGTGTTTCTGTGGAAATTGATGAGGTATTGATGAGGAATCCGGAGGAGGATGAAATTCCTGAGGTGATTTGGTCTTCGAACCCGGAGAGTGCTCCAGGGCCCGATAGTTTTCCTGTTTCTTTTTATAGGGGTTCGTGGGAATGTGTCAACAGGGATCTCGTGAGAGCTATACGGGACTTCTTTCGGGGTGGGGACCTACCACGAATTGCTTGTGCAACAAAGATGGTTCTTATTCCTAAGGTGGGTAACCCTCAGTCTGTTGATCAGTATCGGCCTATTAGTATGTGTAACATACCATACAAGACTCTGGCCAACATTTTCAATAAGATATTGGCCTTTTATCTTGATTCTTGGATGGCTTCGGAACAACATGGTTTCATTAAAGGGATATCAATTTAAGGGGCGCTTGGTGTAGCCCAAGAAATGGTGAGTGGAATTAATAACAGGATTTTTGGGGGAAACTTGGTGGATAAATTAGACATGAGCATGGATTATGATAGAGTGGAATGGGGTTTTGTTCTCAGAGTCTTGGACTACATGGGTTTCTCAACATGGACTTCTGACTTGTTTTTCCGCTGCTTCAGCTCGGCATGGATTTCTCCTTCTTTTATGGGCAAGAAATTTGGTTTTTTCAAAGCTTGTCGTAGTCTTCGGCAAGGGGATCCGTTGTCTCCTACTCTTTTCATTATCTCTCAAAATGCTTTTAACGGTTTTGTTAATGAAGGTTTCAACACGGGGAAAATTCATCCTTATCATAACAGGCCTACAACAAGGGGGATCTCACACTTGATGTTCGTAGATGAAACAATTATTTTTATTAATGGCAGTAGTCGGTCAGTGCAGGGGTTGAATGTGCATCTTGGGGAACATTTCAAGTGGAGTGGGCAGGTGGTTAATAAAGAGATAATCACTTTTTAAATTACCAGGAATGTCTCCGAAAGCAGGGTGAGGGTTGTGGGGGCTAGCTTGATTATGGAGAGAGGTTATTTTCCCATGGAATACATTGGGGCTCCGGTTAGTCCTTTCTTCCTCAGGGTTCATCATTTTGATAAACTCATCAACAAGATCTCTAGTGGCATCTTTAATTGGAAAAAATAGATTCTTATCCTTTGGAGGTCGCATTACTTTAGTTAACAGCGTCCTGGTTTCCATTACCATGCACATTCATTCCACTCTGATGGTTCCCAAGAGTGTAACATAAAATCTGGATAAGATTATGGTGTCTTTCATTTGGGATGGTCAAATGGAAGGTAGAAATCATTGGGCTTTAGGGAAACGTCTCACTAGACCTCTCTCGGACGGGGGTATCAACATGAGGAGTGTTTTCTCAACCATGAGGGGGTTTCATGAAAAGCTTTTGTGGGAGGTTATGGAAGCTCGTTAACTTTGGGGCAGGACTATGCTGGACATTTACGGTCAGAATATGTGTGGCCAGAGCTCGAGGCCATCTAGGATATGGAATTTGATTCACCCTTTAATGGAAATTTTGCAACAACATTCTCAGTAGATAGTGGGTACAAGGAACATAAATTTTTGGCATCAAGACTGGGGGGCGGGTAGGCTATATTTCTCGGGCTGTCCCACTCCAGACATATCTTTCAGTGAGGCTAGCGGTCATCCTAGGTTCATCCAGGCCATTATTGATGAGGATAAGAGTGCTGTTTTTAATTGCATTGTTGCTAGTGATGTTCTAGATAAACTTATTTTTACTGGTTCGATGTCAGGTATTTTTTCCATCAAAGATTTTTCTCATATTACAAGGGAAAGTTCAATTGAAGATCAGTGGGGGGTCACTTTGTTGTGTACGGAGGTATCTTCCAAATATAATTTTCTATTGCGGCATGTCCGGAACAAGGCTCTTCCTACTGATGAGAATTTGAAGCGGATGGGTGTTCATATGGCTTCCAGGTGTTAGTGTTGCAGGTCCCCGAACCAAGAAACAGTGAGGCATTTATTTTATAATAGTGAATGGGCTATAGGGATTTGGCAAACTTTTGGGGCCTTCTTTGGCTGGGTAGCGTCTGAAGGAGAACATGAAAGCTTCCTGTGTTCGTGGATTAGAGGAGCAGGTTCTCACGGGGCTGAGAGGAAGGCCATGACTGTAATCTTGATCGCTGGATGCTGGACCATCTGGCAGGCCAGGAATGAAGCTCGACATAAAATGGCTCGGGCTCCCATGTTAATATCCTTTTTAAAATGAAGATCAAATTCCTTGATCTGATGCGGTTTTGCCCCGATTGCCATTCTTCTCTAACTGTGCAGTCTTCAGTCCCAACTCTTGCAGTTGATAGTTTGCCGGGGATCTCTGGGCAGGGGGGATGGGTATGCTGGCACCTTCCAAGTCAGGGTCTAAAACTAAATATTGATGGTTCTTTAATTAGGGGGGATATGCATGGGGGTGGGTTCGTAAGGGATCAAAGATATTCGGTTGTTGCAGTGTTTGCTGCCTTTTTCAGGAGAGGAGATGTTCTATAGGCGGAGGCTTTGGCTATGGTTATCGGAATGATGTTATGCAATCAAAGGCAGATAAATATTCAAATGGTGGAGACAGATTCCATGTTATTATTTAATTCTCTGATAGGTAAGGGCAGTATTCCTTGGCACATCTCTTATACTGTCATAAAATGCATTCTGCTCAGAGGTAATAATATTGAGGTTTCTCATACATGGCGGGAGGGGAATATGGTAGTGGATTTTTTGGCGTCTACAGCATCAGCTAATCAGAGTATGTGTTCTTTCTTTTGCTTGGGTACTTTTCCTTAGGAGGGGCTGAAATTTGTTGTCAGTGATGATTTGGGTTTGCATTACTTTAGTCCAACATGAGTTTTTTGTGTTTTTCTTCTGTACGATGGTTTTTTCATAAATCAATAAAAATGATAGTTTTCAGTCAGTTAGTATCAATTTGAATAACATGCCTAATTTAAAATTTAAAAAGTATTATATATTTTTCTATCAACATCATATAAATCCACAGGCATATTAAACATACATCATAATTAATTATTTATCCCAAATAAATACATTAATAATTATATGTTATTTATAAAAATACTTCATTATCGACATGTTAAACCATGCAAAATAACATGTAAGACAAAATATATAGTATAGATATACCACAATGTATAAAATCAAGTACCATACCATTATCACAATGTAAAATAATATCATACAAATTATTAAAATGAACCAATTACATGATTTACATAGGTTTAATCATTATTAGATTAGTTACACTACAATCGGAATGGATTAAACTATTTAAATTATCAATTTCACATAATTCGAAAGGAAAATCAGTTAATCTCATATATAAATCATCTAATGTTCTTGAAACAGAACTGGAACACCAATGGAAATCTCTGATCACCTCTTCCATGAAGTAACTATGATCATACAAGGTTATAACACAATGAAAACATCATATAATGAAAAATGAAAAAAAATATAATGATTAAGATCAAATGAAAAATCATGGATAGAAAAATTTGAGAAAATAAAGATCAAATTGATAGATACCTCTATCGTAAGAATTTAGAACATACACCAATCCCCTATAGATAAATCATAATAAGTTGGGAATTATCGCATGTTTAAGGGGAGTCATAGACATTTGGAATGTTTCCTTGGCCACAATATGTTCATTAGAAATGGGAGGAAAATATATGGTTTAAAAGGGGATAAGTGTATTTCTTTTGGTGGAATATTTTCATAAGACCACGACACATACTATAGTACCATTCTAACATATATCACGACACATGTTATAATATGTTATATCCCAAGGAAAAATGTCATAGCCCAATTGATCAAATATTATTTAGATATACGGAAAACCACATTGTGAAGATCATGTTTACACAGTGGGTGTTGTACAATGGTGGCTCCTTTTCCTCATACTGGAACTATCTATTAAAATAAATTAACTACTAAAAATTTCTATGACATAGCCATTAGATGAAAAATATAGTGTTTAGCCATTAAAAAGGCCATATACTATAACAAACAACTAAGACATTGTGAGATCCATCTTTTCTATATACTAAAAATGCCAATTGAGATTCCCTACAACACAATAGGGAGACCACACCATAAAATCATCACATTCACTGGATTATATTACATTACATTGTAGTGTAGCCCAAAATTTATTTTGTACTACCTTTTCAACATTAACACTCCAGACACCTTGGAACCGTCTCTTGGTTCCTCTAACATAGAAAAAACAATAAGGGAATAGCCATTATGTTCTGGACCATTATAGGATCCTTATGTTGTCATTATATGTTAGTCAGGTTTATTAGGATAACTCACTAAATCACACAGTGAAATCATCAAATAAAATACCATTCTAACTATATCTAGAATATAATTTAAATTTCATTCAAATTTATATTAAACTTATCATTATTCACTATGAAAATGAATAATAATTATTCAGGTTACATCAATCAAATAAATTCCATCAATATTTACTTAGGGGAAACCATATGTCAAACTTTATATGTTTCTATAATCTATAATTGACTACAAACCCCCAACTATTCTCATAAGTGACGCATGTCATGATCCGTCCTTGGGGCTCGTTCTGTGACTATCCAAAGCCCGCCTTCCATATGCCTGGGGTTGGCGACTAGCACCAAATGCATAAATCCCTATACTGGGAAAGTATTTCTTTTAAAGAAGTAAACAAAAACAACAGAGTATGCAACTAAAGTAAGCACAAGTAATAATGTATACAAAAGTAAGTGCTGAAAAGAAAGGGGCGGGAAATACAAGCCCAACAGTGAGTACAGTACAACTGAAAGACTAGTACAACAACAGTAAAGTAAAGTAGAAACCATTGAGTCATCCTCCAGGAATCCCACCTGAAGGGTGGGTACAGATGGTCTCGTCATCACCATGGGTCCGTTCTTCTGCTCCGTGTACGTCCCGCCAAGTGGTCCACATCCGGGTACCGTCTAGCTCTACAAGTCTCTACCACGATCAGCACTGCCCTTCGTCTGCAACCAACATAATGTATTGCGGGCGTTGCCTGTGCAGGGGTGAGTATAACGATACTCATTTGGGACCCCGAGACCCTCGATGGTCTCCCAGAATCCACGAAGGATAAAATACAATGAAAAGATAAAATCAGGATGTATCAACCAATTCAACTTAGGTATATGCCCATACATATACCAAAGTCATCAATTCCAGTTTGACTCCAACTCTCGAGCCTAAGCACAACCTAGTCCATATAAGAAATAATTTAATTACATCGATGATAATGATTGAAAGTCAAGACTCAGCTCACTCAGGTATACCACCAACAAAGAGGGGTGGATATGATTAGTTGTTGCCTCTGAATAATCTCCTCTACTGAACCCACATAGGATCCTAGTATAGAAGCCGTCACTGCCGAACCCACGGAGGATCCAAGTACAGTAATTATCGCTACCAAACCCACAGAGGATCCAAGTACAATATTCATCGCTGCCGAACCCATGAAGGATCCAAGTATAGTAGTCATCGCTGCCAAACCCACAAAGTATCCAATTACAGTAGAAATCGTCGTCGAACCCACAGGGGGTCCTAGTACGGTAGTCGTCACAGTCGCAGCCAACTCTAGGGTTCCTGCACACAGCAATCTCGATTCCAGGAAGGTATGCTCCTCGAGCCAAGGGTTTGATACATAAACTATCACAAAGTCAAAAGATGATATATCCCGAAGATCTGTCTCATCAAAAGGAACCGAAGGTGATAGACGACGCGTCAATCGGACGCCCGGTCTAAGTGATATTGGCATTTTCGTTCTAGGGGCCTGGTTGGAAATACGCTCGTTCCAAACCTAGAATTTTTTCAAAGTCATCTAGAACTCATTTAGTGTATCGCAAAAGGAACGGTTCATCGTGAGGGTCCCAGTGCCGCAGACGGCACGTCGATCGGATGCATGGTCGTGAAGTTATTGACATTTAACTAAAACGGGCCCGACCCGTCAAGCCCAGTGGACTGGTGGGTCTGGTCAAACCAGTTTTGCGGGGTCCGACCCAACAGAGGGTCGGACCTGCCCGATGAATTTTGTAGCCCGACCCGAAGGGGTGTGGTCTGGCCCGGCACGGCTCGGCCCGGCCATGCGCAGCACAACCCGACTCGGCAGGGCGCGACCCAGTGGACCACAGCTCGACCGGCCGACCGAGCGGTCTGGGGGGGGGGGGGGGCTTCTCGAACCGGCGGCACCGAGCCATGCTGCCCTCCCAATTGTCTGGCCAAAGCTGGCCAGAATTCCTGGCACAAGCGGCCCGCACGGGCGGGTCGTGGTTCCTCCAGCTCGGCGCCCTCCTGGTGTCGCGGGTCTTTCCAGCCCAGCCGACTGGTTTGTCTGCCGAGGGGCCTGTGGAAAGTGTGCCACGATCCTCCACAGCGCAGCACCCTCATGGCATTGGGGTCTCTTCAGTCCAGCTAGCTATGGTAGGCCGGTTCTTTCTTGGCCGAGCGGCCCTCGGTTTCGGGCCACGGTTCTTCTGCACGCATCCGGCGCATGGCCACCGCCTTCTCCCATCATCACCTCTTTTTAAACTCATTTATTGCGAACCAAAACATAAAACATTAAAGGGTCATCAGGTTGTGTTCATTCGGCCCATGCCCTCCATGTTAGGCGGTATCATAAATTCAAAGAAAAACTATGATGCTCAATGAAGAATGGGGTGCAAAAATATTCACTTCAAATTTTACAAACCCCTACCTCAAAATAAGGTTCGCGGTGATCGGGCGTCGTGGAAGTGGGCGTCGCGGGGATACGGCGTCAACTCGTTGACGTCGAGAAAGAAGGATCTGAGGATGGCACGTCGTCGGCGTTCCTTGCGGGTGGCTCCTTCTCCTTTGGCTTGGCTGAAGATCGAAATAGAAGATCATCGTTCTTCGGTGGTTCTTCGTTGGAAGGATGGTGTTCTTCATTGAAGAACGAAGCTCCTCTAATTCTCTAGAGGTTCCCCCACCAAAAATATTTTCTATGCAAATACTAAATTAGACTTCTCCATCATTAAAAGAAAATTTAACAAATTCAAATTAATTTAAAAAGAAGATATGTGTCAATTAATTAATAAGGATATTAATTAATTGAGTGGGCAATCTTAATGAGACGGAGGTGGAGAGTTTAGAGAGGGTTTTTAAAAATTAAACAAGGGGGTTTAAGGGAGTTATGGGGAGTTATGGAGAGATGAAAGGTTTAGGGCACGTGGGGGCCCCACCTCACAAATATCCTCTCATGGGAGGTTATGTGGGTGTGGGCCCCACCTCTAACTCCCCTTGGGAGGAAATAACTAACTTCCATAAATAAAATTTTGTACTACAAATTTTATTTATTTCTTTCTAAATCCCCAAATATTAACTCTCAAACCGCAAAAAACGCAATAACGGTAAAGGACCCCTTAAGCAAATACCAGTGCTGCGAGTTCATCGGTGTCCTCATATTTCAATTCCGAGCACCGGTTCAAATGATAGAAAAACCCGCACATACGTTTACTGAACGTACCCGAACAAAACATCAGAAATTGATTCAGGGAACACCGGGCCTTGGAATCAAGTGCCGTCAGAAACCACATACTCGTAAAATTACATAGTATTTAAGAAAAAAAAATTCCTTGAAATTTCCGGGTCTTTAAATTACTCCCACCTCAGGGATTTACGTCCACATAAATCTATAACACACACAAGGGAAACAAATGGGGGTACTGTACACACATCTGAGCCTCCCACTCCCAAGTGATCTTCTGGAGGTTCCTGTGCTTCTTGCGAATGCGCATAAGAGAATTGACTGCCCACTTAGGAATCGCTCTTGTCGATCATTAATCTCCATCAGGACCATCGATATTTCACCCCATCATCGATGTCCAGATAATCGTGGTCGATGATGTGGGACGGGTCGTGCACGTATCTCCTCATCTGAGATACGTGGAAGACGTCATGCACCTGGTGCTATTGAGGTGGAAGGGCCAAGAGGTAAGCCACCTCACCTACTCTACTGAGGACCTGGAAAGGTCTGATGAAATGCAGGGATAACATACCGCCCGAGCCAAATCTCTATAGACCTCATCGAGGTGAGACCCGTAGGAAGACGTGGTCGCCATCCTCAAACTCCAGTGGTCTCAGTCTCCTATCAGTATAATACTTCTGCCTATTCCGTTCAGTCTTCATCCGCTCTTGGATGATCTTCACCTTCTCCATCGAATCCTGCACCATCTATAGTTCTACAAGTGCTGACTCGCTTGGGTCAGTCCATCACAGTGGTGATTTGCAGGTTCGGTCATACAATGCCTCGTAAGGTGTCATCCCGATTGTGGAGTTGTAGCTGTTGTTGTAGGAAAAATACACCAAGGGTTAGTGATCCTCCCAGCTGCGACCAAAGTCATGGACACATGCACAGAGCATGTCCTCAAGAGTCTGAATGGTTCTCTCAGTCTGGACATCCGTTTGAGGATGGAAGGAAGTGCTCAAGCGAAGTTGTTTCCCAAAAACCTCCTGTAACCCCTTCCATAGCCGGGAAGTGAAACGAGAATCACGATTGGAAACAATAGACGATGGAACACCATGAATACATACGATCTCCTGAATTTAGAGGCGTCCTAATCTCTCTACTGAGCCTTGCTCTCGGATCGGGAACAAGTAGGCAGACATGGTGAGTCGGTCTACGATCACCTAGATAGAGTCGTGTCCTCTGGATGTACATGGAATCCCCATCACAAAATCCATAGATATCCCATCCCACTTCCACTCTGGGACCTCTAAGGGTTGTAACATGCCTACTGGTACCTGGTGCTGCACCTTCACTTGCTGACAAGTGAGGCATCGTGAAATGAACTCTACTACAGCCTTCTTTATACATGACCACCAGTGCTAACGTCTGAGGTCCTGATACATCTTCGCCACTCCTGGATGTACCGCTAGAGGGGAAGTGTGAAACTCCCTCATCACTTCCTCCTGTAGTGAAACTGGTACCATAGTACATCCCCTGAAGAGGATGACATGATCCCCTCCTTCATAAAATCAATCAAGTGCTTGCCCTGTGGATATCTGGGCACGTCGCATCTCACAGTCAACGTCCCCACGTTGTGCCTCTCTGACTCGCTGAAGGAGTGGAGGAGTTACTGTGAGTGAATGTAGAAAGGTTGCTCTATCTCTATCTAAAAAGGATGTCTGCAACGCGACTAGCTACTCCATTGCCTATCCTTGTAGTTGAATGTCTGATCTCCTACTAAGAGCATCAGCTACAACGTTCCCCATCCCAGGAGTATGGACTATCTCAAAGTTATAGTCCTGGAGGAACTCGAGCCATCGCCGCTGTCTTAGGTTTAGGTCCTTATTCTAGAAGATGTACCTGAGACTCTGGTGGTCAGAGTAGACTGTAAAGCGCTCGCCCCTCAGATAGTTCCGCCACATCTTCAGGGCGAAGACTGCTGCTGCTAACTCCAGGTCATGGGTAGCATTGTTCTGCTCAAGCAGTCTCAATTGCCATGAACCATACACGATCACTGCTCGATCCTACATCAGGACACACCTGAGTCCGGTCCCTAATGCATCGCAGTATACTACGTACCAGACGCCCTCCTCAGGTAGCCTCAAGATGGCCGCACTGGTCAATCTCTATCTCTGCTCCTGAAAGATCTACTAACATCTATCTGACCACTCGAAGGGTTTTCCCTTCATTATCAATGATGGAAGCGGTGATGCAACTCTGGAGATGTCTGGAACAAATATCTGATAGTATCCAGCGAGACCCAAGAAACTCCGCACCTCTGTCACGCTCCAGGGTGGCTCCTAAGTAAGTATTGCCTCGATCCTCACTTGATCCAATGCTACTCCCGCCTCCAAGATGATGTGTCCCAGAAAGTAAACCTCTTGAATCTAGAACTGGCACTTCGAGAGCTTACCATAAAGCTGATGCTCTCGAAGTGTGTCTAGTACAACCCACAAGTGGTAGGCGTGCTCCTCCTCAGTAGTCGAGTAAATCAGTATGTCGTTGATGAAAACTATGACAAATCGATCGAGGTAAGGATGGAAGATCCTATTCATGAGACTCATGAATACTACTGGAGCATTGGTTACACTGAAGGGCATAACCAAGAACTCATAGTGGCCATACAGACACCTGAAGGCCTTCTTCTACACATCCTCGTCTTGAAATCTGAGCTGGTGATAGATAGACCTGAGGTCTATCTTCGAGAAGCAAAGGGCACCCTTGAGCTGATCAAAGAGGTTGTCAATCCTCGATAGTGGGTACTTGTTCTTCACTGTCACCTGATTCAAGTGACGGTAGCCGACACACAGTCACAAGATCCCATCCGCCTTCTTGGTGAACAGAATTTGGAGAAGCCAAGGGTGATACACTAGGTCAGATGAATTCCTTTCCCTGCAAGTCCTCTTGCTGTACCCAGAGCTCACGAAGCTCAGCGAGAGCCATTAGATATGCTGGAGTAGATATCGTTGTTGTCCCGGGGTACAGGTCAATGTAGAAGTCTACCTCACTATGAGGAGGTATTCTAGGAACGTCGTCAGGAAAAATGTACACATACTGATCCACTACAACAGAAAAACTCGGACTCCGCACATCGACCCGCTCCAAGGATGAGACTAGCCAACTGATGTGTGATCGCCTTCCCTCTCCTCCGCAAAAGTCCATCCTACGATGCAAAGGATCCCTTATCACCGGTGAAGGTGAACCTGCTCCCATCCATGCGGATACACCACACCTTGTGCCAAATACAGTTGATTTGAGCATGGACTATAGACAACCAGTCCATATCCAAGATGTCGTCGTAAGGCCTCGACGCTGCTACAAGAAGATCCCAACCGAAGCTCTCACCTCCTAGAGAGATCTCAAACTGCAGGCACTAGTTCGTAATCGTCGAGTCTGATACCATAGGACTCTTTAGCCGTATGGATCGAGCCAACAACTCCGTCGAAATCTCTGAGTTCCGAACAAGGGTAGCGACAATAAAATAATGGCTTGCCCTAGTGTTTATAAGTACCACAACATGGGTAGAGTACACACAGATAGTACCTCGAATCATCTCAGGTGCACCGTGGTCGTAAGCATTGACAGCCTGGAGCTGAGCATGCCTCTTCCAGCCAGCTCCCTATGGTCAGGGTGGAACTCCTGGTGGTGGTGGTGGTAGAGCCTCAAAACATCGTCCACCACCTACTGCTCGGCCAGCTCCTCTACCTCGTCTGGCTACTCCCTACGGACCGCCACAGTCAAATCTATGCCTCTACCTGGGAGGTCCCTCCACTGTCTGCTACTCATCTGCACGATGATTCGTGCTGTCTCAAGCCATGTGACCTTGCCCACCGCATGCATAGCACTGCCTGCCCCTCGTATGGCTGGCTCTGTTTTATGTGCCCCGCACATCTGAACCAGTATCATGAGGTCATCCACCTGATGGCCATGTCCGCTTGGACCTCTACGACTTCTGTCTACTTCCATCTACATAAGACTCCGCTATTTGTCACCCTGTGGTGGGTCTCACTAATGGACACTTCTCAGTGAGAAAGCTCTTTACTCGAAGGGCTCTCTCCAGCACCACCGCCTACGTCGGGATGCTGAGGGGAATCGTCGAAGCCATAATCTAATACCACATTCCCTGCTCGAAGGTCCAGTCCATGAAAAATGGATCCTGTACCGTGTCCGTGGAGTAGTGTGAGAGGTCAGTAAACCTCACTGAGTACTGAGCTACTATCATGCTGCCCAGCTGCATATGAAGTAACTCCTAGATCCGTACCGCACGAAGGGTGGCAGGAACAGATACCGAGCGGAAGAGACTCTTGAAGTCTGTATAAAGTAGAGATTCCTCGTCGTGCGCCAGGAGCATCAAGATCCACCATCTACCTATTGCTGCGTGCAGGAGACACACAACGAGGATCACCAAAAGATCAACTGGTGTCCCTAATAATATGAAAACCCTAACGACAGCCTCCGGCCAATCCTCGAATGCCTGTGGGTTCGTCTCTCCGCATAACCATGGTGGCCTCTATCACTGAAACTTGTGCAACACACTCAGGCGGCGTGCACTCTCTACTACTGGGGCTGGTAGTATCGGTGGCTCAGCAGGTAGTGGTACCACTGGTGCCTCCGCTGTGATGGGGCCCTGCACCGAGGCCTCGTCACTCAGTGGACTACCATCTCGCACGTAACTCGAAACCCTAGCTGGTTGCCTTCGTGGGGACATCCTGAAAAGAAAAAGGTATGCCACAATCAAAACAGTATACCCGATGAGCTGACACAATGTAATCACAAAGAAAACTTTTGAAATACACATGCAATCAGTGTTTTTGTTCATTGATTCAGAAATTAGAATTCAGGGTCCTTGTGTATGGATATGTCAGCCACCGCACCCACACTTGGCTCCCTGGACTATTAACCACACTCAGTACTCTTAACACTATTACTTTACAGAGAAAAAATAATCAGAGTCCTGAGTTCTACTGTAGAACTGACTCCTCTAATACCAATTTGTCACGTCCTATCCCCGGGGCCCCTGCCGTGATTACCGCAAGCCCGCCTTCCATAGGCCAGGGTCTAGCGACTAGCACCAAAGGCGTAAATACCTATACTGGGAAGGCATTTCCTTTAAAGAAGTAAAAAATCACAACAGAGTATGCAACTGAAGTAAGCACATGTAAAACTGTATACAAAAGTATGTGCTGAAAAGAAAAGGGCCGGCAATACAAGACCAACAGTGAGTACAGTACAACTGAAAGACTAGTACAACAACAATAATGTAAATTGGAAACCACTGAGTTATCCTTCGAGAATCCCAACTGAAGGGTGGGTACAGATGGTCTCCTTGGAACCTCGGGTCCACCCGTCCGCTCGGACTACGTCTCGCCAAGTGGTCCACCTCCGGGTACCGTCTATCTCTACAAGTATCTACCGCGATCAATGATGTCAGTCATCTACATCAAACACAATGTAGTGCGGGCATTGCCTGTGCAGGGGTGAGTATAATGATTCTCAGTAGGGACCCCGAGACCCACGATGATATCCCAGAATCCATGAAGGATATGCTAAAATGAAAAGATACAAGCATGCAGTATCAACCAACTCAAGTTAGGTATATTACCATACATATACCTAAGTCATCAATTCCAGTTCGGCTCCAACTCTCGAGCCCAAGCACAACCTAGTCCACACAGGAAAGAAGTCAATCACATAAGTGATAATGATTGAAAGTCAAGACTCAGCTCACATAGGTATAAAACTCACGAAGAGGGGTGGAGATGATTAGATGTATCCTCTGAATCATCTCATATGCTGAACCCACATGGGATCCTAGTACAGAAGTCGTCACTGCCGAACCCACAGAGGATCCAAATACAGTAATCATCGCTGCTGAACCCACGGAGGATCCATGTACAGTAGTCATCCCTGCTAAACCCACAGAGGATCCAAGTAC